>JBBBDQ010001849.1:2232500-2705000 GCA_037127315.1 Ascarosepion bandense
GATTTATTCCCACTGATCGTTTCTCAACAAGATTTTGGCTGTACTAAGTTATCTCCCCTTGCACCTTCGACCCAAGGGAGCAGTATTGTATTTTTATCAGTTGCAAAGTCAGAAGGCAAAATGATTGATTACGTGAAGAGTCGAGGACCAAAATAACAGGGGTGGGGTGTTGGAGGTGAATAAAACTAAAAACAAAATTCTGCCGACATTTTTGGTTAAAAAAGAAAAAAAGAAAAAAAAAAAATTAAAAAGTTAGAATCTATTGGACATAAAATGGTGGATCAGTTTTCAAATTAATCCCTTGTCAAGAATTGCTACTGGAACTTGACAATATCTATAAAGATTGATTCGTTTTGTCTTTACGACCTATCAATCTTTTTCAAGTTATTTAAGGTCAGAAAATATTTTTATATTGTAAAAGTTTTTTGAGATAATTTTCTTGATACAAATCCTACTAATTAACCCATAGCTAGAGAAAAAAGATGGATTCATACCTTTCCAACGGGTATTTATGCACAAATGACTATAAAGAACCAGACTAGAATTAGCACTCGCCTCTTCAATTTCAAGTGATTATTACACCACCCACATACCCAAGTTTACATTACCTGGCGCCCGGTTCACACTCCACCCATGTCTATTGAACAGGTTAAGAGGCTCATCCCTTGTTCCCTGTTTAGGATGTGGTTTCCGGCTTTCTCTTTCCCAATCTTCTCACTTTGTTTTCTTCTTTTTTTTTTTTTTTCAATTGGAGTAGATAGATCTATCTATCGCCCGGTTCACACTCCACCCATGTCTATTGAACAGGTTAAGAGTCTCATCCCTTGTTCCCTGTTTAGGACATGGTTTCCGGCTTTCTCTTTTCTGATCTTTTCACTATTACGTAGCCCCCTGCACATCAGTGGCGTTACCGCCTTGCTCGGGGTGATACGATTTAAAAAAAAAAAAAAAAAAAAAATTTGCAGTCAGCTGACCAGGCTCATATTTAAAAGACTCACATCTATTGATGAGGACTTAAATTACATGGCCTTTTTTTTGCCCCCATTTCATAGTAAAATTAAACTAATTTGAAATAATCTCCTTTTCTTTTTAATTCCAGGATAACAATATATAAAGTAAACAGTTCTCAATTAAGACAGTTTATTAAACCCTTAATTATAAATACTTTGAGGAGGAGTTGGCAATCATTTTACAACATTCTGGCTAAACTCAAAAATAAAACTTTTCATCAATGAGTAATAATTTGTATTTTTCTTCCATCTTCCCAAAGACACGAAATGGTTATATAATAATTTTTTTTCTCTTTTAGACAAGTTTCAGTCATAGAGAAGAGAGAGGAAAGGTCTGTGGTTCAATCTCAAGTGCTGCATTGGTGATGATCATTACTAATGACGAACGAGGAGAAAAAAAGTTAAAACAGCAAAATCATTTTTTTTTTTTTATAGATAGCCAAGTTTTAATTTTAAGATTGTCTTCTTTCAAATCTAAAATATCTTCAGTGTAGGCATCAGGCTTTAAATCTAAAATCAATTAACTGAAACACTAATTAGAAATGAATTAATTTCTTTTCAAAAGATAAACATACAGTCTCGCAATGAACTGTTTTTATGATTGGCTAATTGATAACAAATGATCTTATTTTTCATTAACAGACTCAAGTATTCCTCATTGATTCTTGTTAGGTCTTAAAAGCTCGCTAAACAACAAAAAAGAAAAAAAAAGAAAAAAGTCACTTTAAATAAATCCATGATCATTCCAGAAGCAATCATACCAGCGAGTTTTATTCGCCTGACAACTGGCTTCACTGAAACCATTTGAATAGAATCTTCATCTAAACGACAGAAAAGTTAGAAAATTAAAGGGAGATAACTTTTCTATTTTAATTAAGCTTTTTTAAATTATGTAACATTTTTTAACATTTTCTTGTCTATTTAATTTTACAATAATGAATACTTTTTTCATTTCATCACCGAAGTCTTTATTCATGTAACAATGTTGTTTAATATTTTGGTTTAATTAAAAAAAAAAATTATTAAAAATTTATGTATTGGTTCCCTCTAACTGGAATGTGATTAGGTGGTATCAACCATAAATACAGACGAAGGCAAGGATGTCCAGAGTGAGTGAGTGAGATCTTTCCACTAAAGATCTATTGGTCTACCACTATTGACTACGCCTCAGGATACTGCATACGATGATTACGTCTATGTACTAGATTGACCTACCTCGTTACATTTGCCTTAACCACTTGACAACCTTGTATTGATATATATCCTTTTCCGAGACATCAAAAATAATAAAAAACAAGTAAAAATGATGAAAAACAAACCCATTTAAATATTTGTCCTATCCAAAATACATATTTAAAAATAAATTGAATGTTTAAAAACCTCTCCTTGATTAATTCACATTCGTTTTATTTATTTTAATATTTATATTTTAAGCGCTTTTTTAATATTTTGTTTCCATTACCCTGAAAAAAATTTCTTTTTTTTTTTTGGCCTTAACTGATTGCGACATTAAATAATTCTCTTAAAACCCAACCGACTTGCCAGTCAGTCAGTAATTATCTTAAGCAACAATCTCTAATTTAAAAAACATCAAATATAAAGTTACCACCCTTTAATTCTCTAGCATTTGATTTTTCGAATAAGTGTAGATTCACTTTTAATGGTTTCAGTGAAGCCAGTTTTAGGGCAAATGATATTCAATGTCATGAACATTATCAGAATTTTTTATATTTTAATTTGACTTTGCTTAGTCTGAAATAAGCACTAATATTTCTTTTTACGGCCCAGAGTATGAAAGAAAATATCTTCAGCTGAAAGAGTGAGTAATGCCATTTCTATAAAAATCAATCATTATTTTTTTTTCCTTTTTTAAATAAAAAGCTTTTTTAAGGTTTCAGGACACAACTTCCGGGGCCAGTCTGGTCGTATTTTTCTCTTTTATTTTCTTTTTTTTTTTTTTATAGGTCATCTCTTATGAATCATCTGATGGGCTTTCTTCGTACTCATCAGAGTCCGTCAGTGTGTTTTCAGTCACTGAACAGGGCTTATCACCCAAAATATTATCACAGTTCTCGTCTTCGTCCATATCGTCTTCGAGTAATTCCTCCTCTTCTTTGTCCAAACGGTCGACCTCCCTCATCGCCAAGGGGGGCCGAACGTTTGTGATCAGGCACTGTCCTCCCTCGTCATCATTTATTTCAATTATTTCCTGTAATGGGGAGTTTTCTTCCACCTCGTCTTCCTCGCACTGGCACTTCTGGAACGTCAAGATACAATGGTCATTGACGTCATAGGATTTCCGACGACCTTTCCGCTGACGGATGCCTCTTTCAAGTCGGCGGATATCAAGGAATTCGGGATCACTGCAATTCAGATCCATGAGAACATCGTCCCATCTAGGAGAAAGAAAAAAAAAAGATTAACACCAGGTTAATATTAAAAATAATTCTCTTAAATTTATAGTCAAAAGGTTTTCACAAGAGGGAAAATGTTTACACAACAGGAAAATAGTTTGGGCCAACTTCAGTCAGTCAGTCAGTTAGTTAAGTGCCATATGTGATACACGCTGGGGCGATCATGTCTGGGCAGAAGATTATCCCGCAGTAGGTTGCTATTGCTTTCTGCGGTAGACTGGTTGCCGACCAAGGCTATAGAACCCAATCTGTCCTGTTATTTAACCCATAATTGGAAGAAATAGATGGATTAATACCTTTCCCAAGGGTATTTGCACGTAAGTGAATGCAATGAATTCAGCTGGAATTTGAACTCGGCTCCCTGATTTCTCATTCTGAGCCAATATCCAATGCACCACAACGCACATCCGCTTAGTCTATCTACTCCAATTGAAAAAAAAGAAAAAAGAAAACAGTGAAAAGATTGGAAAAAAGAAAGCCGGAAACCACATCCTAAACAGGGAACAAGGGATGACCCTCTACACCTGTTCAATAGACATGGGTGGAGTGTGAACCGGGCGATAGTTTAGTCTATCTACACCAATTGAAAAAAAATAAAATAATAAATAAAAAGAAAACAGTGAAATGATTGGAAAAAAGAAAGCCAGTAGCCACATATATATATATATATAATACTGGATTTTAAAATTAAATACATATAGGCTTGGGTTAAATAGGGACTTAGGTGTTTTGAATCTTTATAAATATTTCAATAACTAAACATTTTTTAGATACTCTTAAAAATCTTTCTTTAAAGCAACATTTATAAGTATTATTAAAGATAGGTTTACGTTTACAAATATCACGTGATGTAAACAATCTCTCTACGAATGCTCCTCATGAAAATGTTTCTAATTTCAATTTTAAAATCATTTGTTTCTGATGAAAGGCCAAGGACAGTCTGAAATATCAAATATAATAATAGAAATAAATAAATACTGTTAAAAAAAATACATTTTTAAACTTACAACATTTTAGTAGTTTTTCCTATATATATATATATATATATATATATAGTATATCAAGGCAGCAAGTAATTTTCTAAACATACGCTGTTAAATATAAGAGAAATGAATGTCTATTATGTTTAATCATGAGCCGTTCTAAACGTCGTATTTTGGCTTTAATTTCAGTTGAAAATAAAGACAAAAATTCTCCAACATTTGGATAATTATTTATTGGTTTTCTTCTAAGCTTTTGGCTCACATGAGCCATCTTCAGAGAGGTTGTTTAAACTGAAATATTATAAAATCCACCATCACCGACGATTTTATTTTGTGTTGACATAAAACTCCGCTTGGCAACGGCAATAGTTACCAAAAATAATAAACGCAGTTCTTAAGTTTGCGATGCGGTTTTATGACGTCACACCGCGGGATAGCGCGAAATGACAATGCGGTGTGAAGTCATAAAACCGCATTGCAAACTTAAGAACTGCGTTGGAGAATTTTTGTCTTTATTTTCAACTGAAATTAAAGCAAAAATACGACGTTTAGAACGGCTCATGATTAAACATAATAGACATTCATTGTCTCTTATATTTAATAGCATATGTTTAGAAAATATATATATATATATATATATATATATATATAAAAACCCAGGTGTTTATAACAATATCAATAATGTTGGTTATGATGATGATGATTGTAAGCATTTCCTGAGATTGGAAGTGCTTACAATCATAATCTACATTACTGATGTGGTTATAAACAACCTCCTTCCCAAGGCAATTTATTTTATTTGATTTGTAATTATTTATTTTGAAATTTGAAATAAGTTTGAAAAGATATTAGCCTTGGGAAGGGGAATATTTATAACAACATCAATAATGTTGATTGTAATGATTGTAGGCAATTCCAGTCCCGTTAGAGAATGCAGGGAGCAAAACAGATCAAGCGACAGTATTTACATTATTTGGACTATTGTCCTCATCTTCGTTTCAAAGATCAAGTGAAAGTTTTGAATAAAATAATTTTATTATGCCATCTTTGTGTTGTTTCGACTTTTCACTCTCATATAATTTATCTTTTCACCCTAACGTCAGTGAAAAACAAGGTTTCCAAGATCTGTTTAAAACCTTTGGTTATAAATTTAATAAAACCATTGTGAGGGGAGAAAAAAATGTTTACCTTTTGCACTGCAATCCAGGGTGTTTACTGCTTGTATCTCCAAGTATTACCCAGGTTTCATATTCAGATGAACCGAGTTCTCCACTGTGAAAACAAAACACTTTCCTAATTAATCACACAATTAACTCATAAGAACAGTTTAACTTGATATTTCTGTCACAGTTAATGATTGTGAGTTTTTTTGTTTTGTTTTTTTCAATCACTAACATCATTTTGTTTAGTTACTTGCAAATAGCATTATGCATTGGATAAATATTCATCTGGGTTTACCTTTTTGAAACTTGATTTATTCCCAACTCTCCACAGACAAATTCTACTTATGGGACCAGTACAGATTTTGTAAAGTCTTTGTGGCATTATGGTGTTTGTAGTAAGAATGGTATGTAAGAACGTCTGTTTTGGTGTAAGAAAGATTGTATAGCTTGCTTGGGTCAGTGATTGTAGCTAGCTTCAACCCACCCACATTTTAGTCTTGTTCCACAATTTTTGTGTTTAAACAAAAATAAATATCGGCTTATGTTATTAGTTTCTTTTAATTTTGCTTTTAATTAACCCAATTAAAATAATGACTTCGTAAGAAAATGATTGAATTTTGTTATCTTCAGAATTTTTCAACAAATTCTCACACAAAATATTTTTATTAATTATCTCTTCCACAGGTTTTTTTTTGTTTTCAATTGAAGATCTTGAACTGTGGGTGTTTTCCATAAGTCATATGACTGGATATGTGTTGCGGAACAGTTGATATTGGATCAAAACGACAAATTGGGGAGCCAAGTTCGAATTGCAGTTGAATTCCTTGCATTCACTTACGCGCAAATACTCTTGGGAAAGGTATTAATCAGTCACTACCCTCCAGTTATGGGTTAAATAACAGGACAGATTGGGTTCTATAGCATTGCTTGCCAACCAGTATACCACAGAAAATAATGGCAACCTTCTTCTTCTATGTGCTTTGTCCTTTCATGGCCTTCCATGTCTCCCTACCCCTGGTGGCTCTTGACACGCTTTCTCCTGTAACACCACACAACCCCCGTTCTGTCATCCACCTGCTCAGGCCTTTCAAACATGTGATCCACAGCTTTCCTCTGTCTCTTTTTCCCCTCTATCTGACCTGTTAGTACCAGGTTCTCCAAGCCCTCCTTCCTCATTGCATGTCCCAGGAACTTTAACTGTCTCTTCTTGATGCTCAGTATTAATTTCCTTTTTGTTTCCATCATTATTATTTCCATCTTATTATTGTTGCTTTTTATCCAAACACTCTGGCGCTATACACTCTTCATTATTACTATTATCCTCACTCAATGATCAAGAAATTAATTTATTGCTTAATGAAAAATGTTTTTTAACAGACAAAAATATTTTGCATTTTATTATTTTTTTTTTGTTTCTAGACTGTTTCAAAATATAAAAACCTATATAAGACCACTGTTGCCTGAAACAGAATTTAATTGAGATAATTGCAAAAACCGTCTTGTGAAACGAGATAATCTTCACCTGTAGGCATCTGTTGGCTTCACAGGCACGTCTTCATATCCAAGCGGACAAAAATAATGTCGTTCACAGTGATAAATAAATGTGTAGCATTCATTCGTGATGCCCTTTTTAAGCAATCCAAGGGCGTGGTCAGCATCTATGTCAGTTTGGTTTCTTCCATTGGGTTTGTACAGTAAACCACCTCGCCCAGCCACTTCAAAGTGGTCATTAAGCTTCTCAAACCATCTGCAAAAAAAAAAAAAAAAAGAGAACATCAAGGATTAAAAACAACAAATACATGGAATCAGAATGATAGAATTATAGAATGATAGAATTATAGAATGATAGAATTATAGAATGATAGAATTATAGAATGATAGAATTATAGAATGATAGAATTATAAGAATGATAGAATGATAGAATTATAGAATGATAGAATTATAGAATGATAGAATTATAGAATGATAGAATTATAGAATGATAGAATTATAGAATGATAGAATTATAGAATGATAGAATTATAGAATGATAGAATTATAGAATGATAGAATTATAGAATGATAGAATTATAGAATGATAGAATTATAGAATGATAGAATTATAGAATGATAGAATTATAGAATGATAGAATTATGAATGAATAGATAGAATTGATAGAATGATAGAATTATAGAACATTTAGAAATGAAATTGGTGGGTAATATTTATTTTTTAATTGTACATAGCCCTGTTCAGTCAGTAACACTTTCTTCAATTCCAGATCATTGAATCTTCTTTCCAACTTTCAATGCATTTCTATTTTATTCAAAATTTATTTGAATCAGACATATAACTGCAACCTGTTCATATTTCCTGACCACTGACAATCCCTTTCATCCAGATTTTCAATGCATTTTTATAGTAAAATCATTAGCAATGCTTGTACATTATACATCTAATAGCCCTATTCTATCAGTAATGCTTGCATTCATTCCTGACCCCTGACAATCCCTTTCTTCCTGATTTTCAAGGCATTTTTATAGTAAAATCATTAGCAATGCATTTCCATTACACATCTAATAGCCCTATTCTATCAGTAATACTTGCATTCATTCCTGACCACTGACAATCCCTTTCTTCCTGATTTTCAAGGCATTTTTATAGTAAAATCATTAGCAATGCATTTCCATTATACATCTAATAGCCCTGTTCTATCAGTAATGCTTGCATTCATTCCTGACCCCTGACAATCCCTTTCTTCCTGATTTACAATGCATTTTTATAGTAAAATCATTAGCAATGCATTTCCATTATACATCTAATAGCCCTATTCTATCAGTAATGCTTGCATTCATTCCTGACCCCTGACAATCCCTTTCTTCCTGATTTACAATGCATTTTATAGTAAAATCATTAGCAATGCATTTACATTATACATATAATAGCCCTATTCTATCAGTAATGCTTGCATTCATTCCTGACCACTAAGAATGACTCCTAATTGTCAAACAAACTGGATTTAAATTTAATTTTGTTAAAAATTCTAAAAAAAAGTTTCAATAATGTAATCAAATAATGCCAATATTCATCCAATCATAAATGTCTGCCAATAAAATTAACCCAAGACCAACATACATAAAAAGTAGATTATTACAAATTCTTCTTGGAGGCTAATAATAAAGTATACTGCGTCTTCCTTCAAGGCAAGTTAGAAGTTACTTTTCTAGAAAAACATGAATAGAATAACTTTTTGAACTATCCACATCAGATTCATGATAGAAAGTTGGTACATGTTTACCTGTTATATATACTTTAAGCATTTATTACATTGCTGTATATAGGGTCATAGAAAAGATAAGATTTCTTAAATATATAGAAAATATCTGTGGTAATATAATAAATTATATAAACAGCTAGCCATAAACATCCTTTAAATTCAATAAAATTTTACAAATTCTTTATTTTAGTGATCCAACACGAACAATTTCTAAATCAGTATTGTTAAACAAGCCAAAATCTTTGTTTGAAAGTTAAACAATATATTTTAACTTTTAATCTGAAAAATAACTGAAAAAGTAATACATGGAACGTTTAAAGTTACTTCCCTTGGGTTGAAGAAGATTAAAATTATTATAATGACTGCTCGCTTTATTTTCCCTGAGGACATTCTAATATGGCCTTGTGCTTAATTAAAATACATATCGTAAATTTCTAAAAAACTTGAGGATATTTCTCAAAGAAAAACTAAGCTTTTGGTTTATTATACAAGTTTCTGAAATGAAAGCTGAAATTATTTTAATCTTAGAATAGGACAGAATTTTTATTTCCTTAAAAATGATTTGCTTGATATTTAGAAATTAAACTGAGTAGTTTTTGTTCAAATATGACACTATATATATATATATATATATATATATATATATATATATATAGTGTCATATTTGAACAAAAACTACTATATATATATATATATATATATATAGTGTCATATTTGAACAAAAACTACTCAGTACTATTATATATATATATATATATATATATATATATATATATATAGTAGTACTATATATATATATATATAAAAATATATAAAAACTACTCATATATATATATATATATATATACACACACACACACATTAAAATTTTCCAAGATCAGATGGTCATTTCAACGAGTGATTTTAACACCAGTCTCATCAGTGAAAACAAACGATTATGAGGCTATAAATATATTTGTTTGTATAAAAAACAGAAGTGAGGTTAGGTTTCAGTTTTGTTTAACGGCATATCAACCTCTGTGGGTTATTTAATGCCAAAAAACGTAGGGTTTTAATGTAATTTTTTTAATGTTCAGTTATAGTGAGAAGGTTGATTTAGTCAGATTTTCAATGAGAATTTTCTTTTTAATTTTTTTTATTTAATTTTTTTTTTTTAGAAAACTGAAAATGTCTTCTAGTTTTGTATTCAAAAATGTTTTGCTGAAAATCTTTTTTCCTTCAAAAATGTATTGTTGGTAATATTTTTCCTTCAAAAATGTGTATTTTCCTATAAAAGCCTATTTTTATACTTTCATACTGTTTTGAGCCTAGTTTAGGGGTTAACTATTTACATCTACTGGCCTGAATAATCGATCGAGAAATCTCGTTAGAAAAATTTGTATCCTCTAGCAGGATTTCTAAGTGGTCAAGCGGTCTAAGACATGTCAGATCTAATAACAGTTTCTGCCATGGGGATGCAGGTTTGATCCTAACACGTGCTACCACTCCGGGTTAGGGTGGACCTGGGAACAACGGCAATTAAGAAGTAGTTCCATGCTCCTCACAAACTTCCAATTAGAGGCCTTGCTGCTGGATGCAGTTTATCGTCATGCCCAGGACTCAGAAGTGAGGTTGGGTGGAAAAAGGAAAAGCATGGCAGGTTCTTGTGTTGGAACTGTTAAGTTTGCAACTTTGGTGACAAAAGCAAAAAGTGATACAATATATATAAGGAAAAGATGCATCCTCCAGCAGGATTCAAACCTGCATCCCCCTGGCAGAAACTTATTAGATCTGACATGTCTTAGACCGCTTGACCACTTAGAAATCCTGCTAGAGGATGCAAATTTTTCTAACAAGATTTCTCTATCGATTATTCAGGCCAGTAGATGTAAAAAAAAAAAAAAAAAAAAAAAAAAAGAGTATTTACTCAAAAATGAGTATTCATTAAAAATAATGTTTAAACAAATAAATTTATATATATATATATATATATATATATATATATATATATAATTTGTGTATTTAGGCAGCAAATTTTCTTTTAAACATGTCAGATTAAATAAATTGCAAACATTATGTTGTCAGTTTATTTTTAATATAATCTGTTGATACTCACGGATAATCTTTCACGTATTACAATTGAAAAATGTCAGAAATGAGCTGTAACATTGACAGATGTTAATGTCATTCATTTCTTAAGGTACCCAAGTACTATCAGCCTCTTATATATATATGTGTGTGTGTGTATATATGTATGTATTGTGTGTGCGTGTGAGGGAATTCAAAAATTATCCACACTCTAGTCTAAAGATATGTTATACTGAAAGTGGATAATTTTTTATTTATCCTTATTTTTATATATATATATATATACACACACACACACACACCTAGATAGACTGTCTTCCTGGGATGTCACTCTAAATCTACTTGAAGCAGATCATTATAAGATGCAAGACTGCCATCTTTGCCCATTCTATAACTTGAAGGTGGACTTAGCTGGCAGAGGCCATTTGTAAATTTATAAAATGCAGCAGGTCTTTTTGCAACAAAGGGAAAAATCAAATCAGATGTTATTTTTATTACTTACTTGATTAAATTATAATTACTTGTGATTGCCTCAAAATCCATGGTTGAAAATGGAGGTTGGTAGCCAAGAATGGTTAAAGCAATTTCTTGGTTCAATGGATCAATGCTGAAAATAAATAAAAAATATTTTTATTTTTTTTTTATTCTGCATTTCACTGAGAAGTCAGAACCATTTTTCTGATAAGTGAAAAAAATAAAAAATAAAAATAAATTTGGTTCCAGCCGACAACACTACCAAAAAACCAAAAAGATTCTACAAATCTATCTTTGTGGGTTATCCTGTAGCAGAACACTGAATCCTGATTGGTCATCAAATCGAAAAATTCAAAATAAGTCAGAGAAAGGATTTTTTGCACAGTTAAAGAAAAAATTGTTCTGGGAGCCACCCCACGTGACTGGATTCAGTATTCAAGGATGGTCTCTAACCAGTTAGAGTCAGTCAGACATGGGAGCAGCGAAAGAGAGACACACATCAAAAATGTAACTTCAAACGACTCGGACATCGTCCTCTTTCCCTTTCTCCTTATCTATTTCAACAACTACTACTAGAACATTTTGTACAAACTCTTAATACCTTAACTTTCTCTTTGAACATTAATTTCTACGAATTCTTGTTATTACTCCTTTTAATAAATTCTTATTTTAACATTCAAAATGTATATTTTATTATTCAACTCTTCTACACTAATCCACATATTCCATCCGATGACAAAAAAACCTTCTGATGATAATTCTGCATAAAACTTGTAAGCACCAGAGAGTTTGGTTAAGTCTGACACAAGGCCGAATCAAAGAAACATTAACCATCTCCCTATTCTTCAAGCCCAATTGACTTTGCCAAAAAGTCATTGCTCGAAAGTGCTCCTTAAGCCAATAAAAAGGCATGCATCTGTCTCCCTAGCCTCTTTTACTGCTTTTCAACTCTGGTCTTAAGATTTAGCCCCCCCCACCCCATTGTGGCACATTTATTTTCATGGTTTTCTCTCTCACACACACACACACACACACACTTATTACACAGACAGGCACACTGTTATGCCGTGAGTAAGAATAAATAACTCAACAACAGGAATAGGTTAATTGTTGTATTCCGTGAAAATACTATTTACAAAGGTTATTAGTATCCAATACAAGAATAAGGGTTAATTGTCTCAACCGTCGTAAGACGTAGTATGAGCAATGGTTACTTCCGGGTCATCACCGGAAGTCTACGACTGACTTGTCGATCGGCTGCTCGGCACACTCCTCTACGTAGATGCCACCATTACTTTACATAGTAATGGAATAGTCCATTATAGCCGAATAGGCGCGGGCGTCCCAACACACACGAAGAAGCACCTCATTATAGCTAGTTTCATTTTGTTTTCCCCCCTTTCGTCACATGTCATTATTGTGTTTATATATGCATTGTCATTTGTTTTATATTTATTGTTTTGTGACTTGTTTTTTACTTTAACGCACATAGAATCCACAGTAGTTGTTGCAGGGTAACTATTCCAAGAAACAGGTTTCTCCCTAAACACTAACATCCTGCAACACCCTCATCTGGTAGTCAGCAAACCTTTGAACATTTTTTGGGGATCAGTTTATTACTTCATAACAATATAAACCTGATCCCCCACTTTATGCCCAGTAGAAGCTTTAATCATGTTTTCAACTATTATGTTGTCAGTTAGTTAAGTGACATACATTATACACACTTTGAGCAATCATGTCTCGAAAGAGACATGACTGACTGGGCAGTATGTTGCCATTGCTTTTTGTGGTAGACCGGTTGCCGACCAAAGCTATAGAACCAAATCTGTCCTTTTATTTAACCCATAAATGGAGGGAAGAGACGGATTAATACCTTTCCCAAGGGTATTTGTGCATAAGTGAATGCAAGGAATTCAAACTCGGATTCCCCGACTTCTCGTTCCGAGCCAATATTCAGTGCACCACAATGCACATCCTAAAAATAATATTACAGAACCGTTTTTTTTTGTTTTTTTTAATAATTTTGTTGAGAATCTTATGACATACAGCAGAAGTATCAGACCAGATATGGCAGCAATAGTCAAATGGGTAGATTTACAAATGTCCAAGTCGGATTCTGATAACAAAAAATAACTTTCCTAGCTGAAAATCTAGCAACACAAGTCTTTCTGCCATTATCTACAAACTCTCGATCTGATCCCTGCAATTGTCGTTAGGAAAAGGGCTCCTCAACTGCTTTCTGCTCTTTCCAAACTCTACAATAATTTTCTTTTCTGCTTCCAGCTAATTTTACCGTTTTTTTTTTGTTTTTTTTTAAAGAACACTCAGGTAACGAGAATTTTTATGAATGCGTAATTTTCAAAATCAGAAGATGTAGCATTTTCATCCATGGTTGTATGATTATATATATATATATATATATATATATATAGTACTGTGCAAAAGTATTAGGACAAGAAATATTTTATTTTTATGAGGCATCAAAATAAAGTTTAAAATCACCCCTGTCCTAACACTTTTGCACACTACCGGTAGTGTGCAAAAGTATTAGGACAGGGTGAGTTTCCTGAAAACCTCACTGAAATTCAAATACTGGGTGAAAAACTAAGTAAATTGCGAATAAATATTGATTATTTAAAACTAGGTGTAAAAGAAATGTATTAAAAAGAAGTTAATTTTTCCTATTTTCTATTAAACAAGTTATTTTGAAACTACTCATTATTCTATTATCCTTGGATATGACTGACTTTTTCTTACCCCCACCCCTCAAATTAATAAATCTAATGTTACTTCGCAAGACACATTTTGGGAACAAATACAAGCTGCTTGACAGGAGATACCATTAGATACATTGAAGAAGCTTGTGATGTCAATGCCTAACAGAATGAAGGCTATGATCAAAGCAAAAAGCTATTATACTAAATATTAAATTTATTTTGTAACAAGTATTTTTTCTTGCTAAAGCATTTGTTGAGTAAATCAAATAAAATTACTATAAAATGGTTCTTTTCTGTCAATATGCCTCATAAAAATAAAATAGTTCTTGTCCTCATACTATATATATATATATATATATATATATATATATGAGTGTGTGTGTGTTTGAACTAAGAATTATAAAGAAAAGATACAGAATATTACAAGCTTTTTTAAAAGGCATTCATGTTCTTTCTTTAATCATGAAAAACGATAGCTTAGATAACAGCCAGTTAAGTGCCATACGTGATACACGGTTGGGCGATCATGTCTCGAAAGAGACATGACTGACTGGGCAGAAGATTATCCCGTAGTAGGTTGCCATTGCTTTCTGCAGTAGACTGGTTGCCGACCAAGGCTATAGAACCCAATCTGTCCTGCTATTTAACCCATAACTGGAAGGAATAGACGGATTAATACCTTTCCCAAGGGTATTTGCGCGTAAGTGAATACAATGGATTCAACTAGAATTTGAACTCGGCTCCCCAGTTTCTCGTTCCGAGCCGATATCCACTGTACCACAACGCACATCCAGCTTAGAGAAAAAGTACTATAATTCATTCTTTAAACATACATGTACAAATTTTTCTCTTTTGATTTTGAATTTGATAAAGACTAGAAAGGCAAAACACATAATCAAATCTAGTTGCAATGAAAAATTTTTCCATTTGTCAAATTTCTTAAACTTTGTTGGGATTCTATATCCTATTTTAAAAACACACACACACACACACACACACACACACTACATATCTGGCAGGGTAGGTTGGCAGTCACATGTTTTACAAAAGAGAAACAAAGTAGCAGGATACGATGGTGTATAAAGAAGCCAACAATTTAATCCATATTCTCCTGGCATACATTTAAATATATATCTTGTTATGTTTCTCATTTCTTTCTGAGCAGCAGTAGTAGTCATAGTTTTTCACAGTTATTCTCTGTTTATACTTATGCAGTTTAAATAAAATTTTCAATGCAATATTTTAAGTATAAAATTTATTTTTTTACTTCACTAGAATATCTTCTCCTTTACTTTTCCAGGTTTAATAACTTGTCCTTTTCTTTTCCAGGTTTAATAACTTGTCCTGTTCTTTTCCAGGTTTAATAACTTGTCCTGTTCTTTTCCAGGTTTAATAACTTGTCCTGTTCTTTTCCAGGTTTAATAACTTGTCCTGTTCTTTTCCAGGTTTAATAACTTGTCCTGTTCTTTTCCAGGTTTAATAACTTGTCCTGTTCTTTTCCAGGTTTAATAACTTGTCCTGTTCTTTTCCAGGTTTAATAACTTGTCCTGTTCTTTTCCAGGTTTAATAACTTGTCCTGTTCTTTTCCAGGTTTAATAACTTGTCCTGTTCTTTTCCAGGTTTAATAACTTGTCCTGTTCTTTTCCAGGTTTAATAACTTGTCCTGTTCTTTTCCAGGTTTAATAACTTGTCCTGTTCTTTTCCAGGTTTAATAACTTGTCCTGTTCTTTTCCAGGTTTAATAACTTGTCCTGTTCTTTTCCAGGTTTAATAACTTGTCCTGTTCTTTTCCAGGTTTAATAACTTGTCCTGTTCTTTTCCAGGTTTAATAACTTGTCCTGTTCTTTTCCAGGTTTAATAACTTGTCCTGTTCTTTTCCAGGTTTAATAACTTGTCCTGTTCTTTTCCAGGTTTAATAACTTGTCATGTTCTTTTCCAGGTTTAATAACTTGTCCTGTTCTTTTCCAGGTTTAATAACTTGTCATGTTCTTTTCCAGGTTTAATAACTTGTCATGTTCTTTTCCAGGTTTAATAACTTGTCCTGTTCTTTTCCAGGTTTAATATAATCTCAAGAATATTACTTTTCATATTTAATTTTTCCATGTAATTCATGATTTTTCCAGACATTGCTATTAATTTTAATAACTTTAATACTAAAAACCGCATTCAAAAATAAAATTAATCAAAAAGAAAAAATTTATATTCAATAAAAAAAAAAATTAATTATTTATAATCAATTCTGATAAAATAAGTAATGAGCGCAGTTTGATTGACAAAAATGATGAAAGACATCAGAATTTAAATGTTAAAACCGCATGCAAAAATATTAAACAGAAAACAGTTATAATAAAGAATACGATTTATTATTAGAAGCGTTAGTCACTCACTCACTCACGTAGTTATCCTCCCTTTTCGGACTTCACATATTTTGATGTAACTTTTTCTACTGAATCGAAATTCAAAAATTTTTTTTTTCAAAATGTAGCTAAGGAGGTGTCCTATCTAACACTGTAAACTGTTCGAAATTTGGTTCAGAACTGAATTAGTGGCAAAGCTGGCGAGTTGCCTAAATTCACTCAATGTTGGACTTAATATATTTAATCATTCTGTCATGGTTGAATGATTAATCATAGATTGGATCAGAAATAATTTCCCTTTATTTCATTTCTCAAAATATGAGATACATTTACATTTTGTTCAACCATAGACACTGACGGGCAAAACCTTTGGGCCCTCTTAGTAAATTAATTACTTTTGTTAATTTTACCCCGAAATCTAAAGTCATTAGCTGTATGCTTTTCTCAGAACAGTGCATGCTCTTTGAGAGTCGGAAAACAAGTTATTACATTTCCATCAATGTCGTAATATGGAGTTTTTTTTTTATCTATATTAGAAAACTGAAAATGTCTTCTAGTCTTGTATTCAAATGAGAATAATTTTTTACCTTCAAAAATGTGTTATGATAATGTTTTCTTCAAAAATATATTGTTGGCAACATTTTTCCTTTAAAAAAGTCTATTTTTCTATAAAAAGTATTTTCATGCATATATTTCTATAAAAGTCTATTTTTATGTATATATTTCTATAAAAGTATTTTTATACTTTCATATTGTTTTGACCCCAGTTTAGGAGTTAACTATTTGCCCATAGCTGGGACCCGAACAGGTGCTACCACTCCGGGCCAGGGTGGACCTGGGAACAACGGCAATTAAGAGGTGGCTCCATGCTCCTTACAACCTCACAATCAGAGTCCTTGTTGCTGGATGAATATAGAGTTTATTAAGTACATAATTTTATACTTTCATAGTAAATGTATGTTTTTCTAGATATTTTATAATCTATAAACTAAATGTGTTGTTGGTAATTTTACTATAAAATTTTTTAGTGAAACTGAAAAAAAAGATCATGCAAAGATACTGGACAATCTTTGCATATCTTGGAGAGAGAGAGAGAGAAAGAAAGAAATCGGTTTTCTTACCTTCCATGACCCAAAGTACTGTACAAATAGTTCCAGCAAGAAACCAATGCAGAAATTCCAGATGAAGACGGGTATTGAGGTCTTGACATGCAATACCTGCAAAAATTTTTAAAGAATAAGTTAAGGATTAGAAAACAAATATGGTGTATTTGACAGTGTTGCTTGGCAGCTGCATCTTTTATAAAAGAGAAAAAAAAAAGTAGCAGACTGTGACAATGTATAAAGGAGCCAACAATTTAATCCATATCCTTCTGGCATTTCATATAAACAAACCCCCATCTTTTTTTCCATATATTGGAAGCGTTTTGTTTAAAGTTGCTATTATATTTTAATTTCAAATAAGAACCTGAAAATTTTCCAGTATATTTCAGTGAAATTCTCATTTTACAAAACAGTAGTTCATAATTATAGTTTTGATATATAAAGAAAAAAGCATGGTGTCAGTTTAAACTAGCTATCTCCACTTTTTCACAAAAGAGCATTGCATAGTGAAATAAGATCCCAAACTTGATAAAAAAAACAAAGTTTTATCAATAAAATATTTGTTATTATTAAGAAGAAAGACCAAAGTATTTTTTTATTATTTCATTAAATATTTTATTGGAGCATATTTCAAATTTTGGTTAAAAATTTTATCATCAGTTGTGAGTCAAAGATTGCTTAATGGGAATGCTAGTGTCTTTTTGCATTAAAAAAAGCACATCAATTTGGAAATTCTTGCAAAAAAAAAAAAAACAAATAATTGCTGAATTTCAATGAAATTTTCAGGGCTTATTCATAAATAAATGAAATTATTTTTAATTTTTTTAAGAAAATCTTGGTAATATTTTTTGTTTAATTTTTACATGTTACCTCAACTTAATTTTATGAAATTTCAAGAAATTAAAATGTCAGCCTCTGCGTATTTCTTTTAGTTAAAAGCAAGACCTTAGGAATTGCAATTTTAGTAGGAGTACCTAGTTTAAACCAACAAGAAAAGAATATGGGGATTACTTTTTCTATGTTTTGATCATTTTGCTTCAAGTTTATATTTTCTTGGTTTCAAATGAAAACTTGAAAATTTTCCAATATATTCTAGAGAACCCAGAAAAAAAATTAATTGCAAAAATAAAATTAAAATAAGGTATTTGCTTTCCTTTAAAACCTTCACTTTTACTTTCAACTCTTCCTTCAACTCTTAAGTGAGAAGGCAACCCTGAAATTAAAAAAAAAAAAAGGGAAGAAGCAGAAAAAACTGCACACAGCTGCAAAATGGCAGAAGTTTGCAGGACCAGGACCATTGTGACTAGAAATCTACCAAAATAACAGGCTTTATTGATAACTTCTGCTATTAAAAAAAAATGTAAAAAAGAAATGCTGGAAATAAACTTGATAGCCAAAAACCAAGATTAATGTCAGAAGTCTGGAAATCTGTCTTAAGGGAAATAGTCAGATATCTGAGAGGCAAAAGGAGAAAAGAAACCCCAGAAAAACCAGCCAAGCATGCCACATGAAAAACTTCAGAGGTCATCTGCTTAAGACATTTTTACACTTTTCTGAGGGCCAAGAAAACACAGCAGATTGATTGGTTGATCTATTTTGTTTAGCAGCATATCAACACCTCTATGGGTTATTTATTGCTGAAATCTAAATATATTGAACATAATTTTATTCTTTCAAAGTTAAAGTATGTTTTTTTTTTCAAAATATACTTTGTAGATCATAAAATGTATTGTTAGTAATTTAAATCTAATCTAAACTTATTTATAAATGGAACTTTGTGTGTGTGTGTGTGTGTGTGTGTGTGTGTGTGTGTGTGTTACCTATAGACTCCGAAATGGCTGAACCGATTTTCTTGAAAATTTACACAGTTGTACTATAAGCATCTGCAGGTGTTCTTAGCTAGGTTTTGTGTCGAGGTACCCCAATAAATATCGAAAATCTATAATCGAAAAAAATCGGGTTATAGAATGAGCAGTCCAATTTTAATCAAATTTGATACACTCATAGACAAAGACATAAGAAACGATATTCAGAAGTTTCAAGGTTGCAGTTCTTACAATAGTGCAGAAAATCAATAATATATATATATATATATATATATATATATATATATAAAGGCAAGATGTTTGTGTGTGTGTCTGTTTATCTGTCTGTATGTCCTTTATACAAATCCACAATTTTTATCCAATTCTCATCAAACTTCACACAAATATTCTTTAGGCTGAGTCTGAGCTCTAGGGCCATGGATTAGTTTTAAAGCTTTCACTACACCCGAGCAACGCTGGGCTATACTGCTAGTTTTACTATAAAATGTATTTTTTCATATTTTTCTGTGTTGCATTGGTTGTCATTTTGCTAGAAAAATGTACTGGGGTTCATTTTATTATAAAAATGTATTACTGATTTTTGCTTAGGGTTCACTATTTGCGTATAGCCTGGAAACCTTACAGAGGGGACCTGGGAACAACAGCAGTTAAGAGGGAGTTCCCCACGCCTCAAAACCTTCAATACCCTGATCAGTGGCCTTGCTCCTGGGTGTAGTTTACCATTATAACAAAGATGACAGCAGTTTGACACCAAGAGGATATGGAATCTGGTGTGGGACAGAAAGAGTGCCTGCAGTAGTGCAATGACAATCAAGATGGTTTCCCCATTTAATATCTGTGAGCTTAAGTCAAAGTCTGCCTTTAATATGGCATGTTTATGTTGTGGATTCTTGTTGTAAAACCACACACAATAATAAATAACAAAAACAGATATGGAGATAAAAAATGCAAGTTATATTGAACAAAATATACAAACTGGAACACGGGTTAGTCAATTCAGGAATACTATTAGTAGGAATCAATATATACAGTCTTGTAGTGAAGAAGAACGTTCGGGTAATGAGTATATATCCTTACTGACCAACTAGCAGCGGCACAACTACTCAACTTCTGCTCTCTGAAGGATTATATGTACACATCAGGCGAGTCCATTCTTATGTGCAAAAAGGAATGATCCCCAACAATTTATAAAGCTTAACTTCTACTCCAACAGTTTCTTTCCTCACACTTCCCGACTGTGGAATTCTCTTCCACACGATTGCTTCCCTGACGGCTACAATCTCCAGGAGTTTAAATGTAAGGTCAATAGACACCTCCTAACACAGTAACCTGCTCCCATCCTATCAAACACTCTTCCCATCTGCCCAACCCTCATCCTCGCTATCCTTACTCATCTGTCACCTTCCTCCTGACATTCCCTATGTCTAACCACTCCTTCTCTTTACCTTCCCCTATGTAGCCCCATGCGCAATAGTGGCAGTGGAATGCCTTGCTTGGGGTGAGATGATTAAAAAAAAAAAAAGCTTGAAAGAAATGTTACTTAAAAAGCAACCAAGCTTTCTTTGGTTTGAATTGTGAAGACTGTCTCCTTTCATAGTCAAGAAAATGTGCTTCACCATATTTTAAAATTCAGTCAAGTAGAGATTATCCTTGAATTCAACTATCCAGCTCTTTCTTAAAAAAAAAAAAAAAAGCTGCCAGTGTATCACAAATTAACAATATGATTGACTTTTCATGTGAATAAAGACTTTGCCAGATGAAGAAATAAATTCCATCAATGATTCTGATTGGCTTATCTGGTTTTAAATTCATATAAACAGGCAAGAATGTAAAGAATGCAGATCTTTTTGCAACAAAGGGAAAATCAAATGCCATTTTCTTTTCATTTTCTTGATTAAATTATAATCATTCTTCACTGATGTTGCATTCCTGTCAGAAAAACCAATGATTTAGATGGGTAGATTTTATTAATTCTATCAATTATACAGGGCGAATAAAAAATACTTTTACAAAATTGGGGGCGAATTCCTCAAAGCAAAACGAAAACAAAAGTTCACATAAGCATATGCCTGCAAATCTTTCGTATTTGAGTTAACAATTTTGAAGTTTATAATAGACACTGTTAAATGTACAATCCAAAAGACAATCTAAAATACATTTACAAATTTTGAGGGCAGATTCCTCATGCTAAAACAAGGAGAAGTCGGTATAAACATGTTTGCAAATCCTTCATTTCTGAGTTAAGTTTAAAGAAAATTTATGGTAGAATAGAATATTTTGGTGTGAGGAAACCACTTCCAAAGTTTGTAAAAGTATTTATATATATATATATATATATATATACACACACACACTCCCTAATTTTCTAAATAGCCATGAAAATTCATCTTATATTTTCAAAATAAATAATTTTCAACATTTATTTTAACATATCAGCTGAAGAACAGTATTGTTCTGAAACATGAAAATTTTTGTGTAGTGATATACTTTTATAAACCATTGTAATAAAAAAAATTACAATATATATATTTTCTTTATTTGTAAATGAATTATTATGCAACCTAGATTTCTAACATGTGGCGTCTTCAAGTTATTGCAATTCGCCTGAAGACACCACGTGGTAGAAACCTAGGTTGCGTAATAACTTGTTAACAAAATGAACATTCAAAAGTTCTACAATATAATTGTATTGAACATTTTAATATTGCTGTGTATTGGTTTAATTTTATTATGACGAAAAACTAAGTAATTAAACTATATATATATAATGGATTCTCCCGTCGCGTTCAACGTATGAGGGTCCAACCTTTTTCCAGCAAGACAACCACACAGAGATTTGTTTATAGTGGTGAAGGCATTGTGTAGTACCATCCACACTTCTTGGAACTGCTGATAACAAACAATTGGTGCAGATGACTGCCACAGATCGCACGAACAGCAGACCTCAATTATTCAACCCATAATTGAAGGGAACGAACGGATTAATACCTTTCCCAAGGGTACCAGTGCGCAAGTGAATGCAGTGTGCTCGACTGAAATTGGAACTCGGCTCACCGATTTCCCCCTCCAAGCCGACATCCACCGCACCCCAACGCACATCCGTGAATGCTAACAGCACCTGGTATTCCCAAGTGGTCACCCACCTAAGTACTGACCAGGCTCAACGTTGCTTAACTTCGGTGATCGAGCGGGAACCGGTGTATCCAACGTGACATGACCGTTATAATATATATATATATATATATATAGAGAGAGAGAGAGAAAGAGAAAGAGAGAGACAGACACACACACACGGGAAATTAAAAATTTTCCACACTCTTGTTATGGTGAAAGTGCAGATACTTTTTTATTCTTATGTGAGAGAGACTGTAACCTTATTTTTTATAACTGATCCAAATGTGATATTCACACATAATTTGTTATTTATATATGACTGCTTAAGTCAGGTATCAATGGCTTCTATAAGACTTTTTTAAAAATTAAACTTATAAAGTATTTTATTAGTATTATTAGAAAGGAGCTGTGTCTACTATAATTATTGTGGTGTTTGATGTGTTGCTTAATGACACTTTGGTAACATAAATTACATATGAGTCTTTGTGAAAGGGTGGTTATTGTATAATCTATAGAAGACATTAAGTTGGTTATTTATAGTGATGTACTCTCTGGCTGGGTAAATCAATTCCTGAATTGCTACTCTGGCCTCATTTGATTTAGTTTCAAAATGAAGAAATAATACAATCTCCTTAAGACTGAATTTTCTTTTCTGCCCTTCTACCCACCAATGACGACTCATAATTTGAAAGCTTGGGACAATAGATCATGGATTCTAGCCAATTTATGCATAGACAATAAATCACATTTGCAAAAGAATGTTTGTACATTCTAAAAAAAAAAATATCATAAAAAGTAATAAATGTTATCTGTTTATTCTTTTTAACAATAGACGCGCAAAAGGACCATATGCAGGGAATCCTTGACTTATGACAAAGTTCTGTTCCTAAGATGTGTCATAACTCAATTTTCCATGTAATTAGACTGGACCTGTAATTTAACTTCCATGGTGATGAATCTCCATTTCTTTGACAAACCGACATCAAAAGGGTTTTCACTATGCTTGGGAGCTATAATGAAAGGCAATCATTTTCCACTAACTACAGCAATCCAATATGGCATACAACCAGGAAACAAGATTAATGGAGATTACAATGTAAGTAGGTTGTGACTGTCATAACCCAGAGTGTGTGTGTGTGTGTGTGTGTGATGATCCAAATATAACCAAAAATATATTAGGACCTTGAATAAGTTCTTGCTGTTTTCCAACAGATGTCGTTCCCAGAACTGTGTGCATTTAGTTTCAGATGGTAAGGAAGTACAATAAGCAAGCTTGAAATCCAGTGTTTGACATTTTACCAAACTTTGCTTTTCATAGTGTTAAACATGTTGGATTTTGTGCCAAACAAAGTATTTGTGGGGAATTTTACTGCACTACTTCATTCAAAAGAAAACTGAAGCTGAAGCACACAGAACTCTTGTTGAGACTTATGATGACCATGCTCTGTCAGAAACAGCATGCAAAGTTTTGTTTGGATGCTTCAAAAAACATGATTTTGATATTGAAGACAAAAGACACTGAAAAAGTTTGAAGACAAAGAATTGGAAGCCTTACTTTATGAAAACTCATGTCAGGTGCAAGCTGAGTTTGCAAAATCATTAGGAGTTGATTATACAACAGTTTTGAAAGCATTAGAAATTATTCAAAAGCAAGTATATTAGGTACTGTACAAGTTGAGGCCAAAAGATGTCAAATGGCATTTTGTCACGTGTTAACAGCTGCTTAAGTGGCAGAAAAGGAAAGGTTTTTTGCATCATATCAAAACCGGTGATGAAAAGTGGATACACTACAATAACTAAGCATAGAAGATCGTGGGGTAAGCCTGGCCATGCTTCAACATCGGCAGCAAAGCTGAATATGCATGGTTTAAAGCTTCTGCTGTGCATTTAGTTGGATTAGCTAAATGTAGTTTATAATGAAACCTACCAAAACCATCACAGGTGATCACTTTCAACTGCAACTGATGCATTTGTGCTGAGTGTTAAGAGAAACAAAAAAAGGAGCCACTATATGAGCAGAAACACAACAAAGTGATTTCACAATATGACAACACTAGACCACATGTTGCAAAACAGGTGAAAGCCTACTTGGAAACACTTAACCCTCTAGGGCCATTCGTATCATATTTGATACAGTATTTCCCTATAAGGAAACATTTGGTATTTCCCTATAAGGAAACATTTGGTATTCATTGACTGAGCAGTCAGTACTGCTTTCATTTGAAATTTATAAAATATTTCTCTTAAAAAATTTTTCAGGAAAATATTTCTTTCAAGGCTTGTTTTCATACTGTATCAAATATGATACAAATGGCCCTAGAGGGTTAAATAGAAAGTCCTACCCCACCCTCTGTATTCACCAGATATTGTCTAGTCCAATTATCACTTGTTCCAATTGATAGCACATGGTCTGGCTGAGCAACACTTTCATTCTTATGACGATGCCAAAAAATAGGTTGATCCATAGTTAGCCTCAAGAGACATATCGTTTATCTGACATGGAATTCAAATGCTGTCACTAAGAAGGGGAAACGGTAGTGGCTAGCAATAGACAGTGGCATGTTTCTTACTAATTTTTTTATAAATAAAACATTACTTTTCATGAAAAATCAGTGAGAACTTACTCAAGGTCCTAACATATTTGTTAAAAGACAATATGAATAGACAGAAGGAAAACTTATTTTAGCTGACATGTTTGATCCTTAATTGACCTCAACTTTCAGTTTACCAGAAGTATATTCATGTGTATTGTTAATTTGATAAATTCTGAAAAACTAACATTTTTAATTCTATATATAATACTTGTAGCAAAATAAAATCTTTACTACATGGGAAGCAGCAGCTGACAAAAAAAAAAGCCCTGAGGAAAGAAGACATCACAATGTTTTCGCAAAACTTTAAAGGCGACATAACTTTGCTCAGTTAAGTGTCAAACTTTGCTTTCTTTCTTTCTCTGTGTGTGTGTGTGTGTGTGTGTGTGTGTGTGTGTGTGTGTGTGTGTGTGTGTGTTTGGGTAACAATCTCTCTTTTATACAAGTTAAATGATAGACAAGGTATTATCCAAAATGCTGTAGTATTACTTTGTTGTTTGCCATGTTATGTAATTTAAAAATTGTGTATTTGGGTAAAAATCTCTCTTTTATACAAGTTAATAGCTTGTCTGTCATATTAAATGAAACTTGTGTGTGTGTGAGAGTATATATATATATATGTCAGATTAAATAAAATGCAAATATTATGTTTGCTTATTTTTAATAAAATCCGTTCATACTCATGGATAATCTTTCGTGTATTACAATTAAAAGATGTCAGAAATGAGGTGTAACATTGACAGATGTTATTTTCATTCATTTCGCAAGGTACCCAAGTACTTTCAACCTCTTTCGAGGTCATCTTCAGGGGTGTGAGTTATGGTAACAAATGTAACTGGAAAACAGCGTTGCTAAAATTACTGTATATTTTTTTTCTGCTTCAAATATAACAATTGACAAATTGCTAGTGTTCATTAGAACATGAAAATTATCCAAAATAGAATGTTTTTTTTCATATCTTGTAATGTCATGGTCATGTTAAAGAATGAAAAAACTCATTTCTGGCATCTTTTGATTGTAATACACGAAAGATTATCCGTGAGTATGAACGGATTTATTAAAAATAAGCAAACATAATGTTTGCCATTTATTTAATCTGACACATTTAAAAGAAAAATTGCTGCCTAAATACACAAATATAATATACATATATATATATATATATATATATATGTGCGTGTGTGTGAGATTAAATAAATCGCAAACATTGTCTCTGCTTATTTTTAATAAAATTCATTCATACTCATGGATAATATTTCATAATTATTAATATAACAAAAAAAAATTCTGTTTTGGATAATTTTCATGTTCTAATGAATGCTAAGCAATTTGTCAAATACACAATTTTGAAATTTTATATATATATATATATATATATATTGAAATGAATTGTTTGAACATTATTTTTTGATACTGTATTTAAGTAGATATTCTGTTTTTAATGAAACAGTATTATATATTTATTTCTACCGGCCTGATTATTTACAATGAATTTTTGAAACATTTCAAAATTGTCGGTTGCTTATAACCAAGTTTCAGTTAAAATTTGTTGATTTCTGTAACATGTTTACATTTGTTGACATTCCGATACATTTCAGAGCAGATATGTTTGTTTACGATGGATCAAAATTGTGTTATATAGGCTTGATAAAAACCTCGTTTAGCCTGGAGGCTATTCGTGTTTGAGAGGTCTAAGATGTTACCAGATCAAATGGTAGCTTCCCTATATAGATAGGGGTCGCAGGTTCGAATCCTGCCGAATGGCACACATTTTCGTAATAAAAATTTATCATAAATAATCAGGCCGGTAGATATAAATATATAATACTGTTTCATTAAAAACAGAATATCTACTTAAGAGTATCAATAAAAAATAATGTTCAAACAATTCATTTCAAAATTGTTGGTTGCTTATAACCAAGTTTCATTAAAATATATATATATATATATATATATATATATATATATATTACATATATCTGATCAAAAAGTATCAGGACTGTTGCTATGGTATCAGATCTAAAGTAAATAGAATGAAACCACTTGACACAGATTGACCTTGAACTGTTACAAATACACATTAAGTTATAATTTTCACACTCACTTTCGTCATTTATAACAGTGCTTCGAAAGAAACTGTTAAGAGTAAGGTCATCACACTACACCACAGAAGGTCCATTAAGGACTATGGCTTGTGCAACAGTTTTTGGTCAAGAACAACGTTCCCTAGGTCTAACAACCACCATATTCCCCAGATCTAGCACATTATGATTGTTTACTCTTCAAAAATGAAATCCCATTTTGAAAGGAACAAGATATCAAAATGTCAAGAGAATCTCCAAAAAAGAAGTTTCAAAAATGCTTCCCTCAATGAAAACAATGCTGGATAAAAAATACGGCTTCGGAAGGGGAACTACTTCAAAGGAGATTAAATGTCGTTCATCTTTCATCCTTTCTTCAACACCCCCTATACCTAGTCTTTTCACTTTTGTTGTTGCCCACATCCTTTGTCTATAGCAGTGCTTGGAAGGAAAATATATAGAGTGTGGTTCTCCAACCACACCACAGAGGTTCCATCAATGACCATGGCTTGAGCAAACATTTTTTGACTATGGAAGACATTTCCCAGGTTCAACAACCACCATATTCCCCAGATCTCACACATTACAATTGTTTACTCTTCAAATATCAAATGCCATTTTGAAAGAAACAAGATTTCAAAATGTTCAAGATAATCCAAGAGAATGGATAGCTGCTTGCTATTCCAAAAAAAAAAGAAGCTCCAAGAATGCTTCCATCAATGGAAATAACGCTGGATAAAGTGAGTGGCTTCAGAAAAGGAATTACTTCAAAGGAGATTAAATGTTGGATTGATATGTGTTGTAGTTTTCTTTTTGATCAGACCTCGTATCTATATCAGCTTATTAGGTTGAAAGTTTTTTTTCTTTTTATCAAAGTAATGAACAGAGATGCAGACTTACCATCTTTTATAATCTAAAGCCTTCCTCTTGCTTATTTGTTGACTAGTTTCATCATTGAGAAACGAATATTCTGAAGATTCCGCCGTCATAGGAGAAAACACTGAAAACAGAAAATAAATATGTAAATCTTAGGAGATGGGGATAAAAATAATCAAAGATTAAACTCGTCAATTCTTATATATTCACAAGTCATTTATTTACAAAAAAAAGAAAAGAAAGCAAGAGATTTGTCAAGTTGATAATTACAAAAAAAAAATTCTTTATTCTAAAAATTTAAACTTTCAAGCAAAAATCAAGACTGTTATTAAATGGTAAATGTGGAAAATAGACATGACATGTAGAGTTCAAATCCCATTGGAGACAGTTTGTGTTTACTTTGCATTTATATTCTGAAAAAAAGCAATTCTTCTTACTACACTAAAATATAAAAATAATAGGGCAGACTGGGCTCTCTAGACTTGATTGGTTACCAGACTTAAAAAAAAAAGGATAATTCTAAATCAAAATCAACAATGCTCTTGAACAAAAGGCATAAATACATATTACTTCCATCCCTCCTGTCCAGCTAGGTGTTAAACAATAGGGCTTTCTAGACTTGATAGGCAATGAATTTAGTGCAACTCAGAATTCAAAATGGTAATGCCTTTGGGAAAGGCATGACTTCATCTCTTCTACCCACCCATTGAGATCAGTAAAATAGTAATGCAGACTTGACTCTCTAGCCTTGATTGGCAACTAGTTTACAAGACCAACTCTGAACTGTGGAGAAAATAAGAAACAATTTTGCTTACTTCTCTCCACCCAAAATGACTTCGGTAATTTTGAGTTTACAGTCACTAAAACAAGAAAAAGGAAGCTGTGGAAAGCCACGACTGACATGTCCTGAAGAAAATGGCCTGTCTTTTGCCTGAGATTTTGATCTATTTTGCACAAGATTTCAAATGCTGATTTTCAAGGCTGCTGGGATTTCACCCCTTGAATGGCTGGCACACCAATCATCCAACATGGAGTTAGGCCATTTCTCCTTGTTGATTGATTTGTCTGTCTGTTCAACAACATATCGACTCCTTATGGGTCATTTAATGCTGAATTTAATTTTCTCGGGAACTGTGAAGTAATAAAAATGTTATTCTGCTCTCACAATTGAATAAATGGTAGATGATACTCAGCTTTTGTGCCAATACATGTCTGTGTGGACATAATTACTAGAGGCAAAAATATGTGTATTATATTTTGGAATGCAGTTTGATTTCTTTAAAAATATTGTTGGATATTATAAGGATTAATGTCATGAAGGAGTTCTTTCATGTTGGTTGCTTGGCGTCATTTAAAATGAATTTGGGTGAAGTTGCTACAAGTTAGAATTTGTCTATATTTCTGAGATGTGGTAGTATTTACAGTATTTACATTATTCGGACTATTGTCCTCATCTTTGTTGCCATTTGTACAATGTTTAATAATAGATTATTCTATTTGTCTATATTTCTGAGATGAGGTAGTATTTACATTATTCAGACTATTGTCTTCATCTTTGTTGCCATTTGTTACGACGTTTAATAATAGATCATTCTATTTGTCTATATTTCTGAGATGAGGTAGTATTTACAGTATTTACATTATTCGGACTATTGTCCTCATCTTTGTTGCCATTTGTACGACGTTTCAGTCATTGTACACTCCGGCCTTCTTCAGGTGCTAGGACAGGTGATGGGTTATGTGTGCTTCAGGACACATGGTCCAGTGGATATAGACATTGGTCAGTTCCTGTGACTTGATCCAAAACGTTGTGAGTTCAATACCAAGCTACAGCAGTGGCGAACAAGTTTGAATTTAGAAGTTGTTTAACGGCATATCAACCTCTGTGGGTTATTTAATGCCAAAAAGGTGGAGTCTTAAGGTATTTTTTTAATGTTCAGTTATAGTGAGAAGGTTGATTTAGTCAGATTTTAATGAAAAATTTGTTTTTATACCTTTTATTTTAAAAAACTGAAAATATCTTCTAGTTTTGGATTCAAAAATGCTTTGCTGAGAATAATTTTTTTTTCTTCAAAAATGTATATTTTTTTTTATAAAAGTCTATATATACACGCCTGATCAAAATTTTAAGACCACTTAAAAATCTTTAAAAAGAAATATTTTTTTTACGGATAGATTCTAAACTCCTCCCACTTAAGGTTACCAATACTACAATCTAAGAGGTTATGGAAACAAAAAGCTACATTCCAAACATTTTATTTAGAAATTTACATTTTTATAAAATGAGGTGATTTACACATGATCAAAATTATAAAACCAAAGACAAAAATTCTACGAAATTGTACAAAAAGTGTATGAAAACATTCAACAACCAAATTTAATAATGAGTTCTACCTCCACTGCTTTTGATGACTTCAAAAATTCTGTCGGGCATGCTAGAAATAAGTGTTTCCATTAAGGTGTGGGGGATGTTGCTCCAGCTTCTGAAGATGGATTCATGAAGTTCATTTTTTGTTGAATATTGTTTGCCATTTCGATAAACATCTCTTGTTATTCATCCTCAAACATTTTCAATTGGGTTCAAGTCTGGTGAGCATGCAGGATGTCCCAAGAGATGGACCCCATTTTCTTGTAGAAAGATCAAGGTCCGTCTTGCAGCGTGGATTGCAGCATTATTCTGTTGGTATAATCATCTATCCACACACAAACGATGGCCCTCAATCATCAATGATGCTTTTTGTAGCATGCTAACATAACCAGCCGCTGCTTGACAACCCTGCACCACCTGGAGCTCCATCGTCCCTCTGTAAGAAAAGGCACCCTATACCATTAGGGACTCTCTACCACTATGACGTGTGGAGAAAATTTCAGGAGGCATGTTTTTGTTATGCCAATATCGTTGGAAGCCATCAGGACCATCTAGATTGAATTTTTTCTCATCAGAAAACGGGACTTTCTTCCACTTCTCAACGTCCCATGTTTGGTATTCACAACCAAACTTTAAGTAGTCCACCTTGTGACGTGGAAGCAGCCGAGGAATTTGTTTACGCTTTTTATTTACCATGCCTTTTTGTCATAAGTGTCGTCTGATGGTTACAGGTCTGCAATCATCATCTGTGACTGCCTTAATTTGACTAGAAAAAAGTCCCGCCTCTTTCATAACAACCTGTCTTATTCTCTTACTCAATGCAGGAGAAATTTTGGGGGGGCCTACCAGAGGATTTTGCTTTTCCATAATTCTCACTGTTCTTTAGAAAGTTGCAAATCACAGTTTTACTGCGATTTTCCTTAGCTGTGATCGCCCACTATGACAAACCTTGCTTATGGAATTCAAGAACGCTCAACTTTGGTAAGTTTGCTTGCTTTAGGCATGGTAACACCTTTACGCAGTGATTGCTAATCTCTAACTGAACTAAAAACATTGGAATTACCATAGATTTAACAATTTATACCACTGGTCTTACAATTTTGATCATGCGTAAATCGCCTCATTTTATAAAAATGTAAATTTCTAAATAAAATGTTTGGAATGTAGCTTTTTGTTTCCATAACCCTTTAGATTGTAATATTGGTAACCTTAAATGGTAGGAGTTTAAAATCTATCTGTAAAAAAAAAATTTCATTTTAAAGATTTTTAAGTGGTCTTAAATTTTTGATCAGGAGTGTATATATATTTCTATAAAAGTGTATTTTTATATTTTTATTATGGCAATAATTTTTTTCCCTTCAAAACTGTATTGTTGGTAATATTTTTCCTTCAAAAATGTATATTTTTCTATAAAAGTATTGTTAATTTCATAGTGTTTTGGCTCCAGTTTGGGGATAAAATATTTGCCCATATTTGCTACCATTCCAGGTCAAGGTGGACCTGGGAACAACAGCAATTATGAGGTCGTTCCATGCTCCTCACAAACTCCCAATCAGAGGCCTTGCTACTGGATGCAGTTTACGATCATACCCAGGACCTGTGAACAAGTAACTTGCAGGGTTAGAGGGAGATAACTCATGACTTCCAATCAAAGCTTTATGCAAGGAATGAAGACTATATACCTCAGTGATTGTAATAAAGAGTTCGGTTCAAAATTCCTAGCATCTGAAGAAGGCCAGAGTGTACAACGGCCGAAACATCGTACACATGGAAACAAAGATGAGGACAATAGCCCGAATAATGTAAATAGTATCGCTACAATTTCTTAGTTTGTGCGTATTGTTCATAATTATTAAATATCTAAGAGACAGTATACTCTTAGATTTTTAAATCATTCATCTTTAAAGAATCTTTGAAGAAGCTTGTTAATGTGATTATAGACACTTTTTCCCCTACCTATTCTTTACTTATACTATTCATCTTGTTGAATTCCGTTCCATATATTCAACTATATATATATATATATATTGTAATAGTTGTTACAATGGTTTATAAATTCATAGTATCACTACACAAAAATTTTCGCGTTTCAAAGCTACTTTACGTGCTTCTCATTTGGTGACAAAGTTGGAATGAAAATTAAATAGTGAAAACAGTTTATTTGTGGTGATATGATTTTTAAGTAAAAGTGGGGTTGGGAGCTTATTCTGATTCTGTTGGTCGTATTGTAGCCTTAGATATATGGGTTAGGAGAGGTGGCTTAGTTTAAGACAGATTCCTTTTTTTATTTTATCTGGATTTGGTGGAAGTGGTGTCCCTGTTAATGAGAATCATGTAAATAAATGTGGTATAGGAAGTTTTTAGAATGGTCTAGTCATAAACCATTGTAACAACTATTACAATATAACGCTCTATGTTGTATTGAGCACTCTTTATAAAAGTAAATGCATGAACAGCAGGTAAAAAAAAACCTACAAGTTCCACAACTTTGTTACAAATATATATATATATATATTTTTTTTTTAATCATTTCACCCCGAGCAAGGCGGAAACGCCACTGATGTGCAGGGAGCTACATAAATGTAAAAAGATTAATTAGAAAAGAGTAAGGAGTACAAACGAGTTAGAAAGGAACAATAGAAAGCTGAGAAAGCAGGTGCGATGACAGATACATAGGTGGAGAGAAAGGGAAGGTTATACAGGGGAGGGGAGAGATCTAGAGTCCAGTGGTTAGGAGATGAGTGTTGACTTTGCATTTAAATTTCTGGAGGTTGTAGCTGTCAGGAAAGCAAGAATACGGGAGTGAGTTCCACAGGCGGGAAGTGTGAGAGAAGAAGCTGCAGGAGTAGAATTGTCGTCTGCATTTAGCTAACCTGACTGTGAATGGGTGGGACCCAGTTGCCAGTCTGGTTGCACGAGTAAACACCTGTTGAGGAGGCATCAGTGACTTAAGTTCGTCTGAGCAGAAACCATGAAAGTATTTACAGAACAGACAAAGGGATATTAGTGAGATGGGGTAAAGATGGAAATTAATACTACATAATGAACATAATTTCTTAGTTAAAGTGACCATTTCATCACATGTTATAACTATTTTCCCCTTTTCTTTTCCTACTCATAATACCTTTCTCAAAATGTTTGCTACCCCATACAAGTATAGAAAGCAACTGTCACAGAGATTTACTGAATAGACTAGTCGGGGAGGTGGCCTTGCAGAAATTGCTTTATTGCAAGCTAGGGACCACACCTTGAAAGAAAAAAGAAATAGAATTTCCATCGCATTGTTTTTTCACCCATCTTTTTAAAGCTAACTCGTAAGGATTGGTTTGAAACACCCACCCACCCTATTTTTCAATAAACATTTTTCCTTGATAAATAGTTCATCTTCATCGCCTTTTTTTTTTTTTTTTTTTTTTAAAATTCCCAAGTAGACATCTATGCAGATGACACCACCATTTATGCCAGTCTCAATAAAAAATCTGCCAGGGCTGACAAAGTAAACCTTGCTGCTGCTCTTAAAAAGAACCTCCAATCAGTAGTTAATTGGGGCAAGAAATGGCTTGTAAATTTGAATGCTTCCAAAATAAAGCTGCTCTCCTTTAACCACCATAAAGAAACTTTTCTACCTTCCATCAGTATAGATCATGCTAGTCACCCAGAAAGCAATAAACTGCGCCTCCTCAAACTCACTCTCTCAGTCAACCTCAAGTGGAACAACAACATCGACTTAATAGCTACATCTACTGCTAGGAAGGCTGGGTCACTGTGCCAGGCCAGAAAGTTTTTCTTATATACACCATTCATCTGTGCATTGAATACTGTTGCCATATCTAGTCGGTTGCTACTGCTACTCTCGACAAAATCTAAAGAAGGATTTGCAATGTCATCGATCCGAATCTGGCAACTCAACTTCAGTCACTTTCTCACATACAGGATGTGGTGTCTTTTCTACAAATTTTTTCATAGCTTCTGCTCTGACGAGCTTATCTCCCTGGTGTCTCGTCTACACAAATTTACTCAAACTACTAGATTGGCAGGTAGGTCCCACCCCTTTTACAGTCAAAACAGTCAAAAGTAACTGCCACTTCTACTCTACCAGTTTCTTCTCTTGCACATCCTGCATACTTGCTTCCCTGATAGCTACAATCACCATGAGTTTAAGGGCAATGTCAATTGCCATCTTTTATCTCCTTGATTCCCATCTTTCTTTTATCCTTTTTCTCTCTCCCTCTGTATCTTAATCTTCTTCCTCTTCACTCTAATCTCACATAACCTTCTGCACACCAATATTCCCATCTTTCTTATATCTTTTCTTCGAAACACCCTGTACAATGTTCTTTTCTTTTTTTTTTTTGTTCTATCATATAACCCCCTGCACACCAGAGCAGTACAGCCTTGCTTAGGATGAAACAATTATATAAAAAAAAATTTTTTTAAATAAATAAATTTACTTTGTATTTCTTTGGGAAAGACAAAGAAACTTACATGAATGTTTTTTTCTTAGAGGGTCCCACTCGGAAGTGTTAACATCCCAAGTGATATCATAGGATTCCATGCTGCCTTCTGTGTCACACGACCTTGGTTGTTGTTCAAGTTCCTCCAATTCCTTCCTCTTCAGGCTGCTGGCTGTTGGCACATTTGGATGTACTGTAAACAAAGTGCATAGAACCGTTACTGCAGAATTTGTGTAAGATCCGAAGACAAGTTTCCAAAATAAAGCTAGCCTATTCTGTCCATCAGATTTCCATAATGCAAACTCGATATCAGTCACTTTGCTGCGATAAAATTGTCCAGCATTCATTCTCATGTTGTAGGATAGATGTTATTTTTTTTTTTTTTAAAATCATATCACCCCAAGCAAGGCGAAAACGCCACTGATGCACAGGGGGCTACGTAAGAGTGAAAAGATTGGAAAAGAGAAAAACTGGAAACCACATCCTAAACAGGAAACAAGGGATGAGCCTCTTCACCTGTTCAATAGACATGGATAGAGTGTGAACCAGGCGATAGTTTAGTCTATCTACTCCAATTGAAAAAAAAATAAAATAAAATAAAAAAAGAGTGAAAATATTGGAAAGGAGAAAAAGAGAAAACCGGAAACCACTTCCTCCTAGAAGTTCGGTAGTAAAATTTATAAACAATGTTTTTTGCCAAAAGTGCTTTCTTGTCATTTTAGCCTATAGAAGTCAAGGAATCTACTTTCAGTGGACTGATTTGAAATCTAGTCTGTCAGTTAAGTGCCATAAGTGATACACGTTTTTGGTGATCATGTCTTGAAAGAGACATGACTCACTGGGCACAAGATGATCCCTCAGTAGACTGCCATTGCTTTCTGCGGTAGAATGGTTGCCAGCCAAGGCTATAGAACCCAATCTGTCCTGTTATTTGACTCATAGCTAAAGAAGGAAGAGATCTATTATATTATTATGTAGTAATTAGTGAAGGATCAGTTTATTACATCATAACAATATAAAACTGATCCCCCACTTTATGCCCAGTAGAAGCCTTAATCATATTTTCAACTATTATATTCAGTCAGTCAGTTAAGTGCTATAAGTGATACACGCTTTGGGCGATCATGTCTCAAAAGAGACATGACTGACTGGACAGAAGATTATCCGACAGTAGGTTGCCATTGCTTTCTACAGTAGACTGGTTGCATGCTATGACTATATAACCCAATCTGTCCTATTGTTTAACCCATAACTGGAGGGAAGAGAGATTAATACCTTTTCCAAGGGTATTTGTGTGTAAGTGAATGCAAAGAATTCAGTTGGAATTCGAACTCAGCTTCTCGATTTGTCATTCTGAGTTGATATCCATTACACCATAATGCACATCCGACAGACACCAAATCTATCTAAATCTAAACTTATTTATAAATGGAACTTTGTGTGTGTGTGTGTGTGTGTGTGTGTGTGTGTGTGTGTGTATCCATTACCTATAGACTCCGATACGGCTGAACCGATTTTCTTGAAAATTTACACAGTTGTACTATAAGCATCTGCGAGTGTTCTTAGCTAGGTTTTGTGACGAGGTACCCCCAATAATTATTGAAATCGATAATCGAAAAAAATTGGGTTATAGAAGGAGTGGTCCCATTTTAATCAAATCTGATACACTCATAGACAAAGACATAAGAAACAATATTCAGAAATTTCAAGTTTGCAGTTCTTACAATAGTGCAGAAAATCGATGATATATATATATATGATTTATATATATATATATATATAAGGCGAGATGTTTGTGTGTGTGTGTGTGTGTGTCTGTTTATCTGCCTGTGTTTTTTTCAGCCTTTTTATTTTGGTTTTTGCTTCGGGTTTGGCTCTAAGGAGGTATAATTATTAGGTATAGTTGTTAGTCTCAGCCATGATACCATTTACTCAGAGGACTTATTTAGCCTTCAAAATTCAGTTTACGAAGAAAAAAAAATATTTGATATCGATAGCAGGAAATCAAAATTTGACTTACATCCATTCATTTTTCTTTCAGTCTACGGTTTCACTTTAACTGGAAACAACTATTGCTTTTTAGTCTTTCGTGCCAACATCCAAAGAGTCTGAGCTCCAGGACCATGGATTAGTTTTAAAGCTTTCATTACACCCGAGCAACGCCGGGCTATACTGCTAGTGGCTCATAAGTCATATAAATAAAACAAACAGGAAGGGATCTGGGGATAAAGGTGATAATGGAATTTGATTTAAGGTCCCACTTACCCTAGTTTCCAATGCATTTTTTCTTACATAGTTTTTCTTTCATTCTAACCTGAAGAAGCCAGAGGGAGCTCATGTTTTTCACAAAACACATCGTTTACAGCTTTTTCTATTTTGTTTCTTCACTTTTGCTTTGGATACTATTAAACATCTTACAAACATACATCTAAATTTGTTTGTACTTTGTCAGTAGGACCTAGAACATGCTGATTGCATCCCTGAAGAGATGTAAAACCCCTGAAGAGACCACTTTTCGCACTGATACCAGACAAATATTATTATTATTTTTATCAACCATATACATGTTGTACTTGAGTTTTTTGCTGCCTATATAATTGACAAAATCCTTAAAATGGATCTTTGTTATGAAAAAAAAAAATTTTTTTAAATATATCCTACTAGGGCAAGTGGGCCCAACAATTTGCATCATTGTCCACTTGTATAGTAAACCAAACCACTCTTTCTCTCTCTCACATACGCACACACAGTGATGGGTAAATTGTCACCATTTCATATTTTAAATTTTGCACGTATGCATTGTTTTTTTTTTATTTTCTCAACTGCACAGTATAGTAGGGTCAGTTGGGCACCATCTGTCAGAAAACTAGCACTATAACACAATTCACTCTACCAAAAATTTGGAAACAGCATGCTGTACTGCTTGGCATTCAAATTGCAAGCTCCAATACGAACATTTTAGAGTGCATTTCAATTTGAGGACAGTGCAGAGGATTCAGAAAGAGTTGGATGAGTCTAATGGTGATTACTAAGGTGTTTGGAGTGATCACTAGTGGTGGCGACATTATGCTTCCATTTATCTTCCAACAGAGCCTCAGAATCAACATGAAGCCCTCCATCAAGTACCTTAAAGAGGTGGTGCTTCCTTGGGTCAAGAGGGTGGCTGCTGGAAGAACCTTTGTCTGGCAACAGGTTTCTGCAACATGCCACACAAACGAGAGAACCCAGTCATGGCTGTCAGACAATTTCTGCAGCCACATCATCCCTTACACGTGGCCACCTAACTCCCCAGACTGCAACCCCCTTTATTATGCATGGGGGGCAGTTGAGTGAGAGACCAACAAAGATGAACCTAAGACAAGGATTATGACAGCATTCATCAACGTCCAGAAGCGACTCAGGAAATTCCGAAGTCATTTGGGGGCTAGGGTTGAAGCTGATGGTAATTTTATTGAATAATTTACTCTTTAGTATTTCAAGATATATTTACGAAAATTACACAAAAAAAAAAAAATATCTGTTGAAATAAGATGTCAATGTTATTTTCATTTTTATATAATTTAGACAATTTTTTATATATAAAAACCAACCAAAAACTTGACAGTCACTTTCTGGGGTCAGGCCATAGATGCAATAAGTTAATATGATTATTGGTCCCCACTTATACTCAGAGATTCCAACACATTTTTCCTTAGAGTTTTGTTGTTTATTCTAACCTGAAGAAGCCAAAGTGAACAGACACTCTGAGTGAAATGTATTTTTTATTGATTTTGCTTCATCATCTTCATATGTTTTGTTACAAAAATGTTGTATAAATCTTAAATCTAAGTACACAATAATATATATTCACATACATGAGGAACAAGAAATTTTAGAGAGAAAACAAAAGACAAAACTGCTAACAATCAGAAAAAGACAACTGAAATTTCTGGGGCACACATCTGATGTGCTTAATTGATAAAAATCGTAGAACAAGAAGCACTGAGAGAAAGTTGTGGAGAGCCATGATTGGCCAGTCACAACTTGAAAGAATATAGTATATGAAAGAAAATCGAAATGAAGGAAATCGAAAAGAAATAGTAAGAAAACGGATGATATGGTTGTCATCAAGTGGAACCCAATGCATTTACAGATTTGAGGGTGACATTTTGCATTGTCTTTTTAAACATTTTCATAATAGCTTGATTTTGGCACCCTTAATTTGTAGTTTGCATCTTGGACTAATAGTGAAAAATGCCTTCCAAAAGCTAAACAAACTATTAAGAATCAGGAACATTATAATTGAAACAAAGAAACAAGTACTGAACTACTACGTAAAATTAATCCTCCTATCGGGCACAGACAGAAAGAAGCTCATGAAGTAATAGGGATGTGGTTCAGCAAAAAGAGGCTGAGAATACCAAGGCTGGAACATGCAAGCAACAAAGAATGTTTGAGTTTTCCTAAATGGCATAACTCTGCGGGTTATTTAATGCCAAAAAGGTGGGGGTTTTAAGGTATTTTTTTTAAATGTTTGGTTATAGTGAGGAGGTTGATTTTGTTAGATTTTAATGGAAATTTTTTGTTTTTATTCTTTTTTATTTCAGAAAAATGGGTCATGTCTTCTAGTTCTGTATTAAAAAATCTTTTGCTGAGAATTTTTTCCTTCAAAAATGTGTTATGGTAATAATTTTTTCTTCAAAAATGTATTGTTGGTAATATTTTTCATTCAAAAATGTATATTTTTCTAAAAAAGTATTTTTATGTATCAGTCAGTTAAGTGCCATACGTGATACACGCTTGGGCAATCATGTCTCGAAAGAGACATGACTGACTGGGCAGAAGATTATCCCGCAGTAGGTTGCCATTGCTTTCTGCGGTAGACAGGTTGCCGACCAAGGCTATAGAACCCAATCTGTCCTGTTATTAGACTCATAGCTGGAGGGGAAGAGATGTATTATATTATTAATTTATAATTAGTGGGGGATCAGTTTATTACTTCATAACAATATAAAATTGATCCCCCACTTTATGCCCAGTAAATGCCTTACTCATGTTTCTATTATATTCAGTCAGTCAGTTAAGTGCCATACGTGATACACTCTTGGGCGATGATGTCTCGAAAGAGACATGACTGGGCAGAACATTATCCTGCAGTGGGTTGCCATTGCTTTCTGCAGTAGACTGGTTGCCGACCAAGGCTACAGAACCCAATCTGTCCTGCTATTTAACCCATAATTTGAAGGAAGAGACAGATTAATACCTTTCCCAAGGGTATTGGCGCGTAAGTGAATACAATGGATTCAACTGGAATTCGAACTCGGCTCCCCGGTTTCTCGTTCCGAGCCGATATCCACTGTACCACAATATTTCTATAAAAGTGTATTTTTATACTTTCATAGTGTTTTGACTCCAGTTTGGGGGGGGGGGGTAACTATTTGCCCATAGCTAGGACCCTAACATGTGCTACCACTCCGGGTCAGAGTGGACCTGAGAACACAAGCAATTAAGAGGTAGTTCCATGCTCTTCACAACCTCCCAATCAGAGGCCTTGCTGCCAGATGCAGTTTACCATCATGCCCAGGACCGAAGAAGGTTTAAGAGAAATAGAAGTAAAAAGGATACTTATATTTAGAATCAGAAAGAGAGTGGAATTTATCACAAATAATAAAATGAGAATTTGGCAGATTATTGTGGCTGATGGGGAGGGAGGGTGGCGGCTAATGTAACCAACACATGGAGACGAGAAAATATCAAGAAAAATAAGAAATTTATAAAACATGAATGTATAAAATATTTAAGAAAGAGAGAGAGAGACAGACAGACAGACAGACAGAACATACTGAATTATTGTTATTCTTAATGCCCATCAATGTCTGCAGAATCTATTTGCATGGGAACAAAACCAATGCAATTCTCTATTGAAGAAACAGAACAGCCTTCATTACCTTCCCAATCATCCATTTTGTTATACTACTTTCAGATTAATACAGTTAAGGTTTGGGAATTTTGCATGTATCGATACTATCCCACCCCCGGACACTGCCCCCACCAAGTGAAGCTGAGTAAGTGATGAATAAATTAGCAATGTTCAAACAAAATGTCACATCAGATTATTTATGCTGACCCAATTGAATGGCTTGAATATCCAAATAATGTAGCAAATAAAGATATTTTTTGTTTTCAGTATTTTGGTTTTTTTTTCTTTCAAGATTTCATTCACAAAAGATTCAAGACACAAAAATCACAAATATTCCTACTATCCTAATAAATATGAAGCTAAAAAAAAATTTTTTTTAAAAATGTATAAAGAAAGACTTTTTTTTTTAAAGTACAATGAAAATACAAATATATTTTCTTTTTATTTATTAGCTTTTAATTACACATTAGCATATAAAATAGGTACCTCCACAAATAGGTACCTCCACAAAAAATAGGTACCTCCACAAAAAATACCAAAGGTTTAAAAATGAACTTTTGAAAAGGAAAAATCTTTCTTGAACCTTTTATTTTAGTTTTAATTTTAAGCTATTAGATAAAATTTAATATTTCCAATAAGCAAAAAACTTTGCTGTATTTCAAAAACTAATTAAGTGGAATAGGTTTTAGCTTTTTATTTTTATTTTTTTTGCTAAAATAACTGAATAGCACCATTTTTAGTTGCCTATCATCACAATGTCATCGCTTAATTAAAAACTAAAATATACTTTGCTGAAACATAATTTGCAGTAGATTAATTTTTTAGAGTTGAAAAAAAGTTTAAAATGTTTCAGAAATGCCTGTTTTAATCCAAGTGGATGGGTTAAAATGCCACTTCTGACACCATGTCCCATTGGGCTTAGGGAGGAAAGGTAAGCAAGAAAGTCCCACTGGGCATGGGGGGGAGGGGGGGGGGAGGTAAGCAAGAAAGTCCCACTGGGCATGGGGGGGAGAGGTAAGCAAGAAAGTCCCACTGGGCATGGGGGGGGGGTAAGCAAGAAAGTCCCACTGGGCATGGGGGGGGGAGAGGTAAGCAAGAAAGTCCCACTGGGCATGGGGGGGAGGGGGAGGTAAGCAAGAAAGTCCCACTGGGCATTGGGGGGGGGGAAGCAAGAAAGTCCCACTGGGCATGGTTGGGGGGAGTTAAGCAAGAAAGTCCCACTGGGCATGGGGGGAGGGAGAGGTAAGCAAGAAAGTCCCACTGGGCATGGGGGGGAGGGTGAGGTAAGCAAGAAAGTCCCACTGGGCATGGGGGGGGGGGGTAAGCAAGAAAGTCCCACTGGGCAGGGGGGGGAGGTAAGCAAGAAAGTCCCACTGGGCATGGGGGGGGAGGTAAGCAAGAAAGTCCCACTGGGCATGGGGGGGGGGGGGAGGTAAGCAAGAAAGTCCCACTGGGCATAGGGCGGAAGAGTAAGTTATCCGAGATGGGCTGCTAAGAACTTGAAGCAACACAAAGACAAGAAGAAAAGTGGTAAACTTAACTTGTTTATTGAAATTCCCTAAAAGTCGTGTTTATATTCTTGATAACATGACAGATCAAAATGTTATTCTACTGAGACTATCTGTAAAACAGAATTGACGAAAATGATGTTAGTGTCTTTTTTAATTTTATTTTTTAGTTATCTTCAAAATTTAGGAAAATATCCTTCAAAACCTTATGTTTTTATTGTATTACACTTTTCTTTAATATCTCTTATTCATAAAAGCAATTAAATGCTTTTCTAATTAAATAATCTCATAGTTTTATTGCATTTCTATTTTATGTTTCTGAGCAGATTTTTGGTAAATGGTGTTTTTGTTAAAAAAAAAAAAAAAATTTAAAAATAATTGATGATTTAAATGTTCTAAAAAGTCCCCGAGTTTTAATTTCTCAAAATTTCATCAAATTAAGTAAGTGAGATTAACAGATTTAAAAACAAAAATAAAAAATAAACTTTTTTACCAAAATTTTTGTAAAAACAATTTTATGCGTTATTGATAAGTCCTGAAAATTTCATTAAAATCTGACGTATTTCATTTTAGAAAGAATTTCCAAAACGATGTGTTTTACTGCAGAAAATCCCTACAGTAGTCTTTGCAAGAAAACAAGAATTGTAACCCAAACTAAAAATATGCTCGAAAGAATTAAAATATTTAATAAAATAATAATAATAAAAATAGTTTGGTCTTTTCTCTTAATAACAAAAATTTTAACAAGAGGACTTTGCTTTTATCAAGTTTGGGGCCTTTTTCACCATACTATGCTATTTTATAGAAATTTTTTGAATGGAAGTAAAAATGTTATTAATGTTATTACCAAAACAAACATTAAAATATTTTAAAAAATAATATTAACATATGTTTTAAAATTTGACATAATTGAAAAAAATGTAATTACTATATTTAAAAAAAAAAAAAAAAAAAAAAAAAAAAAAAGGCTCAAATTTTGAATTACATGCATTTAGAAAAAACAACAAACATGCTGAACTATTTAAATATCTAAAATTATAAGCTGGTAAAATATACTTTTAAAAAATAAAATACACTGTAAAAAAATATTAATATACTTTAAAATATGAAAATTTTAAAACAAAATCTAATTTTGTACATTCAGTTTCTTTCATTGGAGATCTTTTTTTTTTCTGTGCCAATTTCTTGCTTTTATGATGGATTCATTTTCTCTGGCTTCTGGACCTTTTGCAGGTTATTTAAGATTGTAAGAATCCGTGCTTTGCAGGATGCTACTGGCAAGTAAAACAAGAACTTGCGGGTGATCTATTTCTCCGGACACCTACCCATGGCACAAGATGGGCTGGTTGCCCATCAATCACCTATATTGGCCAACTATGTTATGACACAGAATGCCACCCTAACGACCTTCTGACCTTGATGCAGGTCCGTGATGGTTGATGTGACAAATTCATATATGTCCGAGCTAGCTCAGCCAAACGAAATAAATAAAAAAAAAAAAATAATATATCCAAAAGAATCAAAGTAAACAAGAATTTTGGGAAATTGTCCAAAAGAGATGTTTGATTTAACAAGAAACCCATCAAAAAGTCTGACACTAAATGAAAAATAGCAAAAATGCCAAGATAAGAAAGAATTGGTCAATCCTCACGATCCAATTTCAAGCAAAACGAAAAGCCAACAATAATTGTTTTATCAATAATTGGGAAAAATCCAAGTGCTAAGTCTTTAGAATGAAATTGCTGAAATCAATAAAGCTTATTTTCAGTTGAAAAGAGGTTGACTGTTTTTGTTTAACAGCATATCAATCCGTATGGGTTATTTAATGCCAAAATATAAATACGAAAATTAAAATGTAATTAATTAAAAAAATGACAATATTTCACAATTTATAAATACTTTGTTGCATTTTTTTTAAACCAAATAATTTTACAAAATCAAACGAGGAGTAAAACCTTGTTTCTCCTTACAAGAAATAAGATTAGTCATAGCAAATTTTTACAATGTCTTCACAATTTTACTATAAAATGTATGGCAGGTCATTTTGCCATAATAATGAATTGATGGTAATTTTCTTTTTATTTAAAGAAGTATTGCCGGTATTTTTACTATCAAAAACACACTGCCGGGATTTTTACTATCAAAAACACACTGCCGGGATTTTTACTATCAAAAACACACTGCCGGGATTTTTACTATCAAAAACACACTGCCGGGAGGTTTTTACTATCAAAAACACACTGCCGGGATTTTTACTATCAAAAACACACTGCCGGGATTTTTACTATCAAAAACACACTGCCGGGATTTTTACTATCAAAAACACACTGCCGGGATTTTTACTATCAAAAACACACTGCCGGGATTTTTACTATCAAAAACACACTGCCGGGATTTTTACTATCAAAAACACACTGCCGGGATTTTTACTATCAAAAACACACTGCCGGGATTTTTACTATCAAAAACACACTGCCGGGATTTTTACTATCAAAAACACACTGCCGGGATTTTTACTATCAAAAACACACTGCCGGGATTTTTACTATCAAAAACACACTGCCGGGATTTTTACTATCAAAAACACACTGCCGGGATTTTTACTATCAAAAAACATTGCTGCTATTGTTACTATCAAAATGTATTTTGATACTTTGACAGTATTTTGATTTTTTGTTTGCCCATAACTGAGACCCTAACTAGTGCTACCAGCCCAGGTCAGGGTGGATGTGGGAATAACAGAAATTTAGAGGTGGTTCCCATGCTCCTCAAAACTTTCCTATCAGAAGCCTAATCAACAAAAGGGAAATTCCTTGTTATCATTACAAGGGTTTATACAAAGTCAAGTGTCATTTTATTTTGATGTCAACAGTTCTAAGATTTTCATTTTCATGTTATTAGACATGAGGTTAACATTCTACAAAACAAGACATTTTTTTATGATGAGATACTCAACTTAACAGAAAGGATAACATCACAGAAAATATATTTTTATATAATGTACTGTCATCCATTTTCTGCATCCTAAATTCGTCAACTGGGTTGATGTTCCGTTTATGCTGGCAAATCCACAAACAACCTTTGGCCATGAGCTTATCTTTGGGTGCTAGTTTTTTTTTTGTTTTTTTACTTCCTTTAGTCAGTTAAGTGCCATACATGATACACAATTTGGGCAATAATGTCTCAAAAGAGACATGATTGACTGGGCAGCAGATTATCCCACAGTAGGTTGCCATTGCTTTCTGCGGCAGACTGGTTGCCAGCAAAGGATATAGAATACAATCTATTCTATTATTTAACCCATAACTGGAGAGAAGAGATGGATTAATACCTTTCCCAAGGGTATTTGTGCATAAATGAATGCAAGGAATTCAAACTCGGCTTCCCGATTTGTTGTTCTGGACCGATATCCACAGCACCACAACGCACATCCTTAGATGATACAAAATACAAAGTTTTTCTTTGGTATCATTTACAGTAAACACAGTACATAGTAAGATTGCCAGAGATCAACTCCTGTTATATCAAAAGCATTGATTGACATTAAATTTGATTCAGATCTCTTGTATTTCCTGCTGCCAACGCCCTACCACACTGGGACAAACATTTTTTTCTTCTATCCAAAAACAAACCATTGCCCCAACAAGTTAAATATGTCAAACAATCCCTTAAAAAAATATTTAAATCAAAAACTTGAATTATTCTTTTATAATTAAATACAATATTTAGCAGAAAGATGGCATAAGATCATAGGCAGCCAGGGAAACTGCGAGCGCGCAACACAGCCAGGGAAACTGCGAACGCGCAACACAGCCAGGGAAACTGCGAGCGCGCAACACAGCCAGGGAAACTGCGAGCGCGCAACACAGCCAGGGGAAACTGCGAGCGCGAAACAGCCAGGGAAACTGCAGCGCGCAACACAGCCAGGGAAAATTAACAAAAGGACAATTTTCTTAGAATCACTACAAGAATTTCTAGGGAGCCAAATATCATTTTGGTATCAACAATTTGAATCCTGATATTTTAATTTCTGAGTTCAACCCTATTACAGTTGAGGTTGACTTTCTACAAAAGACTTGTCCTGGATATGATGACAAACTACATCTGGCAGCAAGGCCTCTCATTGGAAGATAGGTTTTGGAGAGCATTAAATAACTGCTTAACTTCTGTTGTTCCCAGGTTTACCATAACCAGGGGTGGTAGCACATGTTAGGGTCCCAGCTATGGGAAAATAGTTAACCCCACAAAACAAAAATCAGTCATACATTTTAATAATAAAATGGCCAACAATACATTAGAGACAATCAATTCAACACTAAAAAAATATAGAAATACATTTTATGTTCTAGAATCTACAAACAAACAAAAAACATACCTTTACTCTGAAAGTATAAAATTAAGTACATAATATCTGTAATTGAAAGCATAAAAATACTAAATATTTATATTTTAGCATTAAATATAACCCACAGAGGTGTTGGTATGCTGCTAAACAAAATCAATCAGTATTCTATCAGAAATGCTTGCATCTATTCCTGACCACTGACAATCCCTTTCTTCCTGATTTTCAATGCATTTTTAGTAAAATTATAAGCAATGCATTTCCATTATACATCTAATAGCCCTATTCTATCAGTAATGCTTGCATTCATTCCTGACCACTGACAATCCCTTTCTTCCTGATTTTCAATGCATTTTATAGTAAAATCATTAGCAATGCATTTCCATTATACATTTGATAGCCCTATTCTATCAGTAATGCTTGCATTCATTCCTGACCACTGACAATCCCTTTCTTCCTGATTTTCAATGCATTTTTATAGTAAAATCATTAGTAATGCATTTCCATTATACATCTAATAGCCCTATTCTATCAGTAATGCTTGCATTCATTCCTGACCACTGACAATCCCTTTCTTCCTGATTTTCAATGCATTTTTATAGTAAAATCATTAGCAATGCATTTCCATTATACATCTAATAGCCTTATTCTATCAGTAATGCTTGCATTCATTCCTGACCACTGACAATCCCTTTCTTCCTGATTTTCAATGCATTTTTATAGTAAAATCATTAGAAATGCATTTCCATTATACATCTAATAGCCCTATTCTATCAGTAATGCTTGCATTCATTCCTGACCACTGACAATCCCTTTCTTCCTGATTTTCAATGCTTTTTTATAGTAAAATCATTAGCAATGCATTTCCATTATACATCTAATAGCCCTATTCTATCAGTAATGCTTGCATTCATTCCTGACCACTGACAATCCCTTTCTTCCTGATTTTCAATGCATTTTTATAGTAAAATCATTAGCAATGCATTTCCATTATACATCTAATAGCCCTATTCTATCAGTAATGCTTGCATTCATTCCTGACCACTGACAATCCCTTTCTTCCTGATTTTCAATGCATTTTTATAGTAAAATCATTAGCAATGCATTTACATTATACATCTAATAGCCCTATTCTATCAGTAATGCTTGCATTCATTCCTGACCACTGACAATCCCTTTCTTCCTGATTTTCAAGGCATTTTTATAGTAAAATCATTAGTAATGCATTTCCATTATACATCTAATAGCCCTATTCTATCAGTAATGCTTGCATTCATTCCTGACCACTGACAATCCCTTTCTTCCTGATTTTCAATGCATTTTTATAGTAAAATCATTAGCAATGCATTTCCATTATACATCTAATAGCCCTATTCTATCAGTAATGCTTGCATTCATTCCTGACCACTGACAATCCCTTTCTTCCTGATTTTCAATGCATTTTTATAGTAAAATCATTAGCAATGCATTTCCATTATACATCTAATAGCCCTATTCTATCAGTAATGCTTGCATTCATTCCTGACCACTGACAATCCCTTTCTTCCTGATTTTCAATGCATTTTTATAGTAAAATCATTAGCAATGCATTTCCATTATACATCTAATAGCCCTATTCTATCAGTAATGCTTGCATTCATTCCTGACCACTGACAATCCCTTTCTTCCTGATTTTCAATGCATTTTTATAGTAAAATCATTAGCAATGCATTTACATTATACATCTAATAGCCCTATTCTATCAGTAATGCTTGCATTCATTCCTGACCACTGACAATCCCTTTCTTCCTGATTTTCAAGGCATTTTTATAGTAAAATCATTAGTAATGCATTTCCATTATACATCTAATAGCCCTATTCTATCAGTAATGCTTGCATTCATTCCTGACCACTGACAATCCCTTTCTTCCTGATTTTCAAGGCATTTTTATAGTAAAATCATTAGCAATGCATTTCCATTATACATCTAATAGCCCTATTCTATCAGTAATGCTTGCATTCATTCCTGACCAATGACAATCCCTTACTTCCTGATTTTTAATGCATTTTATAATAAAATCATTAGCGATGCATTTACAATATATATATATATATATATATATATATATAATAGCGCTATGCTATCAGTAAAGTTTACCACTGATAATCCCTGTTTTATTTTCAATAGTCAATTATTACCATTGCATTTACATTTATCAAATAACTATTTATTTGCTAATAATAATGATTCTATTCTTAATAAATTCAACATTACATTTTTCCTAACATTTCCAAAATTGTAGCATTACTTTTTGAGCAACTAGCTCTCGTCATCTTATAGTGGAAATGGTTAGATGTAACCATAAGTCCTATGCTAACAGTTTCTTCTCTCGCTTGTGGAACTCTCTTCTGTCTCTTGCTTTCCAGTCAACATTGATCTTCAAAAATTTAAATGTAATATCAAGCATTATCTACTGTCTTCCGAATTCCAGTTTTTTTATGGTTACCTGTCTGTAACATTTTTTTTTTCATATTCTTTCACACTTAAAAATTCCTTGTATCTTAGTGGCTTTATTGCCTTGCTTGGGGTGAAATTATTTAATAAAAAAAAAATAAATAAATAAAAAAAAGTAACCATATCTGTCAAATGTGATAAAGTTATAAATATACAACTTAAACTAGACAAAAAATTAATAATTTTCCTACACTGACATTTTTATTTTTGCTTTTAATGTTATCGTTAACCCTATGCAAGGCCCAAGAGTCTTTCAAGATAGAGAGTTACTAAATGTTTTATGGATATGAGAATTATTGAATATGAAAACATGTAAATTGATAATGTTTAACTTTAGACTTGAAAAGGTTAAGATTGTAATGATCAGGGAAGCATACACTTGGGAGTGTGTTCTACAAAGTAGCAGGACTTGAAAGGAAGCCGTCTGAATAGAACTTCTGTCTTAATAATGGAAAATGAAGATAATGTGTACGTGGTATTGGAAGTCTTTTCTGTGAAACTAAGAATATTTTCCATGGAAATAACTATAGAGTTGTAATAGGCCTACAATGTTGCATTTGTGAGAAAAAGGGTTGTAGAGTAGAAAAATAACTCATCACCTACAAGGATGTGTAAAAGCTTTTCAAATGTGTCAAGGTTGGAAATTGAGGATTGTGCAGCTCCAGCCCAGATATGGCAGCAATACACCACTTTAAACTGATCTGGCTGTAGCAAAAATAAGAAACTTGTTTACTCAGGTTCTTATTCGCTAACTAAATATTCTTTTTATAGGAGATGAACTGGAAACAATCCCTGTAGATCAAAAGACCAAGGAATAGATTTTCTTTTGATGGCTTCTTCTAGGATTGTCAATAATTCCATAAAAATTGAAAACTACCTTGAACTGAACAAATTTTAAGATGACTAGAATCAATAATCAGGAAAATGCTGGTCAAATTAACTTCAAAAGATAAAAAGTTTCTTTGGAAAAGAAAAGAAACGCTAAAGCATACACAAGTCATTCTCCGTCAAATCAATAAGGGCCTGACCATCACCGACACTGACTTTCTTTTTCAAATTTTTTTAAAAATTATTTTTCTACAAATACTTTCGCGGTTTCTGCTCCGATGAATTTAGCTCACTTGTGCCCCCTATATATAAATTTACTTGAGCCACAAGATTAGCAACTAGGTCCCACCCTTTTACAGTGAAACCAATAAACTGTAAACGCAAATTCTACTCCAGCAGCTTCTTTTCTCACACTTCCCACTTGTGGAATTCCCTTCCATTTACTTGCTTCCCCGACAGCTACAATCTCCAAGAATTTAAATGTAAAGTCAATAATCATCTCCTATCTCACGAACCTGCATCCTTTCTCTCATGCTCCTTTCTCCGACCACTCTACTCTCATCAATATTCTCATCCTTCTCTTACCCACTTCCTGACACCCCTATAACCTGTCACCCTTTCTCATAACTATCCTCCTATGTAAATGTAACCCCCTGCAAAACAGTGGCAGTAAAATGCCTTGCTTTGGGCAATATGATTAAAAAAAAAAATGTTTGGTACTTATAAATCTTCATGGGAGAAATTGAATCGTACCTATTTTACATCTTTATATCAAAGGGTTCAAATAATATTGTAAGTAATAAACAAATATTTTTTTAATGAAATGATATCTTAATTCTTCTGATATATCATGTCATTTATTTTATCGTAATGAAATAATATTCTAATAAGTTGTTTATTAAAATATTCTTTTATTTACTACTAGCAGTATAACCCGGCGTTGCTCGGGTGTAATGAAAGCTTTAAAAGTAATCCATGGTCCTGGAGCTCAGACCTAGCCTAAAGAATATTTGTGTGAAGTTTGGTGAGAATCGGATAAAAATTATGGATTTGTATAAAAGACATACAGACAGATAAACAGACACACACACAAACATCTAACCTTATATATATATGTTATCGATTTTCTGCACTATTGTAAGAACTGCAACTTTGAAACTTCTGAATATCGTTTCTTATGTCTTTGTCTATGAGTGTATCAAATTTGATTAAAATCGGAACACTCCTTCTATAACCCGATTTTTTCGATTATCGATATTTATCAGGGGTAGCTTGACACAAAACCTAGCTAAGAACACTCGCAGGCGCTTATAGTGCAAGTCTGTAAATTTTCAAGAAAATCAGTTCAACCGTTTTGGAGTCTATAGGTAATGGACACATACAGACACACACACAAAGTTCCATTTATAAATAAGTTTAGATTTAGATAAAAAAAAGTTGGTTGCTTTTTTGCAGTCAGGTATTTGTTTTTCGCATCCTCAAACAAATTTTAATTGTTCAACACCTGAACAATCAGGGAAAAAAATCCTTTCCAAGGTTAAAATGAAGATATTGAATTTAACTTCTTTTTTTTTTTTACTATTCAGTCAGCAAAGATCAAATTTAATGATCATGTGAAACTGACCAAGTTTGGTTTAGTCACCTGGCACAGGGCTTTGAAGATTCAGAGTGTTGTTTGCCACTGTTTTAACACAACAAGGAGTTTTTGCACAAATATGTGACAATGGATGAAACATGGATCCACCACTTAACTTCGAAGTCAAATCAGCAGTCAGCTGAGTGGACAGCAGCAAGTGAAAGCTGTCCAAAGCGACCAAAGATGCAAACATCTGCAGGTAAGATTTTGGCTTCCGTATTTTGAGATACACAAGGTATTTTGTTCATCAATTACCTTGAGAAAGGAAGAACCATCAACAGCAAATATTATATAACATTATTGGTGCATTTGAAGGAGAAAAAAAAATCACCAAAAACAGCTAAAAATGAAGAAGAAAAAGTGATCTTTAACCAAGACAACACATTGTGACACAAGTCGATTGCAACGATGGTAAAACTACATGAATTGTATTTTGAATTGCTTCCACATCCACCCTATTCTCAAGATCTGGCCTCCAGTGGATACTGGCTGTTTACAGGCCTCAAAAGAATGCTCCAGGATAAGAGATTTGGCTCCAATGAAGAACTGATAACGGAAACTGAGGCATATTTTGAGGCCAAAGACAAATCGTGTATCACCTTTGTTGATGAATAAAGTTGAATTTTTCCTAAAAGTTGTTTTATTCGTTAGGCCCAGTGCAGCAAATGCAGTTGATGCAAAACCGCCCGTGTATTGAATATTGCTGCCATATCTGGTCGGGTGCCCCTGCTGCTTTCCTTGGGCTTCTTGACAAAATACAAAGGAGGATCTGTAACGTGGTTGATACTGACTTGGCAGCCCGGCTGCAACCACTCTCTCACCGGTGTCATGTGGCTTCCCTGTGCCTCTTCTACAAGTACTTTCATGGCTTCTGCTCTGATGAGCTTAGATCACTGGTGCCACCTAAGCACGAATTTACACGAGATACTAGATTAGCAACTAGGTCCCACCCTTTTACAGTTAAACAAATAAGATGTAACCGTAAATTCTACTCCAACAGCTTCTTTTCTCGCGCTTCCTGCCTGTGGAACTCCTTTCCACAAGTCTGCTTTCCCGACAGCTACAATCTCCAGGTGTTTAAATGTAGGGTCAATAGACACCTATCACACTAAATCCCAATTATTCTCAGAACACTCTCATTTACCCAAGCCTCATTCTCGGTATCCTTACCCGCCTATCACCCACCCTCTGACATTTCCTATATTTAACCATTCTCGGTATCCCTACCCACCTATCACCCACCCTCTGACATTTCCTATATTTAACCAACCTTTCTCCATTCTATGTAGCCCCCTGTGCAGTAGTGGCAGTGACATGCCTTGCTCAGGGTGAAACGCTTATAAAAAAAAAAAAAAAAAAAAAATGTATGCATTACGTATGACCTCAAGCTCGAACAATGATAATTAAAAGAATATCAGAAACATGCATGCAGAGATTGAGATGGGGGAGGGGTTGAAATATATCTGGACACTATTAATATATGCAGTTAGAATTGATTGATATTGTGGCTATAAGGACTGTCAGCCATGTCTGGTACAAGGCCAATTAAAAAACACAGCCAACACTCTCTACAACTTAAAATTATTAGAATTATCAGAAAGTGGATTTGTGAAAGAATAAAAGTATACCTTTTGTATGTATAAATATAAACTAATAGAAAAAGAATAACATGAATTGGTAGAAGTTAAACATTCAATGAAAAACAGTAGTAAGGGAGTTAAGGGTATCAAGAGTTTGTAGTAGTTACTTGTGTGTGTGTGTGTATGTATGAGCTTTATCATTGTGTAGGAATGTCTTTGAAGTTATCACTCAATCTTAAAGGGTTTGCTTGTTTATCAAGTATAAAAAGAGACAGATGGGTGAACGATGAAAAGGAAGGAGATAAGAGAAAGATGAGAGAGAAATGAGAGGTAATAATAGCGATCGCTTGATGTTTGTCAAGGAACACGTTAATACACTCATTCACTTCTCTCTGGTGAAAGGAGAACTTGGCCCATCTTTTATTTTGTTTGTCGGGCCTGAAATGGACATTTGGGAATTCACTCCCGGATGTGATTCTGGTTTTTCCATTGAATGACGAACAAACTTCGTGTCAGCTCGTGAAAAGGTCCATAAAAGAATTTGTTTCTGAGAATTGAAGATTTGAATTTTGTTTTTTGATGTTTCCTAGTCTCCTATTGGTTGAAAAACATTTCGCATCGAGATGTGAAATTTCATGAGTTTTGTTTTGGATTTGCTTTTGCATGTTTGCTAAGCAAAGTTTGTAAATTTGAGGGTTTTTTTTTTTTTAAATTTCTAACAAAATCAATGAGTCAGAGCTTAGCATTTGAATTTTAAATCTAGATCTTGTTTTGTTCAGTACAATATCAACAAGCTTGTGAAAGAAAAGAAAAAACACATCTCTCAGTTCACAAATGTGTGCTTTGGAGACTAATATCACAAATGTTCTCTATTTTGTGTCTGTCATTAAGCCTATTAAAGACGATTAAGTTTTAATTCTTTCTTTAATTTGTTTTCTTGAAGCCTTCTTTGTGCACAGTCAGGAGTGGGGGCAGTTAGTTTAAGACCCTTAAAAATCTTTCAGTCAGCCACAAAGAGGATCATCTTATCTTTATCCAGAGTTATTCAGTCAGGCTTTTTCCCTTGCCATCATTCCAACTTTTTTATTTTTATCAGGAAAGATTTTAAAACTATCTTACAACTGTGTTTAAGTTTTGTTTAATGGCACATCAACCTCTGTGGGTTAATGCCAATAGGGTTTTAAGGTATTTTTTTATGTTCAGTTATAGTGAGAAAGTTGATTCAGTCAGATTTTTATGAAAATTTTTGTTTTTGTTCTTTTTCATTTTAGAAAACTGAAAATAGCTTCTAATTTTGTATTCAAAAATGATTTGCTGAGAACAATTTTTAATTAAAAAATGCCTTACGGCAATAGTTTTTTCTTCAAAAATTCATATTTCTTTATAAAAGTCTATTTTTATGTATATATTTCTATAAAAGTTATTTTTATACTTTCATAGTGTTTTGACTCCAGTTTGGGGGTTAACCATTTGCCCATAGCTGGGACCCTAACAGGTGCTACCACTCCGGGTCAGGGTGGACCTGGGAACAACAGTAATTAAGAGGTGGTTCCATGCTCCTCACAACCTCCCAATCAGAGGCCTTGCTGCCGGATGCAGTTTACCATCATGCCCAGGACCACTTACAACTGTGTAACCCTACTTATACTAATAATTAAAATATTCTATTTCTCAAGTAACACGTTACTCTAAATTCATATCTCAGCTCTACTTCCTAAGATCACCATCTCCCACTTTGCATTTGTCTTTTACACTTATACAGGGTGCAATGAATAAGTCAGTCAGTTAAGTGCCATGCGCGATACACGCTTTGGGCGATCATGTCTCGAAAGAGACATGACTGACTGGGCAGAAGATTATCCCGCAGTAGGTTGCCATTGCTTTCTGCGGTAGACTGGTTGCCGACCAAGGCTATAGAACCCAATCTGTTCTGCTATTTAACCCATAACTGGAAGGAAGAGACGGATTGATACCTTTCCCAAGGGTATTTGCGCGGAAGTGAATGCAAGGAATTCAACTGGAATTCGAACTCGGTTCCCTGATTTCTCGTTCCGAGCCGATATCCACTGCGCCACAACACACATGCCAATGAATAAGTAGTCATCTTAATTATGTTGGTTGGTTGGATGTTTTGTTTTTATGGCATATCAACATCTCGGTGGGTCATTTATTGCCAACTAAACTTTTATTTATTTATTTATTGCTGGTAATACCTTTTTCTTTCAACAATTTATTTTTGTTTTTATATAAGTTTTGTGTCTAGTAATGCATTTTTCTTTTCGAGTATCAAGTTTCATTAGGATATGTTTTTTAAGGGCAGGGGCTTAAGTGAATGCAGAGTATTCAACTGGAATTCGAACTCGGCTCACCAATTTCTCTTTCCAAGCCGATATCCACTGCACCACAACACACATCCGTCACTATACGCTTACAGCACCTGGTATTCCCAAGTGGTCACCCATCTAAGTACACAGGCTCAACGTTGCTTAACTTTGGTGATCGAGCGAGAACTGGTGTATTCAACGGGATATGGCTGTAAGCCTCTAAATTATGTAGAAGTAAAAATAACACTGATATCTCATTTTAATAGATATATTTACCTCCATGACACAAAAATATCTTGAAATACTAAAGTGTAAACTTAAAATTCACTATTGGCTTCAATCACAGCGTTCAGATGATTTTGGAATCTACTTCATCTCTTCAGGACAGTCACTTTGTTTAAGTTAGTAGATGCTGCCATAATCCTTGCGTTCAGTTTATCTTTGCTATTACAACAGGTTTTGTTGGTTTCTTGCTCAACTGTGCCACACATATAATAATCAAAAGGGTAGCAGTTTGGAGAATTAGGTGGACAGTGGGTGCACAAACCGTCTGACAATCATGACTGAGTTCTACTGCTTGTGTAGCATGGTGCAGAGTCCTGTTGCCAAACATCAGATCTTCCAGCAGTCACCCTCTTAACCCAAGGCAGCACTACCTGTCACGATTGTAACTCGGACCTTCCACCAGCAAGGACAAATTCATTCAGACACCATTTTTTTTGTTTCCTTACCTTTCTACCTCTCATCTCACTGCGACGTCTTTCTTGTTACTATTTTTTTTTTATTCTATTTTTTTTTGTTTTCCCTTCTCTTTCATTCTTGTGCTTTCTAAGATAAACTATGCTTACTTTTGTTTTAATTTCCTGTCCTTTATCACGCCCTACCGTTTTTTATCCACTCTCGGCAACGTGATAAGGCCACGTGAGCAAGATTGTCCTTTGGCGGTATCTTCAGATTCTTCCTGTTGGTCCCTGTATCCACACGCACGTTTCGCCTCCCCACCGTTTCATATAACATTGGTATGTTGATTTCATTTCACTTCTTTAGCCCTTTCATCCCCTTTGTATTGTAAATGCATTAATGTGGCACAACGAATAGTTTGTTGCCTCTTTATCTTTGTGTTGCTCGTTCTTTCTAACCCAAAAATAGATTTCAAAAAAGAAATAAAGGACCTTTTTGTCCAGAATTTGATCAGTCGCTTAGTCACACCTTTACCATGTCCAATGTTGTAATTGCCTATTTCTTGATATAAACGCTGAGCTGCCTTTCCAAATTTGTTGCCTTGTTAAATTTTAAAACGCTTTTACTGCTATATCAGGCCTCCTCATGGCTGCTGGTGGGAGTGGTTAGCCTTTCCTTTTCTTCTCGCTTGCTGCCTTCCCTGTTTCTAGCCTTTCCTTTTCTCTCTTATTTCTGTCTTCTTCCTCACAGTGGACTCCTCTTTGTTTTGTTCATTTTTCTTTCAGTTTCTTTACCTAACTCGAGGAATAAAATCTTTCGTTTTTCAAGGAAATTCGTCTGTGCGTTCTTGCAAATTTGAATTTAAACTGACTGTCTGAAGCAAGATGCTTTTCGGCATTTTGTCCAGGGCAGCACACTACCTCCTCAAGGCACTTGATATAGGCCTCAGTATTGAATCTTTCGCCAACAAATTCAGAAGTTCTTTTCTCAAGAATAATCAGAGCTGCTATACCTTCGTAATCACCATTAGACTCATCCAATACTTTCTAAATACTCTGCACTCTCCTCAAATCGAGATCCAAACACTCTTAACAGAAATGTAGTTCTACAAAAGCTGAAAATACCATGGACGAAGCATGGAAGTTGTAAGAAAACTAGAAACAAAAAATGGACAATTGTACATGAAATAATAGAAAAACAGTTCAAATTTCTGGAATACAGAGTGAAAAAAGAAGACCTGGAAAATTTAACACTCACAGGATATATTGAAAGCAAGAAGGTAATTTGTGCAAATGGATGGCAGAATATGAATTTGCAAGGATAGTAAGAAAGGCATATATTGCTAAGAGCTACAAAGGCATAGAATGTTGTAGAAAGACATATCTTGAAGGGTAGATGGAAACAGCAAGCAACCTACCTAATAAACTTGTGTACAGGTTAAGCGCTGTGGCGCAGTGGATATCGGCTCGGAGCGTGAAATCGGGGAACCAAGTTCGAATTTCAGTTGAATTCCTTGCATTCACTTACGCACAAATACCCTTGGGAAAGGTATTAATCCGTCTCTTCCCTCCAGTTATGGGTTAAATAATAGGACAGATTGGGTTCTATAGCCTTGGTCGGCAACCAGTCTACCGCAGAAAGCAATGGCAACCTACTGTGGGATAACCTTCTGCCCAGTCAGTCATGTCTCTTTCGAGACATGATCGCCCAAAGCGTGTATCGCGCATGGCACTTAACTGACTGACTGAATATAATAGAAACATGAGTAAGGCATTTACTGGGCATAAAGTGGGGGATCAGTATTATATTGCTATGAAGTAATAAACTGATCCCCCACTAATTATAAATTAATAATATAATACATCTCTTCCCCTCCAGCTATGAGTCTAATAACAGGACAGATTGGGTTCTATAGCCTTGGTCGGCAACTAGTCTACTGCAGAAAGCAATGGCAACCTACTGCGGGATAACCTTCTGCCCAGTCAGTCATGTCTCTTTCGAGACATGATCGCCCAAAGCGTGTATCGCGCATGGCACTTAACTGACTGACAGGTTAAGCAGCACAAGTAGGGAAAGAGGTAGTCAAAAGACAAACATTGCTATTACTACAAATTATAGGAAATTATGAATTGCTCAGAATCTGAATCAAATCTCGTATATGACAGTGAATGCTAGGCAATTAACCTTCCAGAGGAAGATGTCACTTAAAGCTGGGAGGTTGTTTTGAGAATATTACGGACTGAACATGTGAGCAAGTTTAAAAGAAAAATTAATATCCACAGGACACAGTGAAAAAAGAAAAGCAATGGAGAGCATTGCAAAAGATGCCTTCGGAAAACTAAACAGAGTATTAAGGGGTAGGAAAATTTCATTAAAAATAAAGAAAAGAATGCTCAGCTTTTATGCAATATCAATTTCTTCAGATGAACAGGCAACAAAAATCTAAGTTTACAGAAAAATATTGAGAATATTATGAACAGAGCATTTGAGTGAAAGGTTGGCCTGATGATAATGGACACAAGAAAAGGGACATTTGTACTTAAAATCATAAACAGAAAGCATAAGAAATACAGACTGATTTTTTCCCCTATAGTACCCGAGACTTTATGAATTTAAGTGCTGTCCTGCATACAGACAAGAAACGAGTTCAGCAGACATCAGTTAAGTGCCATACATGAAACACGCTTAGGCGGTCAGGTCTTGAAAGAGACATGACTGACTGGGCAGAAGATTATCCAGCAGTATGCTGCCATTACTGTCTGCAGTAGATTGGTTGCGAGCCAAGGTTATAGAACCCAATCTGTCTTGTTATTTAACCCATAATTAGAGGAAAGAAACAGATTAATACCTTTCCCAAGGGTATTTGTGCATAAGTGAATGTAATGAATTCAACTGGAATTCGAACTCGGCTCCCTGATTTCTCGTTCCGAGCCTATATCCACTGCACCACAACGCACATCTGTTCGTCAGCAGATATCTATACTTATTTATAAATGGAACTTTGTCTCTGTGTGTATATGTGTGTGTGTCCGTTACCTATAGACTCCAAAACGGCTGAACTGATTTTCTTGAAAATTTACACAGTTGTACTATAAATGTCTGCAAGAGTTCTTAGCTAGGTTTTGTGTTGAGGTACCCCCAATAAATATCGAAAATCGATAATCGAGAAAAATCAGGTTATAGAAGGAGTGGTCCGATTTTAATCAAATCTAATACACTCATAGACAAAGACATAAGAAACAATATTCAGAAGTTTCAAGGTTGCAGTTCTTACAATAGTGCAGAAAATCAATTATATAAGACAAGATCTTTGTGTGTGTGTGTGTGTGTGTGTGTGTGTCTGTTTATCTGTCTGTATGTCCTTTATACAAATCCACAATTTTTATCAGATTCTCACCAAACTTCACACAAATATTCTTTAGGCTGAATCTGAGCTCCAGGACCATGGATTAGTTTTAAAGCTTTCATTATAACCCGAGCAACGCAGGCCTATACTGCTAGTACAAAGATAAAAAGGGGTGTGTAAGACAAGGATGTGTCTTCTCACGAGATCTATTCCAACTATACAGTGAAACAATTCCGAAAGCTTTGGAAGCCCTGCCAGGATTCGTCATTGGTGGCCACAGTCTGAACAATATAAGATATACAGATGATACAGTGCTGACAGCTGAAGAAAGCAGAAAAGGCTAAACATAAACTACAAGAAAACTGAATGCATGGTCATCAGTAAAAAGAGGAGCCCAAAATGCCAACTACAGGCCGGGGATACTAAAATCAAACAAGAGACGGAAAGAAAACCACAAGACCTACAGAAGGTAGCTAAAGAAAGCGAAAAGAAAGGACTAAACATAAACTACAAGAAAACTGAATGCATGGTCATCAGTAAAAAGAGGAGCCCAAAATGCCAACTACAGGCTGGGGTTACTAAAATCAAGCAGGTACAGAAATTTAAAAATCTGGGAAGTGTTCTAACAGAGGGTGGTAAGTGCGCCAACTGAGATCTGAAGGTACATTAACATGGCCAGGGATGCATTCTTGAAGCTCAGCAGAGTATTGTGTGACAGGAAAATTTCATTGAAAACAAAGAAGTGTACTGAACTGTTATGTGATATCTGTCCTTCTATATGGCTGTGAATGCTGGACAATCTCAAGGATGAAAGAAAGACTCAAAGCAACAAAAATGTGGTTCTACAGAAGGATGCTGAGGATACAATAGACTGAACATGTCAGCAATGACAAAGTTTTGGAAACAAAAAAAAAAACATACTTATCAGGAAAATACAGCTGAAAAATTTGGGACATGTAATGAGGAAGTAGAATCTGATACTCACGGGATGAATAGAGGGAAGGAGAGACAGGGAGAAGCAACGTGTGACATACTTGATAGACTTGAGCAAATGGATGGCAGAGCAGAGTTTGGGAGGGGTAACAAGAGAAGGGGTGTTAAGAGCTACAAGAGATAGGAAGACGTGGAGGGCTATAATCGCCTACGTCCTGAAGGGACATGGCACATAAAGGAATAAGTAGATTGGCAGTTAGGTCTCATTATTTTACAGATAAAATAGCTAGCTGCAACCCTTAGTTCTATGCTAACAGTTTCTTCTATTGCACTGCTTTGCTTGTGGAACACTTCTGGTAACATGTTTTCAAGCTAACTTCAATCTTCAAAAATTTAAATGACATGTCAACTGTTATCTCCTGTCTACTTAGGAGTATATTTTTCTCATATTCTCTAACACTCCGTCCTGGGTATGATAATAAACTACACTACCGGCCATAATTACTAGGCCACCCCAGTTTTTTAAAGAGAAATGATGTATTTTATATTATTTTTAGTGGACAATTTTAAATGAAAACAGAATGGTTGTTTTGTTATTATTACTTTGCAAAAATTTACATGGCAAATAGCGACAATTTACCCATCGCGCCCTGTAGATTTGCTATATATATATATATACATACACACACACACACACACTACCGGTCATAATTATTAGGCCACCTCAGTTTTTTAGAAGAAATTATGTATTTCATACTATTTTTTAGCGGATAATTCTAAATGAAAATTGAATGGTTCTTTTGTTATTACTTTGCAAAATTTTACAAGGCATAGAAGCAAAGAAGAATTCGTCTGAATCATCCTAAATTTTCTCCATTCTTTCATTGATGAAACTGCAATATAGGTAATTATTAAATATTTATAAATTCATTTGATGCGCATGTTATTGTGCAGTATTAATAAAAGAATCATTCTATTTTCATTTACAATTATTCACTTGGCAATAAATACTAAAAAATAGTGTGAAATACACAATTTTTTTTAAAACACTGGGGTGGCCTAATAATTATGGCCAGGAGTGTACATCTGGCAGCAATGCCTCTGGAGCCTGGAACCACTTAATTACTACTGTTCTCAGGCCCACCCCCACCCAGTGTGGTAGCACTTGTTAGGACTACAACTATGGCCAAATAGTTAACAGTCTGGGGTCAAAACACTAAGTATAAAAATACATTTTCGTACATTTTGTGAAAAAAAAAAAAAAAAAAAAGTACCAGCAATAAATTTTTGAAAATGAAATTACTAACGCACCCAAGAAAATTAAATTTCAGCATTGAATAACCCATAAGGAGTTGATATGCTGCTAAACAAACAAACCTTTCTCAAACACTCAGTAACCAATTGCATTTTAGTCGATTTATTGCTTTGCTTGGGGTAAAATCTAAGTGACTGGTTTGGTTTTCAGCATATCAACCCCTTGGGGTCATTTAAGGCCGAAGCATTCAGTCAGTCAGTTAAGTGCCACACGTGATACACGCTTTGGGTGATAATGTTTCGAAAGAGACATGACAAACTGGACAGAAGTTTATCCCACATTAGGTTGCCATTGCTTTCTGCGGTAGACTGGTTGTAAGCCAAGGCTATAGAACCGAATCTGTCCTATTATTTAACCCATAACTGGAGGTAAGAGATGGATTAATACCTTTCCCAAGGGTATTTGTGCATAAGTGAATGCAAGGAATTCAACTGGAATTCAAACTCAGCTCACCAATTTTTCATTCCAAGTCGATATTCGCTGCTCCACAACACACATCCAAAGCATTAGTTCCTTCAAAAACATATCTTTGTTGATAACATTTTTCCTTCAACAATGTACTTTTGTCGGTAACATTTTTCTTTCGAAAATGTTTTCTAGAAATATTTTTCCTTCAAAAATGTTCTAGTGGTAAGATTTTTCCTTCAAACATTTTTATGTATATATTTCATAAAAGTCTGTTTTTATACTTTCATAGTGTTTTGATCCCTGTTTGGAGAGTTAACTATTTGCCCATAGTTGGGACTCTAACAGGTGCTACCACGCCAGGTCAGGGTGGACTATGGAACAACAGCAGTTAAGAGGTGGTTCCATGCTCCTCACAACCTCCCAATCAGAGGGCCTTGCTGCCGGATGCAGTTTACCGTCATGCCCAGTACCCAAAATGTAAGTGAAAAACAAAAACAATGTTGATAGCAGACAGAAAAGCAAATCATGAAAAATAGTATGACAGCTGAATAATGATGCTATGAATCTTAAATGTAATTGATCCTGACTTGGTACCTCAACTTCAGTCAGTTTCTCACTGTTGTGATATGGCTCCCCTCTGTCCTTTTTTTTTTTTTTAATCATTTCACCCCGAGCAAGGCGGAAACACCACTGATGTGCAGTGGGGTACATAAATGTAAAAAGATTAATTAGAAAAGAGTGAGGAGTATAAACTAGTTAGAAAGGAACAATAGAAAGCTGAGAAAGCAGGTGCGATGACAGATACATAGGTGGAGAGAAAGGGAAGGTTATACAGGGGTGGGGAGAGAGCTAGAGGCCAGTGGTTAGTAGATAAGTATTGACTTTGCATTTAAATTTCTGGAGGTTGTAGCCGTCAGGAAAGCAAGAATACGGGAGCAAGTTTCACAGGTGGGAAGTGCGAGAGAGGAAGCTGCAGGAGTAGAATTGACATCTACATTTGGCTAACCTGACTGTGAATTGGTGGGACCCAGTTGCCAGTCTGGTTGCACGAGTAAACACCTGTTGAGGAGGCATCAGTGACTTAAGTTCGTCTGAGCAGAAGCCATGAAAGTATTTATAGAACAGACAAAGGGAGGCCACATTTCGACGATGGGGAAGTGGCTGCAGTCGAGCCACCAGATCAGTACCTATCACATTACAGACTCTCCTTTGGAGCCTGTCAAGAACACTGAGGAGAACGGCAGGGGCACCTGACCATAAAAATGTGGAAAAAACATCCTGGATCGGCATAGTGTCCCAACCTTCTTAGCAGTAGATTTTGCTATGGATTCAATGTAGTGGTTCCATTTGAGGTCTGAGGACAGGGTAAGTCCAAGGAGGCATAGTGTATTACTCTCCGGGAGAATCGCTTGGTCCATGCTTATGGGAGGCAGGAGAGGTTGTCTATAATGGTTGACAGACAACAGCTTGGTCTTAGATGAAGTTGACAAGCCACTTCTTGCCCCAGTTCACCACAGAGTGTAGATCCCGTTCAAGGTCAGCAGCGAGATTATGTCTGTCCGCCACAACAGGTTTCTTACTGGTGCAGCAGTATATTGTAGTGTCATCTGCGTAGATGCCTACTTGGGACTTGATCTCATCTGCAAGGTTATTGATGAAAATAAGGAAGAGCGTCAGGCCCAGGATAGAGCCCTGTGGGACACCAGCATTCGTGCTGTAGGACGAAGAGGCACGCCCATTCAGAACGACCTTCATTTTACGGTGATTTAAGAAAGATTTCTATAAGTTTTTTCATAGCAACTTTTTTTTTTCCTGGAACCCCAACTACATAAATTTACGTGTGCTACTAGATTGGCAGCTAGGTCCCACCCTTTTATTGTTGACATAATTAAATGCCTCTTGTACTCCAACAGTTTCTTTCCACCGGTGGAATTTCTTTCCCTTTATTTGCTTCCCTGATAGCTACAATCTCCAAAAGATTTAAATGCCAATTATCATCTATCTACTTGAATCCTGACCATCTTTTATTCTTTCTTTAACACACCCTGCACCCTGTTTTTTTTTTTTTTCTCTCTCACTCCAACCCCCTGCATATTAGTGGTGGTCATGCCTTAGGATGAAATCATTAAAAAAAATGATTAAATGATTTTGTAACAATTTTTGGATTAAATTAATCGGATGAAGTACATATTCACCACAAATTTCCTAACAACTGTATGATCCAGAATTTTTTTTTAATCCAAATAAAATCACAAGCAAATATTGGAATTTCACATGATTGTCAGACTAATACAGCAGACAGTCACGGATCGCAAGATGAAGGGCAAGTGTTGATTAATCCTCTAGCGATACAAGAAAAGCAAAAGTAATGAGTCAGGGGATTATTACTGAATTGTTATTCTGGCAAACCAGATGCTTTGGCAATGTCCTGAAACCAAGGATACTAGGACTTTGTTGGGGAGGGGGTAGAAATTGGTTGTGTACCTGTATAGAATTTACCTGAAATTTTTTTTTTTAAACCATTTCACCCCAAGCAAGGCATTCCACTGCCACTATTGCGCATGGGGTTACATAGGGGAAGGTGAAGTGAAATAGTGGTTAGATACAGGAAATGTCAGAAGAAGGGTGATATATGGGTAAGGATACCGAGGCTGGGAGTTGGGTAGGTGGGAAGAGTGTTTGAAAGATGGTTAGTGTGTTAGGAGGTGTCTATTGACCTTACATTTAAACTCCTGGAGATTGTAGCCGCCGGGGAAGCAATCTTGTGGAAAATACTTTGAATATTTTGAATTGCAATTCCAGTTCCTTCTAAAGTCTACTTCAATTCTATACTTCTAATGTTGAACACAAATTTTATTTACTTATTTTTTTTCTTTTCTCAATAGGAGTAGATAGGTGTGCTTATCACCCGGTTCATACTCCTCCTCAGTCTTTTCAACAAAAAGACTAGGTCTATCCCTTGTTTCCTGTTTAGGATTTGGTTTCTGGTTCCTTCTAAAATCTTTTTATTCTCTTTCAGCTCCAGTAATTCCTTGCGTCTTAGTGGCATTTTTACCTTGCTTGGGGAGAACTGATTAAAAATAAATAAATGAATAAATAAATACTATGAATTTATATGAATGAATAACTTTATTAAAAATTCTAGAAACTTCTGACTCTAGTTACTAAGATGGAATGTGCAATTTACCTGAAAAGTGGCTTAAGGTTATGGAAAGCCAGGGAAATCCTTTCATTCATGACTGAATAACAGAAGCTTTTAATAAATAATTGCTAAAAATGGTGGAAAATCAAACACACACACACACATATATATATATATATATATATGAATCTTGCTTACACCAGTTCTCGCTCGATCACTGAAGTTAGGCAACGTTGAGCTTGGTCAGTACTTAGATGGGTGACTACTTAGGAATACCAGGTGCTGTAAGCATTATTGACGGATGCGCGTTGTGGTGCATTGGATGTCAGCTCAGAGGGGGAAATCGGTGAGCCGAGTTTCAATTCCAGTCAAACACTTTGCATTCACTTACGCACTGGTACCCTTGGGAAAGGTATTATTCCATCCCTTCTCTCCAGTTATGGGTTAAATAACTAAGGTCTGTTCATGTGATCTATGGCAGACTTTTGCACCGATTGTTTGTTATCAGCAGTTCCAAAAAGTGTGGATGATGCGACACAAGCCTTCACCACTTTAAACAATTCTTTTGTGTAGTAGTCTAACTGATGTTAGACACTCATACATCGAAATTAATGGGAGAGTCCATAATTAGAACCTTGAGTAAGTTCTCGCTCTTTTCCAACAGATGTCATTTCCAGAGCTGCATGCATGTTGTTATGTCGTGAGTAAGAATAAATAACTCAACAACAGGAATAGGTTAATCGTTGTATTCCGTGAAAATAGTATTTACAAAGGTTATTAGTATCTAATACAAGAATAAGGGTTAATCGTCTCAACCGTCGTAAGACGTAGTATGAGCAATGGTTACTTCCGGGTCGTCACCGGAAGTCTACGACTGACTTGTCGATATGGCTGCTCAGCACACTCTCTCTACGTAGATGCCACCATTACTTTACATAGTAATGGAATAGTCCATTATAGCCAAATAGGCGCGGGCGTCTCAACACGTCATTTCAGATGGTAAGACATCTATAAGGAAATACTATAAGCAAGCTTAAAATTCAGTGCATGTCATTTTGCCAAAGTGTAAACAACTGTTTTTCATAGCATTAAACATGTCGGATTTTGTGCCAAAGAAAACGTATTTGCGGGGAATTTTACTGCACAACCTTATTCAAAAGAAATCTGTAGCTGAAGCATACAGAATTCTTGTTGAGACATAGCGACCATGCTCTGTCGGAAACAACATGCAGAGATTGGTTTAGATGCTTGAAAAATAATGATTTTAAAGAATGCTCTGGTGCACCATAAAAGTTAGAAGACAAAGAATTGGAGGCATTAAATCATGATGACTCATGTCAGGCACAAGCTGAACTTGCAGAATCATTAGAAGTGGATCACACAACAGTTTCAAAATGTTCAAAAGCATTAGGACTGGTTTGAATCCAAAGACATTGGGTGCTATATGAATTGAAGACAAGAGACGTCAAATGGCATTTTGTCACATGTGAACAGCTGCTTCAACAGCAGAAAAGGAAAGGGGTTTTTTTTACGTCGTATTGTGACCGGAGATGAAAAGCGGATACACTACGATAACCCTAAGCGTAGAAGATTGTGGGGTAAGCTCAGCCATGCATCTACATTAGCAGCAAAGCTGAATATCCATGATTCAAAGCTTCTGCTCTGCATTTGTTGGGATCAGCTGGGTGTAGTTTATTATGAGCTCATTATTGACTACAATTGAAATCCAAGCCTTGAAGAAAAAATGACGGCTGAACAAGCAGAGACATGACAAAGTGATTTTGCAAATGACAATGCTAGGCCACATTGCAAAACGAGTACAAAATTCACTTGGAAACGCTTTAAAGGGAAGCTCTACTGCACCAGCCATATTCACCAGACTTCAGTTTCATGAAGGAATTATTGTAATGTCTTCATTCTTCAGAATAAACAGGTCTCTTGAAGAGTGACAGCATCATCCTAATGTCATCACAAACTTGGAATGACTGAAACAACACTGCTTAGTTAAGTGAAAAACCTCTCTACATTTATCTATTTATATATGATGCGATCTGTTAGGGCCGGGAAGAAAGACACAAGAACAAGAAAGTAGCTTGAACCAGTGTACTGGAATAACAGATATATACAAAATAAAAGTGTTCTTAGCAGATAGAAATGTCTGTCTAAACTGTCAAATGACACTGTGTCTTCGGAAGTCAAGCAGGTTAGTATTTATGAAGGAGGAAGAGTTCATTCCAATGTAGATAGGGCACCATAACAATATATATAATTAATTATTATGTTAGAACATGTGAAAACTACAAACTACTACAAAACTGTACATTTTGTTTCAACATTGAAAGAACAATGTTTCCTCGGGTAGTTAACAATGACGGTAATAAAGAATTTTAACTTCTACTCCAACAGTTTCTTTCCTCGCACTTCCCGACTGTGGAATTCTCTTCCACACGATTGCTTCCCCGATGGCTACAATCTCCAGGAGTTTAAATGTAAGGTCAATAGACACCTCCTAACACACTAACCTGCTCCCATTCTATCAAACACTCTTCCCATCTGCCCAACCCTCATCCTGGCTATCCTTACTCATCTGTCACCTTCCTCCTGACATTCCCTATGTCTAACCACTCCTCCTCTTTACCTTCCCCTATGTAGCTCCATGCGCAATAGTGGCAGTGGAATGCCTTGCTTGGGGTGAGATGATTAAAAAAAAAAAAAAATTTTAATTTAAAAACAAATTTCTTTTAAAAACAACACTTACATTTATTTTTGGAAAAGTTCCTCCCCATACATTTTGTATATATACAAAATGTATGGGGATAGCCGTTGGGGAAGTATATATATATATATATATATATATATATATATATATATATATATAAAGTAAATGTAATGAAATAAATGTCATATGTTGCAAAATGTTCACCTCAGAATATGGAAAAAAAAAATTTGTTTATTAACTTGAATATATCTAATAATTTGTTTTAGAAAAATAATTAAATAAATATTAAAATAATTAAATTGATATTTAAATTTTGTGTAATAATTAAATAGATATTTAAAAGATTGTATTATGACATTAAGAATTGTATTAGAATATAATAATAAAATAAATTTTATATTTAAAAAGAATAAAATGAATTTAAAAAAAATGTTTTAATAAAGAAATGAATATTAAAAAATTGTTATCTATAAATTAAAAGTATTGAAAAATTAGAATAAAATGCATTCTGAATCAAAATAAAAATAGTATATCATACTCAAATGTCCCTTTAAGTTAGATCAAAAATATAAAATGCTTTCTTTCTTCATCTCATTTCTTTTAGAAAATGTTGGAATATGGAGAAAGCTGAAAAAAAAAATTTTGTAACAATAATGGATACATCAATGGAAATAGGGTCTAAACAGGGGTTTCAAAAATTAAGTTGACACTTTGGCTGTTAAGATTGAAAGACGAAATCATGTATTCCCCAAAAATATAGACTTTTTTTCAAATTTAAAGTGAATCTCTTTTCTGATTAGTTAATTTAAACATACACAAATTTTTATGTCTTCCCATATCCATAAATCACATATTGTTTCTTATATTCAAATGAAAATCATTTTCACAACTATGATCTAACATTGGCTGATGACGAGGTAGAAATCTCGAATCATAGAAATTTCCATGTCACAATGTATTTTTAATTAAAAGAGAAATTTAATTATATGATTATATATATATATATATATATATATATATATATATATATATATAATGCCACTAGCACTTCTTTTTTTGCATGTCTCCACTTCCCCAATGTGGTATATCTATAAGTGAACCAGAGCTTCTTTTATCATACCCCTTTATTCTTCTAAATCTTGTATTCTAATGCAAATCACTTCCACCCTTTCACCCAATAAATTCCCCCTCCTGATACCTTCAATTTCTTTAATTTTCTACTTTGACAATAACCTTGTTATGAATAATCAAGAGTGATCGCTCCTTGTTTTGTCAAATTCCTTTTTGAGAGAGCTATTTCTGTTTAACGACACTATAAAAGGACACTATAAGTGAACCATGTATTCTCAATTGAATAAAGCTTTCTTAAAGCTTACACCTGTGTACTTTTGTCATTACAGACCTGTTAGCAAATAAGGTCAACTTTACATCAGTAATTTCCCCCCACCCCCTGTGCTCTTTCTTCTTTCCTTTTCCTCCACATCAGATTTTATGCTGAAACACTTTCCTATCAACCTCAATTTAAGCAACAAGAAAAGTGTTGGATGTATAAAAAAAAAAAAAAAAGAAGATTTTCCCCTAATGAAGTTAAAGTTTCACAAAATTAACCAAATGGAACAGTCTCCTAACAAAGATGGGAAAGCTTATGAACTGAAACATCATACACAGATATAAAATAGATTATGTCTACTCACAGGCTGGTGAGGCCACATTCTGTAGTTGTAACCGCAGAGAAGAAGAAAGAGTTGATGGGTAATCCTGCCCTCCACCAGATACATGGGACAATAATTCTTCCACTTGGACAATCAAATTACTGAGCACTTCCGCCTGAACTCCTGCTTCAGAATCAAACAACTGACCGTTCGTCTCTAAAGTCTTGTCTGTCTGGGTGGCAGCATCCACCCAGGATGTGTTAAGGAGTTCCAAATTGCGGATTTCAATTTGTTTTGTTTTTAGCAATTTTTTCTCACGGATTGCCCGCAAAGTCTCGGCTAGAAGCTCGTGTGAACTGCTGCTCGTCTCCTCTTCATCTTCGTCATCCCCATCTTCATCGTCCTCATCATCGCCATCCTCATCAAGATGAAGTGGTATGTAGCTGGCAAGCCGCATCTCGTCAGCTTCCTCAGCGTCATAGAATATGTCCCCGCACGAGTCATTGTCGTCATCAATGACGCACTCGGTACCATTGTGGACAACAGGCAGACACTCATCCTGGATGACATTAACTTCACTATCAGTGCCGTTTAAGGGGGGAACATCTGCAGGATAGCCATGAGGGAATCCATTCTTTAGACTGTCTGTTGTACTCTCTTCAGATACCTCTTCTGATGATTGCCGTTTGTCAACTGTATTTCCCATTCCAGACTACAAAAGAAATTAAAGAGGAGTTAAAAAAAAAAAAAGACGAATTGCAATTAATTAAAATTAAAAATGACAAAATTGATTAACTATTTCTGTTTCCCCATTAACGAGAAAAGTTTAATTTTTTTTTGTTTTTTTTTTTAAAATCAATTCACCCCAAGCAAGGAAGTACTGCCACTGGTGCACAGGGGTCTACAAGTGAGAAGAGCAAAAAGAAAAAGAAACCAGACACAGGGTTCAGTGTCAAAGAAAGAATAAGAGAAAAATGGGAATTTGAGTTTGAGTTTTGTTTAATGGCATATCAACACCTCCATGGGTTATTTAATGACAAAAAGGTAGAGTTTTAAAGTATTTTTTAATGTTCGGTTATAGTGAGAAGGTTGATTTAGTCAGATTTTAATGAAAATTTTTTTGTTCTTATTCTGTTTTATTTTAAAAAATTGAAAATGTCTTCTAGTTTTGTATTCAAAAATGTTTTGTTGAGAATAAATTATTTTTCCTTCGAAAATATGTTATTTTTTCTTAAAAAATGTGTTGTTGGTCATATTTTTCCTTCAAAATTGTATATTTTTCTTTAAAAGTGTATTTTAATGTATATATTTCTATAAATGTGTATTTTTATACTTTCATAGTATTTTGACCCCAGTTTGGGGGTTAACTATTTGCCCATAGCTGGGACCCTAACAGGTGCTACCACTCACTGTCAAGGTGGACCTGGGAACAACAGCAATTAAGAGGTGGTTCCATGCTCCTCACAACCTTTCAATCAAAGGCCTTGCAGTTTACCGTCATGCCTAGGACCGAAAAATGAGAATCAAGGGGATAAAAGATGGCAATTGACATAGCTAAAATCTCCAAAAGGTTAAGTGCAATAAGGGAAGTAAGTATACGAGAGGAAGTTCCACAGGTGGGAAGTGCAAGAAAAGAAACTGACAGAGTGACAGTTATATTTGACCATTTTCACTCTGAATGAGTGGGACGTTGTTGTTAGTCTAGTAGCACAAGTAAATTTGAGCAGAATGGGTCCCATGAAGATACGATCATCAGAGCAGACACTGTGAAAATACTTGTAGAAAAGACAGAGGGAAGCCACATCCTGATGATGAGAAAGTGACTGAAGTTGAGCTGTCAAATTGAGATCAATTACATTGCAGAACCTCTTTTGAATTTTGTTTAGCACTGTGATGAATAGCAGGAACTTCTGACCAGATATGGCAATAGTATTCAATGCACGGATGAAAGGTAGATTTGTATATGTGCAACTCCTGCAGCTTCCTCTCTCGCACTTCCCGCCTGTGGAACTCACTCCCGTATTCTTGCTTTCCTGATGGCTACAACCTCCAGAAATTTAAATGCAAAGTCAATACTCATCTACTAACCACTGGCCTCTCGCTCTCTCCCCTCCTCTGTATAACCTTCCCTTTCTCTCCACCTATGTATCTGTAATTGCACCTGCTTTCTCAGCTTTCTATTGTTCCTTTCTAACTAGTTTGTACTCCTCACTCTTTTCTAATTAATCTTTTTACATTTATGTAACCCCCTGCACATCAGTGGCGTTTCCGCCTTGCTCGGGGTGAAAAGTGACAGAAGTTGAGGTACCAAGTCAGGATCAATTACATTTAAGATTCATAGCATCATTATTCAGCTGTCATACTATTTTTCATGATTTGCTTTTCTGTCTGCTATCAATATTGTTTTTCACTTACATGAAAAAAAAAAAAAAAGATAGATTCTGACCAGAAAAACTTCCTGGCCTGACGCAGTCGCCCAACCTTTTAGCAGTAGCTGTAGGTATTGATTGGATGTAGTCATTCCACTTGAAGTCATCTGTGAGAATGAGGCCGAGGAGGTGCAGTGTATTGTCTTCTTGGAGACTAACGTGATCCATACTGATGGGACATGGGAGAGTTTGTCTATGATGATTACAAGAAGGCAGCTTTGTTTTGGAAGTGTTAAAATTTACTAACCATTTCTTGCCCCAGTCCACCATAGAGTGCAGATCTTTATCAAAAGCAATGGCAAGGTTTGACAGATTTCTTAATTTCTTCTTAAAATTGTTTCACCCCCAGCAAAACAATTAAGTCACTAAGATGCCTGGAGGTTACCGACAGTGACAGAATGGAAGAAAAAAATACTAATACAGAGAGAGAAAAGAAAAAAACATGATTTAAGAATACAGAAGATAACGATTGACACTGCATTTCAATTTCAAGATCAAAGTTGACTGGAAAGCAAGAAGCCAGACCAGATTGATTAATTGGTTTCTTTTTTCATGGCTTTATGAACCCTTTGCAGGTTATTTAAAGCCAGAAAATAATTTTAGATTGTAAGAATCTTTGTAGAGGTAATAACTGCCTCTTTCATCTACAGATGAGGACACAACCTTCTCATTTGCCTCCTCTCTTATTGAACCCAAGAGAATTGAAGTGGGAGGGGGGTGCTAAGTCAGTCAGTGATGAAGAAATGGAAAACTTTTGTAAGGAATTGGCCATATCAGCATCCAGCAGAGTTTTACAAAGCTGGAATACATGCCTTCATTCATAGGTGGAACATGGCCATTGAAAGGGATGTGAACCTATGATGTATAGAAGTATGTAAAAATTACATATATTTTTACTTAGATTTTCTTAATTAAAAAAAAAAAGTTAAATTAAAAATAATTTCATTCATTGATGAATAAGTCCTGAAAGTTTTTGTAAAAATTCAACAATTGCTTGATTTTTGCAAGAAATTTTCCAATCAATGTTTTTTTTTACCAAGAAAAAAAAAAAAAAAAAAAAAAAAAAAAGTGCTAAAACTTTATCCAACCACTGACACAAAATATATATATATATATAACCAAACTTTCTAATGTGATAGAAAGGCTTACAAAAACATAATAAAATAAAGAAAAAATATGGTGCTAGTATAGGGAGCTTGGTAATGCTCATTAAATTGTCCTTGTGCCAAACATAACTGAACTTCCCACAAGTTATAATTATCATCATCAAAAGGTTGGAAGAATAAAAGTGTTTCATTTGTATGTTTAAATAAAAATTTATTTACAGAACAGAATAACATCAAATTGTAGGAAGGGAAATTATTAAGTGTGTAAATATTCAAAGAGAAAGTGTAGTACGGAGTTAAATGAATCCAAAGTTTATAGTTGTAGGGAAATGAGTGTATGCGGACAAAGATTAACAGGGTAGTAATAAAGTCTATGTTCCTTTCTTTCTTTTTGTGGACGGTGAGAAAGTGAAAAGGAAGGATAAGCAATAAAGGAAAATTGTACTTCTTATCGAATATTAATTTTTAAAAGTCAGTTGAAGTGTTTTACTATTGTTGTTGTCTTCTTTTTGTTGATGGTGAGAATGGTGAGGACGAAGAAGAAGAGATAAAGAAGAACAGTGCACGAGAAGGAGACATGTCCAGTTCATGAGAAGGAAATTTCTTTTGTCACATCTGATCACTGCTCCCATCTGACTATCTTTCTCTCTCTCTATACATATACACACACACATATATATATATATATATATTTTAATTCAGATACTTCAATCCAAGGGAAAAAAGCAGGAAGGTAAATTCCAAAAAACCCGATCCTAATTAATATTAAAAATTTATTTTAATATTAAAAAATGATACAGGAAGAGAGCTCCATGTAATAAAATATTACAGAGCAAATATATATTTTAAAAAAGGATTAATTCAAAGATGTTGAATGGCCATTTCGATATGAAGATCCCCACGGGGAACGACACATCACCTCAGCAACAGAAAAAAAAAAATTAAGAGTTTCTGAAAGGTTTTTTTCTGTTGCTGAGGTGATGTGTCGTTCCCCGTGGGGATCTTCATATCGAAATGGCCATTCAACATCTTTGAATTAATCCTTTTTTAAAATATATATATATATATATATATATATATATATATATATATATATACACACATATATATCTGAGATAAGGGAGTATTTACACTGTTTGTATTATCCGGACTATTGTCCTCATCTTCACTGCCATTTTTATGATGTGTCCTTGAGGGCAACAGAAATTGAATTTCTGGGACTTATAAACCTAATGTTTCAGTAACCTTTTTTTACCAGAGAGCATATTGGCCCTGTGGATATAGGCATTTGTTAGTTCCAGTGACTTGACTCAGAAAGTTGTGAGTTCAATACAAGGCTACAACAGTGATGAACAACTAACTCAGAGAGTTGGGTTAAAGGGAGATAACTCATATGACTACCAGAAGTGGCTTTGCATAAGGAATGAGAATCATATACGCTAGTGATCATAATAAAGGGTTCAGTTCAAAATTCCTAACAGAAGAAAGCCTGAATGTACAATGGCCGAAACGTCATAAAAATGGCAACAAAGATGAGGACAATAGTTCGAATAATGTAAATAGTATATATATATATATATATATATATATATATATATATATATAACTAACCCCCACCAACATCCCACACACAACTGACCAAATATAAGAAAAGAGGCTTTCCATTCCTATCCACACCACCTGATGAGACATTGAAGTTTCAATGTCAAAACAAATGTACAATTTGTAGTGGGTATATATAAAAGAAATTATGTACATGTTCTAAAATATAATTTATAATATATATATATATATATATATATATATATATATATTCATATAGATAGGTGTGAGTTTGTAACCCTGGGTTTCACACTCTTGTGATCGTCAGACAAACTGATTAATTTTTTTAAAAATTGGTTATATGTAGGGTTGCGTATATTCGTGTATTTTTGTGGAAGTGGGGGGAAATCCGTCGTCATGACTGACGCAGACATTTATATATACATCTGTACATCCATTAACGCGCGCAAGGACAAACACACGCGCGCTCAATGAGGCTTGCATAAACATACACATGCGAATCGTGCGGGTCTCGGCCTAAATATGTATATATGTGCCGTTGTGCACATACATACGCATTCTTTTGGTGTATTCGAATAGCGTAGCGATGTCAACGCACGGACAGATGTCGGTTTCTTGTACGTACATATGTACTTATGATGGGTTCTGTATGAGACTATGACAGGTAAGAATTGCTATTATTTTATTTAAGGCTGTATTGTTATTTTTTATTTTAAAGTCGGTTATTAGCTTGTTTTTTTTATTTTTTGTGGTTGCGTATATTTAAGTGGTAGAAATTCTATATATAGCAAAAGACTCAGGCTTGTTGCTTTCTCTCAGTTTTGTAAATCACTCCCTTTTATTGGTTAGAAAATAATTAACAAATTTGCCTTTCTCTTTCTCCTTCAGTACTGAGTCATCCCTTTATTTAGTCAAAATTAGATTTCACACTGGATTGCAAAATTTGTAAACAGTATAGAGAAGAAAGTTACTTCTAATTCTATATTTACCACACTAGTCCTACCTCTGATTTGTGTATAGTATGTGGCCTACCCGGTTTGAATGTTAGAGTCAGTTAATTATTGAAACTAATTATTTTACCTAACCCTTACTAGACAGTTATAATACTTCCGTATAATATGCTTTTTAAAGTTATACCAGTAACAGAATTTCATAGGTGACATGCTATACTGGTTTTTGTTGATTTCTTTTTAAGTGGCATACAAAGTGGACGGGGTTTTGTCGTGTCTGCTATGTTTGAGACGGGCCCAGGGTAAAGGAGCCATCATATTGAGGTATGAACAAAAATATGGTATCAAATGTTTTTTTTTCGTTTTTTTTTTTTTTTTGCACCATTTTGGAGTAGCTTTGTACAGAAAAGAAAGACTATTTTATTTGCTATAAAATATGTTCAGGATGATGACCAATACTGCAATTTTGGACCACAGTAGGCCTGCTAGTATTGCTTGGAAGATGGAGTTGCATGATGCATAAGCTGTATGAAAACCTCAGATTTTTCACAAAAGAATTAAGTCATTTCCTTCATCATTTTATTTACCAGTCTTCTGCCTGTGGTACACCTTGCATAATGCAACGGTAATATTAACAAAAAAAATTGCCATAAGAAAGTCTGTACTTTCACAATGTAAACACTTGCAAAACAAAGGTAAACGCAATTTTGAGATAGGAAAAAATCTGTTAATGCATTCCTAAAAGGTATTTGGGTACCAGTATAATATGTGTCCGACATCAGTAAGAGTATATATATATATATATATATATATATATATATATATTTATAGATATAATTATTCAGCTAATTATTGAAACTAATTATTTTCCCTAACCTTTACCAGACAGTTATAATACTTCCGTATAATATGCTTTTTAAGCTAAGCCACTGTTATCAGTGACAGAATTTCTCAGGCCATATACGATACTGGGACAACAAACACTTTGATTTTTCTTCTTTTGAAGATAAAACTTTGTTTTAAAGTTTGCGTCCATTTTTTTTCATCATGCTGTAGGTACTACTATCATTCACACCCACTTATGTACATGCATTAACACAACATGTCACTTTATTCAACAGTGATTGGTCAATATATCACTAATACAAACTACATGAGACAATTTAAGAGATTGCAGTAACTCCTGTATACCTTAGGTTAAAAGATTAATTCCAACAGCTCTTTCTAGTCTGTATAGTACATGTTCTCTAAGAGGTTAATTTTTAACCAATCAAATCTTTTTTATGTGAAAAACAAGCTGCATGCAAAGCTCTCCAGAGCCTACCTAAATGCTATTTAAAGAGCAATTTTTTGCAGTTCTTCAGTAAGATTTCAGCTGCCACATGAACCCTCGATAGTCGAAACCAAATCTTACATTCCCAACATACACACAGACATGAACATTTCTACTGTACATTCTTCCAATTAAACCCTAGCTAAGCACTTCATTCAACCAATTCTGATTCAAACACTTTTCTATTCACACTTCTGAAGAACTATCCTCAAGAACATTATGTAAATCAAGAATGGTGAAGCCCAAACCATCGCCTTGGACATCTCTAAAGCGTTCAACATGCCGGCCTTCTATGGAAACTGCGAAGCTACGGCATAACCGGACTTCTGTTGGACCTAATCCAGTTATTCTTCTCCAACCGCACTCTGAAGGTGATATTAAACGGACATGCCTCTCAGAACTATCCTACAAACACGGGTGTCCTCCAAGGCTCTATCCTAGGTCCTACACTCTTTCTAATCTACATCAATGATCTCCCCGATGCCATAACATCCCAAGTAGGCATGTACGCTGATGACACCACAGTTTACTCTTGTCTCAATCAAAAATCTGGTGTTGGTGACAAGGCGAACCTTGCTGCCGAGCTTAAAAAGGACCTCCAATCCGTGGCTTGTAAAATTCAATTCTTCCTAAACAAAGCTGCTGTCATTTAACCACCACAGACAACCGCACCTCCCCATCATTAGCATGGAACAGTCTTGCCTCCCATAGAGTAAAACACTACGCCTGCTTGGCCTGACACTCTCAGCGGACCTCAAGTGTAATGACTACGTTGAATCCATTGCTAAATCCACTGCTATGAAAGTCGGCTCTCTGTGCAGGGCCCGGAAATTCTTTCCACCTGAATCTATCCTGCACATATATAAATCTACCATCCGCCCGTGTATTGAATACTGCTACCACATCTGGTCGGGTACCCCCGCTATTCTCCTTGGGCATCTTGACAAAATACAGCGGAGAATCTGTAATGTGATTGATACCGACTTAGCTGACTGCCTGCAGTCACTCTCTCACCAGTGTGACGTGGCTTCCCTGTGCCTCTTCTATAAGTACTTTCACGGCTTCTGCTCGGATGAACTTAAATCATTGGTGCCCTCTAGGGGTGAATTTGCATGAGATACTAGATTGGCACCTAGGTCCCACCCTTTTACAGTGGGACCGACGAAATGTAACCGCAATTTCTACTCCAACAGCTTATTTTCTCGCACTTCCCGCCTGTGGAATTCCCTTCCACATGATTGCTTCCCCGACAGCTACAACCTCCAGGAGTTTAAATATAATGTCAATAGACACCTCCTAACACACTAACTCGCACCCATTCTCTCCAACACTCTCCCTACGTACCTCCTAACTTGTCTATCACCATCCCTCTGACATTTGCTATACCCAATTGCTCTATGTAACCCCCTGCGCTATAGAGGCAGTGGACTGCCTTGCTTGGGGTGATATGATTAAAAAAAATAAAAATTCTTATCTGAACAAATTTTTCAATCAACCTTTCTTCAAAGAATGCACAGACACTAATTGTTGTTCTCACAAAATTGCAGTCTATGGGAGAAAACTCTTTCTCCTTTTATATTTTTGTACACAGTTATATGCATGCTTTGTCAACTATTGTATACTAGCAGTATAGCCTGGCGTTGCTCGGGTGTAATGAAAGCTTTAAAACTAATCCATGGACCTGGAGTTCAGACTCTTTGGACATTGGCATGAAAGACTAAAAAAGCAATAGTTGTTTCCAGTTAAAGCAAAACTGTAAACTGAAAGAAAAATGAATGGATGTAAGTCAAATTTTGATTTCCTGCTATCGATATCAAAGAAGTTTTTTTCATCACAAACTGATTTTTGAAGGCTAAATAAGTCCTCTGAGTAAATGGTATCATGGCTGAGACTAAGAACTACAATTATACCTACTTAGAGCCGAACCCAAAGCAAAAACTAAAATAAAAGGGCTGAAAAAAATACAGACATACATGCAGATAAACAGACACACACACAGACATCTTGCCTTTTGTGTGTGTGTATATATATATATATATATATATATATATATATATATATAAAATCAATTTTCTGCACTATTGTAAGAACTTCAACCTTGAAACTTCTGAATATCATTTATTTCTTTGTCTATGAGTGTATCAAATTTCATTAAAATCAACCACTCCTTCTATAATCAGATTTTTTCAATTATGGATATTTATCGGGGGGGGGGGGGGGTACCTAGACACAAAACCTAGCTAAGAATACTTGCAGACGCTTATAGTACAACTGTGTAAATTTTCAAGAAAATCGATTCAGCCATTTCGGAGTCTATATATAACGGACACACACAGACACACAGAGAGACAAAGTTCCATTTATAAATAAGTTTAGATTATTTAATACGTTATTTTGGTTACAGTTGGTATTGTTATTTCATTTCTTGAGCCTTATCTAATCACAAAATACAGATACTGTGATGGTTTCCGATGTAATTTATGAGGTCAAATCACCCTAATTGGTAACATCTACAAGTCCTTGTGCCAGACGTGATTACAAATTATTGATAAACCCTTTCAATGCTATGCTTTTTTTTAGTGAATTAGTAGAGGTATTTATTTAAAACAAAATGTAGCTGATATTTCAAACACAGGTATGCAGTAAAAAAGTAAAATTTGAAATATATATATTATGCATGTCACAAAAAATAAATAGGAGAAACCTCAAGGAATTATAAAATAAAGAGATTATGAACACAAAAAGGGTCTTTTACAAAGCACATATGGATTTAGCTGCTCACCGTAAGACTGACCAAAATTTTGATTTAAAAAAAATAAATAAATAAAAATATAAAGCTACCCTAATTAAAGGTAGAAATAATTTTTAAAAGACAAATTTGTTTAATCACTAGATCATCTCGAGTAAATTTTATGTCCATATTCTTAATGTTTCACCATTCATGTCAGATCTTCTCTTATCACAGTCAGTTACATGCCATACGTGATACACACTTGGGCGATTATGTCTCGAAAGTGGCATGACTGACTGGGCAGAAAATTATCCCGCAGTAGGTTGCCATTGCTTTCTGCGGTAGACTGGTTGCCAGTCAAGGCTATAGAACCCAATCTGTCCTATTATTTGACTAATAGCTAGAGGAAGAAGAGATGTATTATATTATTAAGTAATAATTAGTGGGGGATCAGCTTATGACTTCATAACAATATAAAACCGATCCCCCACTTTATGCCAAATAGAAGCCTTAATCATGATTCCAACTATTATATTCAGTCAGTCAGTTAAGTGCCATACGTGATACACGCTTGGGCGATCATGTCTCGAAAATGACATGACTGACTGGGCAGAAGATTATCCCGCAGTAGGTTGGCATTGCTTTTTGCGGTAAACTAGTTGCCGACCAAGGCTATAGAACCCAATCTGTCCTGTTATTTAACCCATAACTGGAAGGAATAGACGGATTACCTTTCCCAAGGTTATTTGCGTGTAAGTGAATGCAATGAATTCAGCTGAAATTTGAACTCGGCTCCCCGATTTCCAATGCAGCACAATGTGGGATAATAACAAAAAAAAAAAAAGTGATGGAAAAACAAACAAAAACAAAAAGAATCTAAAAATGAAATCGGCTAAACTTCCCCTCCAAAAATAAAACAAAAAACATACAAAAAAAATCTTTAAAATTTCTGCAGGCATCTTTCGTTCATGCACATTTAATAGTCGAATCAACGTCAACTTCTGATGAAGTCGTGAAGAAAGGACGAAACGTGTCACACGAAAACTGTTCATACTTCTTTCCCTTAAAAATTACACTTGATATGATAAAATTACACACATACATAGAGAGACAAAAAAGGGTTATGAAAAGTTCTTGACCTGACCCACTTCCCAAAATCCTGTTTTTTTTTCTTTTTTAGTTACACTATCCATTCTTTGTTTCTTGCTTAAACTCATGCAAGAAAACACTTGTTTTTCTAAGTATATAGTCAATATAGTCATAGCTGTAAGTGTACAAATGACCTTACAGACGGTGTCAAATTAGAACAAATTTATTTTTTAAGTATAATTGTGTTATTTTAAACCCTTTTTTTAGTTAACCAATGGCTCAAGGCAAATAAATTCCCAACGTGATCAATATCTGATTCAACAATCAAAAACCAGTAAATTTCACACTTAAATAACCGATAACGTAAATTTTAAATTGCTTCCTATTTTTTACAAAAATATTCTTTAATATTTTTTAAAGATCATTTTTCAGACAGTCGCCTTTCAATCCCTTCCTTGTGGGAGAAAATAAAAAAATAAAAAACCCGCCCCCTACACAATCCCTGTAAATGTCCCCAACTAAATAACGTGGGTAAAAGAAAAATAAATGTGTACTGTCAGACGGTGGCCTCGGATAGGGCCCTTGTGTACACCCCAGACACTCTTCCAACCCAAAGGCGATGACAAACGTCATGTCGGACGAATTTAAGACGAATATGAGGGTTTTTTTTTTTAATGAAATGCTTGTCCTCATGAAGTTTTGCTCTCAAAAAGTAGATAACGACAGAATGGATAAATTCTCAGAAAAGATCTTGATTTTTTTGTCAGGGGAAATAGTTAACTATTTCTTGCAGAAAAAAAGAGGTCGACAGAATTGTCATGATAGCACCAGAAAAATAATTTTTAAGAACAAACGGACAACTATGTCTCGCCTTGAAGATGCAGCTACTGGTAACCGTTTCCCTACAAGGAAACAATCAAATCAGCATTCATTGACCAAGCAGCCACTACTATACTTCAGGGTTGAAATTTATAAAATCTTTCTCGTAAAACAATTTTTCATTAAAAAAAGGTTTCTCAAGCAAGTCCATTAGCGATTATAACATTCCTAACCTTTTATTTGAAACGTCATTATTTTCCCGAATTGCTATCCTTTTTAGTTGTTGCTGCTATTGGTAGTCTTCAAGTGATGTGGTTTCTGTTTTTAGTGTTATTTGGTTGAGTTTTTCTGATTCTGTAGCACCAATTCACAATGTTCAAGATGGTCTTTTGCCAAGATCAGTCAGTTAAGTGCCATACGTAATACACTCTTGGGCGATCATGTCTCCAAAGAGACATGATTGACTGAGCAGAAGATTATCCCGCAGTAGGTTGCCATTGCTTTCTGCGGTAGACTGGTTGCCGAACCCAATCTGTCCTGTTATTTAACCCATAACTGGAAGGAATAGACGGATTAATACCTTTCAAGAGTATTTGGGAAAGATCACCAGACCACAAACTGCCGTTTTAAAATGTCTTAAGAAAACAAGAAAAAGGTCAAAAAAGTCAAGGTACCTCCAAGTCCACTCCATTTTCGATACCTAAGTTTTAAATTGAACTTTTTCAAATAAAAACTTTTTCTTGGAGCTTTAGTTTTAGCTTAATTGAAATGAAAGCTAAATGATTATTTCCACTTTCAAACAGAAATTATATTTCATTGGAATCTAAAATTGAGATTTTTTTTAAATTTTCAATTTTTCGGACATTCTTTTCTTTTGTGACTTTTTTTGAGCGATCGACACAGATGTCTGTATGTACTTCCCAGAAAGAAAAGTTAAAAGAAAAAAAAATTCAGAAAATTAAAAAAATATATATGAAAATATCAATTAAAAAGCAGTTTTAACTTGACATTTTTGCAAATAAGAATAAAGTCAAATAACTATGTTAAAAAGTTAGGGATACATGTGATCATGAACAAGAACCCCTTTGGCCTTTATAAATAGGGGAAAAAATACTTGATTCTGACAACTCTTTTATGACTTGAGGAAGGGCTAATAATTTTAAAAAAAATTCCCTCATTTTTATTTACGAGAGGACCATTTATTTTAAGGAGTGCCTTTATCATCTTAAAAAGACGTCTGGTCTGTCGGTATTTTAAAGATTTAGGAATGATTCAGACGTGTATTTGGGTCCAGGTTAGAATTTGGAGTGAAAAGTAACTGGCACCAAAATTCTTTAGCTTTGATTTCATTATTTTTTCTTTAATAATATTTTTTAAAGTTTACTTTTAAAATTAACAAAACTGTTTTTTTTTTATTTAGCAAAAAAAAAAATGAAAAATAATAAATGATAATAAAATTCCGTTGTGAAAAGACTTTTTTTTTTCGTTTTTAAAACAAAACTGAAAATAGTGCTTTTCAAAATGGAAACTAAAAAACTTAAAACAGTTTTAGTCTCGTCGCAATCTCAGAGTGAAAATAGTGAACAAAAGTGAAGAATTGAACTTGAAAAATATTCCCTTCGTTCCTTTTTTTTTTTTTTCACCCAATATACGGATACGCAGATAAATTTCAAAATTGGCAAGAGGCGTAAAATTCTTTGAAAACAAGTGAAATGTGTCAGAAAAATACAAAAGGTTGTTTGAGCAACAGCTTTTTAATTCTAATTGATATTGAAAAAATAAAATAAAATAAAAGCAAACGAAATAAAGACAAATTGTGCTACGAAAAGCTCTACAAAAAAACTCCTCCCACCAAAAAACAAAACAAAATGCTTTTAAAATTTTAGAAGTGCCAGATCGGTGACACTTGTTAAAGAATCGAACAGAAATTTGAAAACAAAAACAAAATAAAACATTCCAAGTAGTCAAATTTAATTAACCCCTCAACCGACCCCAGTAAATTAATTGTTAAGTAACCGATTTAAAAGCTGAAGAACCCCTCAACCCCCACAAAAAATTACTTTTTCAATCTTGTTAATTGCATTGTCTGTCTGAGAAATAAAAATAGAATAATTACTCAACCAACTGCTATTTAATTTTCAAAATAACTTCGTTTTTTTTTCCCATCGAAACACTAGCAAAACGAATTCTCTAAGTGATTCCAGAAAATAAGTAAAAAAGCGAAAAAGGCGCAAGTATTTTGAATAAATTAAAAATTTAAAACAAATATTTGTTTTAAATTTTAATTCATTTCACAGTGAATACTAAAGTCATAACAGTAACAAATTAAAAATTAAAATAAAAGATAAATTCGTTTTAAAATTAGATGAGGGGAAATAGAATTAAATTTTAAGAACTTGAAATTTGATCATTTAACCCCCCCCCCCCCACCTTGCGACACCAGGTTTGGAACAGGAACAAAATATTGAAATTACAAAGAAAATGACAAGACAGATGCACACATTTAAGGGGAGAGAGATATAAGAGAGAGTAAAAACAGAGAAAATTAATCTTTAATTTTAAAATGAAAAAAAGAAAAAAAAGAAAATTAGACTTAGTTTTTTTACTTAAATTTAAAAATTGATAAATATGGAATAATTATTTTGTTTTTAACCTGTGCAAATTTGTTTTATTTTTTTTTTTCTGCAAATTATTTCAACTTGTTGGCTATTTTTACCTAATCTTTGTAATTTTTTTTTTATATTACCAAGCAAGCAAGCAATAAATTTCCAGTGAGATTTGAACCCTTAACACTAACTTAAAAAAACAAAACTGTATTTTTAAAATTAGTGTGTTTGTTTTTTTTGTAAAGCTTTTTTGTGGGTTAAAAGCTGGGAGCGATTAAAAAAAAATTCAAATTGCTCAACGACAATAATTATTATTCTAAACATTAATTTAAAATTTAAAAATAAATTGAAACTTACAGGAATTTTTACATAATGTGAAAAAAAAAAAAAAAATTTCTTTATACATTTTTTAAGTAATGACTTCTTTTAATTCACGATCCTAAACTTTAACTTAACACAACCAGGGGGTCTTAAATGTTGCCGAAGGGTTAAATGTGGGGACAAATTTGTCCTGAGAATCAGACCAACGACCGTGAGAACTTGTTGGCTCACTGGAATGGTTAGAGACACGTATGGCTTTAGAGATTGGCTCGAATTTGGAACTATCACTAGGAAAGCAAGCAAATCTAAAAACGTGTGGAAAAAAAAAAAAAAATATATATATATATATATATATATATATATATAAATCTACGATTCTGACGAAAAAAAATCCAATCTTTCAAAAATTGTTAAGTAAAAAGTTTTTTTTTCTTTGCTTTTTTTTTTATAATAATTTTTTTTTTATACATATGGTAATAATTTACTTTTAAATTTTTTTTAAAATAAATAACAATAATTTTTTTTTCCTTTTTAAAGCGAAGGATAACTGACCTCTGTCGATGTCCATTCCTCTTTTAGTCTTGTAGAAAAAAAAAAGAAAAAAAAACCACAGGCTGACCAAAGCAAAAAAAAAGCTAGATCAGCTACTACTTAAAGTTGGCTTGGTAGAGTAAAAATGCTAAAAGCGTGCGAGAAGACTAAGAAGAGAAACTCATTCATTCTCCTTAGCAGCTAAAAACTGCGTACTAATTTTCTGCCTGCCTGTAACACATGGCAAGTCCAAATGCGAGACAGAAGAAGAGCTATTAAGAGGAAGTAGAAGGGGAAAAAAAGAGACAGAATCGAGTATGAAGAAGGGTTTGTCTCTTAAACCTGACTTATAGACAATAGGCGTCTAATCACGAGTAAGCTCTGATATACGATGTGAACAAGTTAAAAAAGAAAGAAAGAGACAGTAGAAGCTTCATTTCAGTTACTACAAAGGAGGCTTTTTTGGGGGGGGGTGGAGAAGGAGAAACAGGGACAGCAAAGGGTAAGAAGGAGGAAATCCTTCTCCAGATGTTATCCCATCCCCACCCATATTTTTGTCAGATGACTCAGTGCAAGTTTTCCTACGAACAAATATAATGATCTATGCTTGGAAGACAACTGATACAATTTAAGGACCTTATTTAAAAAAAAAAAACTCAGTTGAATAAAATCATTTTTTTTTTATATTAAATTATGTCGTTTTTAGTCAATTATGACTCTCCACAAATTTCTTTCCGTTCTAATCTGTAAAATACCATGACTTCTTGAGATTAAGTGTAGTTTACAAGTTCTTTTTCACTAATACACCGAACAGATGGAGTGGTTGGAATGAAACGGTAGAGTGGAATATTCAGAAGAGCAAGTTGAAAAAAGTAGTCATTTTTAATAACTGGAAGGTTTGGTATAAAATCAAAATATTTGTTCCATGAGTCTCTTTCATTTTTTTTTTTTAATCATTTCACTCCAAGCAAGGAAATAAAGCCACTAAGACACAAGTGTAAAACAATATGAACAAAAAATATTATCAGGAAGAAAGAACAATAAAAGAACAAGAATTAAGACAAAAGATAACACTTTCATTAGGTTTAAATTTTTCAAGATCAAAGTTGACTGGAAAGCAACAAGTCGGAAGAGAGTTCCACAAGCAAGAAGTCCGAGTGAAGCAGCTCATAGCATAGAACTTACAGTTACATCTAATCATTTTAACTGTAAAATGAGACCTAACTGCAAATGTAGTACAGTGATTAACTTCATAAAATCAAGGTAGCAAAGAGAAAAAGCACATCAGAAAAATTATCATGAAAGCATATATATATATATATATATACTCTAGAAAAAAATTTAGACATTCTACAATTTCATTGGTAATACGTATTTTGCAGCAAACCTTCTGTTCTTCAGATCCAAATGATACAACATTTAATATTCAAATTAATCCAGAAAAGCATCACATCTAGACACTCACATGCCCATATCGAGAATAAAGATATTTGTAACAGTTATCTAATGAAAACATTTCTTCGCCCATACAAAAAAAAAACGAAAGAAAGAAATAAAAATAAAAATATAGAAACATCATAAACAGAAAAAAGAGAAAGAAAAAGAAAAGGAAAAGAGAACGAACAGTAAAAGGAAAGAGGAAGTTAAAGTCTTAGATCGACATCAGCGTTAACTGACGCCATTTCGGTGGGTTTCAATCCTGGGTAAAAAAGCAATTGGAGTCTAACTGTACTGATGAGCTGTGATACAGCGAAACAGATCTGTCTGCGGATGACAATATATATATATTTGTTTTATAAATTTTAATTTATTCAAAATACTTTTTTCTTTTGCACCTTTTTTGCTTTTACTTATTTTCTGGAATTACTTATACATATACTATAACAAAATATATCTATATATATATATAATGGACTCTCCCGTCAATTTCGACATATGAGCGTCTAACACAGTTAGACTACCACACAAAGAATTCTTTAAAGTGGTGAAGGCTTGTGTAGCACCATCCACACTTTTTGGAACTGCTGATAATAATCAGTCAGTGCAGAAGTTTGCCACAGATCACATGAACAACAGACCTCAGTTATTTAACCTATAACTGGAGGGAAGGGACGGATTAATACCTTTCCCAAGGGTACCAGTGCGTAAGTGAATGCAAAGTGTTCGGCTGGGATTGGAACTCGGCTCACCGATTTCCCCCTCCGAGCCGACATCCACCGCACACATCCGTCAATATTGCTTACAGCACCTGATATTCCCACGTGGTCACCCATCTCAGTACTGACCAGGTTCAACGTTGCTTAACTTCAGTGATCGAGTGAGAACCAGTGCATTCAATGTGATATGACCGTAAGTATATATATATATATATATATATATATATATATATATATATATATATATATATATATATATATAAAAGCAGTATAGTCTGGCGTTGCTCAGGTGTAGACACTTTGGTCGTTGGCACGAAAGACTAAAGAGCAATGGCTGTTTCCTGGTATCGATATCAAATAAGTTTTTTTTTTTTATCGGGAACTGAATTTTGAAGGCTAAATAAGTCCTCTGGGTAAATGGTATCATGGCTGAGACTAAGAACTACAATTATACCTACCTGAAGCCAAAACTAAAATAAAAGGGCTGAAAAAAATACAGACATACAGGCAGATAAACAGACACATACACACAAACATCTTGCCTTTAATATATATATATATATATATATATTATCGATTTTCTGCATCAGTAAGAACTGCAACCTTGAAACTTGTAAATATCATTTCTTATGTCTTTCTCTATGAGTGTATCAAATTTGATTAAAATCGGACCACTCCTTCTATAACCCAATTTTTTCGATTATTGATTTTTGATAATCAAAAAACTTTTCGAGGTACTTCAACACAAAACCTAGCTAAGAACACTCGCAGACGCTTATAGTACAACTGTGTAAATTTTCAAGAAAATTGGTTCAGCTGTTTTGGAGTCTATAGGTAAGGAACACACACACACACACACACACACAGACAAAGTTCCATTTATAAAAAAGTTTAGATATATATATATATATATATATATATATATATATATATATATATATATAATATTACAAAAAAGTGAAAGAACACATAGATTAAAAACCCACTATTCAAGCATTTACTTTTATAAAGAGTGCTTGATATTGTAACTTTGTTATTACAATGCTTAATAAAAGTATAATATCACTGGACAAAATTTTTTATGTTTCAGAACAAAACTGTTCTTCTTCAGGTGATATGTGAAAATAAATGGGGGAAATGATTTCTTTTGAAAATATAAGATGAATTCATGGTTATTTAGAAAATTAGAGAGTGAACACCACCGGATGTTGAGCACATTTCAAGAAAATAAAATATGCAATGCATTCACTTTCATCCGACAATGAAAGGCAAGATGAAAAGCAGAAGGAGTAAGCAAAAAAACAAAAAAAAAAACCAGAAAACCTGGAAACAATCTTTCTTACAATTCGTTGCTAGAAAAAAATGAAATCAACCAATTCTTTTGTCCAATCTTTTCTCTCTTATGTAGCCCCCTGTGCATCAGTGGTGTTTTCGCCTTGCTTGGGGTGATATGATTAAAAAAAAAAAAAAAAAATGCAGGTGACAATTCTACTTCAACAGCTTCTTTTCTCGCACTTCCTGCCTGTGGAACTCCCTTCCATATACTTGCTTTCCTGAGGGCTACAACCTCCAGTAATTTAAATGCAATGTCAATACCCATCTCTTATCCACTTGACTCCATATATCTTGTTCTTTTCCTTTCTCTCTACCTTCGCAACTGTCTTCACTCCTGTGTTCACATCCTTCTATTGCTCTTTCTCTTTCACCCTCTGTAGCTGGTTTGTCTTTCTCTTCACTCTCCTTCTGCTTAATACTTTTACTCTCTTATTTAACTACAGCTCTTTCTACATCACCCCGTGTATCTTGTTCTTTTCTTTTCTCTATACTTTCGCAACTGTATTCACTCCTGTGTTCACATCTTTCTATTGCCCTTTCTCTTTCACCCTCTGTAGCTGGTTCGTCTTTGTCTTCACTCTCCTTCTGCTTAATACTTTAACTCTCTTATGTAACTCCATCCCTTTCTACATCACCCCGTGTATCTTGTTCTTTTCCTTTCTCTCTACCTTCGTAACTGTATTCACTCCTGTGTTCACATCCTTCTATTGCCCTTTCTCTTTCACCCCCTGTAGCCGGTTTGTCTTTGTCTTCACTCTCCTTCTGCTTAATACTTCAACTCTCTCATTTAACTCCAGCCCTTTCTACATCACCCCGTGTATATTGTTCTTTTCCTTTCTCTCTACCTTCGCGACTGTCTTCACACCTGTGCTCCCATCCTTCTCTTGGCCTTTCTCTGACATCCCCTCTAACTCGTTCGTCTTTCTCTTCACTCTCCTCCTGACTAAACTTTTACTCTTATGTAGCCCCCTGTGTATCAGTGGTGGTACCGCCTTGCTTAGAGCAAAACGATTTAAAAAAAAAGAATGAACAAAACAAGCAAGGTTCTACAATCAAAGGATGTGAACATTCTTGTTGCCACAAAGCTTCTTGAGTCTATGAAAACCTATCTTCAGGAAACTAGAGACAAATTTAGCTAATATAAATTCAAAGCCAGATACAGATTACATCGATGGAATAAAACAGGAATGAAAACAAAGAGTGCATCTTAACAGATATGATGGAGCAGCAGAAAAAGTCAGTCAGTTAAGTGCCATACATGATACACACTTTGGGCGATCATGTCTCGACAAAGACATGGCTGACTGGGCAGAAGATTATCCTGCAGTAAGTTGACATTGCTTTCTGTGGTAGACTGGTTATCAGCCAAGGCTATAGAACTCAATCTGTTCTTTTTTTTTTTTTAAATCATATCACCCCGAGCAAGGCAGTAACTCCACTGATGCACAGGGGGCTACGTAAGAATGAAAAGATTGGAAAAGAGAAAGCCGGAAACCACATCCTAAACAGGGAACAAGGGATGAGCCTCTTCACCTGTTCAATAGACATGGGTGGAGTGTGAACCGGGCAATAGTTTAGTCTGGGTCCCACCCATTCACAGTTAGGTTAGCCAAATACAGACGACAATTCTACTCCTGCAGCTTCTTCTCTCGCACTTCCCGCCTGTGGAACTCGCTCCCATATTCTTGCTTTCCTGATGGCTACAACTTCCAGAAATTTAAATGCAGTCTACCACAGAAAGCAATGTCAATTTTCCAATTGAAAAAAAAAGAAAAAAAGAAAAGAGTGAAAAGATTGGAAAAGAGAAAGCCAGAAACCACATCCTAAAGAGGGAACAAGGGATGAGCCTCTACACCTGTTCAATAGACGTGGGTGGAGTGTGAATAGGGACCAATAGTTTAGTCTATCTACTCCAATTGAAAAAAAAAGAAAAAAAGAAAAGAAAAGTGAAAAGATTGGAAAAGAGAAAGCCAGAAACCACATCCTAAACAGGGAACAAGGGATGAGCCTCTTCACCTGTTTAATGAAGCGTAGGGTAGGAGTGTGAACCAGGCGATAGTTTAGTCTAACTACTCCAATTAAGTCTAAGACCAAAAATGTATGTAAACAAACTATAACACAAATATGAGCATATTTGAATATGGTTCTGTAGATGAGCCCTCAGAAAACACAGATAAACAAACTTTATAAGAATTCATATTTTTTGCAAATTTCAATATTTTATTTATTTATTTTTTTTAATCATTTCACCCCGAGCAAGGCTGAAATGCCACTGATGTGCAGGGGGTTACATAACTGTAAAAAGATTAATTAGAAAAGAGTGAGGAGTACAGACTAGTTAGACAAAGGAGCAATAGAAAGCTGAGAATGCAGGTGCGATGACAGATACATAGGTGGAGAGAAAGGGAAGGATATACGGGGGTGGGGTGAGAGCTAGAGTCCAGTGGTTAATAGATGAGTATTGACATTGCATTTAAATTTCTGGAGGTTGTAGCCATCAGGAAAGCAAGAATATGGGAGCGAGTTCCACAGGCGGGAAGTGCGAGAGAAGAAGCTGCAGGAGTAGAATTGTCGTCTGCATTTGGCTAACCTAACTGTGAATGGGTGGGACCCAGTTGCCAGTCTGGTTGCACGAGTAAACACCTGTTGAGGAGGCACCAGTGACTTAAATAGATTTTCAAAAACTTTACAATGATAGTTTTCTTTGCAGGATCAGTTTGAATAAACTTTTAAGTTGAACTGTTTTTTTAGGATGTAACCTCATGTGTGCTTACACATTTTAATTTTCTGAACATGCATCATCAGTCTTCAAAATGATATAGTTTCTCTTCAGTATGTTTTTGCATATGCTGTTTTAAAGTTGAAGTGCTTGCTGTTATTTAACCCATAAAAGGTACTTCTCAGTAAAACCGAAAAGTTCAAGGTAGAAATTTTCCTCTCTATTCTGGATAATTATAATCTTTTAACTGATAAAACTTGCAGAGGCTTATGCACAGATTGGGAATCTGTTTTCTTTCTTAAGTGAATTATAAACCATTGCCTTCTAATGCACTGAAGAAAAAGTATGAACGTCTAGCTAATATTTATCACAAAGACCTGAATTGTGATGACCTTTTATATGAATGAGAGCATCTCAAGCACTACATGGCTCTTCCTGTGTTCTAAAGAAAAACAATCTTGGACAATTTGAAATCTGTATTTCCAAATGTCGAAATTTCACTCAGAGTGTTCACGTGCACGATGGTGACCAACCGTACAAGAGAACGCTCTTTTTCAAGAAAAACGCCTGTCTAGTAATTTTTTTTTAATCATTTCACACCTAGCAAGGCAACAAAGCCACTAAAATGCTGAGTGTGCATGAATATAAAAAAAAAGGAAAACATTATTAAGAAGTCAATAAAAGAAGACAGAAGATAAATGCACCTGATAAATTTTTTCCTGAAAGTAAGAAACTGGAAGAGAGTTCCACAAGTGAGAAGTGCAAAAGAAGAAACTGTTAGCATAGAACTTACGGTTGCATCTTGCCATTTCAACTGTAAAATAACTGCAAATCTAATATTGCACTTAAACTCACAAAATCTAGGCACAAAAGAGAAAAATTCATCAGAGCAATAACCAGGTACAGGAAAACTACGTTACAGAGAGAAAGCAACCAAAGCCAAGATGTCAGGTCAAGATGAACAACATTGCAGATTTTCTTTGGATTTTATCAAGTTTGAGTTTTTTTAAATGGCATATCAACCTCTGTGGGTTATTTATTGCCAAAAAGGTGGGTTTCCAAGGTAATATTTTTTAATGTTCTGTTATAGTGAGAAGGTTCATTTAGTCAGATTTTGATGAAAATTAAAAAAAAAAATTATTTTATTTTAGAAAACTGAAAATGTCTTCTAGTTTTGTATTCAAAAATGTATTGCTGGTAATAATTTTTTCCTTCAAAAATGTAATATGGCAAAATTTTTTTTTCCTTTAAAAATGTGTTATGTTAAAAAATTTTTCCTTCAAAAATGTATATTTTTTTATAAATGTCTATTTTTATGTATATATTTCTATAAAAGTGAATTTTTATACTTACATAATGTTTTGACCACAGTTTGGGGGGGGGTTAACTATTTGCCCATAGCTGGAACCCTAAAAGGTGCTACCACTCTGGGTCAGGGTGGACCTGGGAACAACAGCAATTAAGAGGTGGTTCCATGTTCCTCACAACCTTCCAATCAGAGGGCCTTGCTGCCGGATGCAGTTTACCGTCATGACCAGGACCAGTTTTATCAAGGATCTCTAAATACTTAGCAGAAGCACTGGACTAGAGGTGGCAACAATATTCAAAGCAAGGACAAATGGTAGAGTTATAAATATATAAAATAAATTTTGGTGAGAAAACTTGTCTAGAACAACAGTGAACCAACTTTTCTAGCAGTGTACCAAGTAATGGATTCAATATAATCTTTCTACTTCATGTCAGTAGAAAATGTTAGCCTGTGAAAGTATGAGTCACTCTTCAGGAGGTTAGCATCAGCCATACTGATGGAAGACAGACAGGATTCTTTTAGACAGTTATTAGAGAACAGTTTTGTTTTGGATGTATTAAAAATTCACAAATTTGAAAGGTCAAAATCTTCCCTATAAGGATTAATACTAAGAAAGATTCATTCAATTTCTCTTCAGTCACTACTCATTTGTTTCCACAGGAAGTATGTGATGTCCACTTTAAAAAAGGTTGTTGATTTTGTTTAGTGGCATATCGACACCTCTATGGGTTATTTATTGCTGAAATCTAAATATTTTGAACATAATTTTATGGCTTCAACTAAATATATTTTGAATGAAATTGTATTCCCTCAAATACAGATAAAATATATTGTTAGTCATTTTGCTTTAAATATGTATTCTTGGTTGATTGTTTGATTTTTTTTAGCAGCATATCAACATCTCTGTGGGTTATTTAATGCCGATATATAAATATTTTGAAAGAAATTGTATCCTTTCAACTACAGAGAAAATATATTGCTGGTCAGTTGACTATAAAAAAAGTGTAATATGGGTATTTTTATAATAAAAATGAATTCTTATATTTTCTTTTTTTTTTTTTTTTTTAATCATCTCACCCCAAGCAAGGCATTCCACTGCCACTATTGCGCATGGGGCTACATAGGGGAAGGTAAAGAGAAGGAGTGGATAGACATAGGGAATGTCAGGAGAAAGGTGATAGATGAGTAAGGATAGCGAGGATGAGTGTCGAGCAGGTTAGTGTGTTAGGAGGTGTCTATTGACCTTCTCAGTGGTTTCTTTTTGTTTGGGGATTAGCTATTTACCCATAGGTGAGACACTAACAGGTGGTACCATCCTGGTTCAAGGTGGACCAGAGAACAACAGCGGTTAATAGGTGGTTCCACACTTGTCAAAAATGCCCATATTCTGATCAGAAGCCTTGCTGTTATTGTCATACCCAAGACTATTTTGAAAAAAAATATGTTCAGCTGTTCTTTTGATTTGCAAGGTGCGAATATGATGTTCTGGAACTGTTACCACCTCCTCTTGTTCTCGATTTATTCTTATCTATTACAAATAACAAAGAACTTTTGTCTACATTTTCAATTCACTATTTTTTTAAAATAATTTCTGACAAAGAAAGCAAACTAAAGTGCTAGACAGACACAAAAAGACTCCCAGAAAGTAAAAGACAACAACAAAAAACAGAAGAGATTAATCAAAAAGTATTTTGTAAATAAACATTAAAATTGAAATTTGTTAAACAAAAATGTTTCAGTCATCAAAAAATGAAACACTGTTTTTTTTCTTCGAGCTTTTTCCTTCAAGATCTGATTGATTCAGACTTTAGGGGAAATGTCAGTTGATTTATTTAATGTTTTTAAATATTATTATTATCAAAAAATGTTATATTCATTTTTTTTTTGTTTAGATTTCAATCATTTTAAAAATATTTCACAAAGTATATTTAGTGGAATAAAAGTTTTGAACACAAAATGTTTGGCTGATTAAATTTATGTGGGTAGCTGAAATCACATTTAGCAATCCTGGAGATGGTGGAGTAATTGCATTTGATGATCCTGCAAATGATGGAATCATTGCAGATGATGATCCCGCAAATACTAGAGTGATTTCATTTGTTGACCCTGAAAATAGTAGAATCCTTGCAGTTGACAATTTAGCAGAATCATGTATATGGCAAGTTTTCATATTTGTCAATCCTGCAAAGGGTGCACTTGCAATTGGCTATACTACATATAGCGGAGTCCTTTCAATCCTACAGTTGGCAGTCTTTTAAATGGTGATGTCCTTGCAGTTGCAATAATAAAGATTCTTTTTAAAATTACTGAAGGTCTCTTTGTACATTTAAGGAAAGGCTGTAGAATAGATCTGCCAAAATGTCGGATAGAAATAATAAATTGCATGAAGAACAAGGTTGATAATTTGAGATACTCTTGAAATTATAGATGAAAAATTTGAAAGTTTTATGATATTTAAGACAATTTTGTAGAGTTCTATAATCTAAAATAATCATATTTTCGTTCAATTTTTATACTCTTATAGATTAAGCACTTTAGATAACAAATTTTAAAAAAAGCTTAGATACTTGATGATGGCCAGAGAGAACTTAGCCGAAATGTGTCTATAATTAACTATTTTGAATAATAATTTGGAACAAATATAAATAAGTCAACAGCTCAGATAATTCTTGCAATAATAAAGGCTCAGAGGTATCTTATGCAAATTAGCTCAGTTGTATTTAAGTGCTAAACTGATAACTGTTGGCACTCCATTACGGTGTACCACGTATCAAGTACTGAAACTGCGAGACATACCAGACGTAACAGACTCTTCTTAAAATTATTGAAAATCTTCCTGTGAGACATACCAGACATAACAGACTCTTCTTAAAATTATTGAAAATCTTCCTGTGAGACATACCAGATATAACACACTCTTCTTAAAATTATAGAAAATCTTCTTGTGAGACATACCAGACATAACAGACTCTTCTTAAAATTATTGAAAATCTTCCTGTGAGACATACCAGACATAACAGACTCTTCTTAAAATTATTGAAAATCTTCCTGTGAGACATACCAGACATAACAGACTCTTCTTAAAATTATTGAAAATCTTCTTGTGAGACATAGCAGACATAACAGACTCTTCTTAAAATTATAGAAAATCTTCCTGTGAGACATACCAGACATAACAGACTCTTCTTAAAATTATAGAAAATCTTCCTGTGAGACATACCAGACATAACAGACTCTTCTTAAAATTATTGAAAATCTTCTTGTGAGACATACCAGACATAACAGACTCTTCTTAAAATTATTGAAAATCTTCCTGTGAGACATACCAGACATAACAGACTCTTCTTAAAATTATAGAAAATCTTCCTGTGAGACATACCAGACATAACAGACTCTTCTTAAAATTATAGAAAATCTTCTTGTGAGACATACCAGACATAACAGACTCTTCTTAAAATTATTGAAAATCTTCTTGTGAGACATAGCAGACATAACAGACTCTTCTTAAAATTATAGAAAATCTTCCTGTGAGACATACCAGACATAACAGACTGTTCTTAAAATTATAGAAAATCTTCTTGTGAGACATAGCAGACATAACAGACTCTTCTTAAAATTATTGAAAATCTTCCTGTGAGACATACCAGACATAACAGACTCTTCTTAAAATTATTGAAAATCTTCCTGTGAGACATACCAGACATAACAGACTCTTCTTAAAATTATTGAAAATCTTCCTGTGAGACATAGCAGACATAACAGACTCTTCTTAAAATTATTGAAAATCTTCCTGTGAGACATACCAGACATAACAGACTCTTCTTAAAATTATTGAAAATCTTCCTGTGAGACATAGCAGACATAACAGACTCTTCTTAAAATTATTGAAAATCTTCCTGTGAGACATACCAGACATAACAGACTCTTCTTAAAATTATTGAAAATCTTCCTGTGAGACATACCAGACATAACAGACTCTTCTTAAAATTATAGAAAATCTTCCTGTGAGACATACCAGACATAACAGACTCTTCTTAAAATTATTAAAAATCTTCTTGTGAGACATACCAGACATAACAGACTCTTCTTAAAATTATTGAAAATCTTCCTGTGAGACATAGCAGACATAACAGACTCTTCTTAAAATTATTGAAAATCTTCCTGTGAGACATACCAGACATAACAGACTCTTCTTAAAATTATTGAAAATCTTCCTGTGAGACATAGCAGACATAACAGACTCTTCTTAAAATTATTGAAAATCTTCCTGTGAGACATAGCAGACATAACAGACTCTTCTTAAAATTATTGAAAATCTTCCTGTGAGACATACCAGACATAACAGACTCTTCTTAAAATTATTAAAAATCTTCTTGTGAGACATACCAGACATAACAGACTCTTCTTAAAATTATAGAAAATCTTCCTGTGAGACATACCAGACATAACAGACTCTTCTTAAAATTATAGAAAATCTTCCTGTGAGACATACCAGACATAACAGACTCTTCTTAAAATTATTGAAAATCTTCTTGTGAGACATACCAGACATAACAGACTCTTCTTAAAATTATTGAAAATCTTCCTGTGAGACATACCAGACATAACAGACTCTTCTTAAAATTATAGAAAATCTTCCTGTGAGACATACCAGACATAACAGACTCTTCTTAAAATTATTGAAAATCTTCTTGTGAGACATACCAGACATAACAGACTCTTCTTAAAATTATAGAAAATCTTCTTGTGAGACATAGCAGACATAACAGACTCTTCTTAAAATTATAGAAAATCTTCCTGTGAGACATACCAGACATAACAGACTCTTCTTAAAATTATTAAAAATCTTCTTGTGAGACATAGCAGACATAACAGACTCTTCTTAAAATTATAGAAAATCTTCTTGTGAGACATACCAGACATAACAGACTCTTCTTAAAATTATTAAAAATCTTCTTGTGAGACATACCAGACATAACAGACTCTTCTTAAAATTATAGAAAATCTTCTTGTGAGACATAGCAGACATAACAGACTCTTCTTAAAATTATAGAAAATCTTCCTGTGAGACATACCAGACATAACAGACTCTTCTTAAAATTATAGAAAATCTTCTTGTGAGACATACAGACATAACAGACTGTTCTTAAAATTATTGAAAATCTTCTTGTGAGACATACCAGACATAACAGACTGACACCTGCCCAAAATTATTGAAAATCTTCTTGTGAGACATGCCAGACATAACAGACTGTTCTTAAAATTAATGATGTTACAACATGAGACATACCAGACATAACAGACTGTTCTTAAAATTATTGAAAATCTTCTTGTAGGACATACCAGACATAACAGACTGTTCTTAAAATTATTGAAAATCTTCTTGTGAGACATACCAGACACATAACAGACTGTTCTTAAAATTATTGAAAATCTTCTTTCAGAACCTTATGAACACTGTAGACTCTTCTTAAAATTGGTGAAAATCTTCCTGTAAGGACATACCAGACATAACAGACTGTTCTTAAAATTAATGAAAATCTTCTTGTGAGACATACCAGACATAACAGACTGTTCTTAAAATTATTTGAAAATCTTCTTGTGAGACATACCAGACATAACAGACTGTTCTTAAAATTATTGAAAATCTTCTTTGAAGACATACAGACATAACAGACTGTCCCAAAATTGACAAAAATCTTCTTGTGAGACATACCAGACATAACAGACTGTTCTTAAAATTATTGAAAATCTTGTGAGACGCTGAACATAACAGACTGTTCTTGAGTGTGAAAATCTTCTTGGCAGAGACCTTCCAGACATAACAGACTGTTCTTAAAATTATTGAAAATCTTCTTGTGAGACATGCTGAACCCATAACAGACTGTTCTTAAAATTATTGAAAATCTTCTTGTGAAATTATACAGACATAACAGACTGTTCTTAAAATTATTGAAAAATCTTCTTGTGAGACATACCAGACATAACAGACTCTTCTTAAAATTATTGAAAATCTTCACTGAGACACACCAGGTATAACAGACTCTTCCATAAGGTCTGAAAATCTTCTTGTGAGACTATGTAGACCTGCCCACTCTTCTTAAAATTATTGAAAATCTTCTTGTAGAGGACATACCAGACATAACACACTCTTCTTAAAATTATTGAAAATCTTCTTGTGAGACATGCAGACATAACACTCTTCATAGAATTATTGAAAAAATCTTCTTCCCCTTCAAGACATACCAGGCCTGCTTTGCTCTTCTTAAAAATTATAGAAAATCTTCTTGTGAGACTGGCAGACATAACAGACTCTTCTTAAAATTATGAAAATCTTCTTGTGAGACATACCAGACACTGTACCTCTTCTTGGTGTTGAAAATCTTCTTGTGAGACATACCAGACATAACACACTCTTCTTAAAATTGTGAAAATCTTCTTGTGTAACATACCAGACATAACAGACTCTTCTTAAAATTATAGAAAATCTTCTTGTGAGACATACCAGACATAACAGACTCTTCTTAAAATTATAGAAAATCTTCTTGTGAGACATACCAGACATAACAGACTCTTCTTAAAATTATAGAAAATCTTCTTGTGAGACATAACAGACTGTTCCTAAAATTATTGAAAATCTTCTTGTACATTTGAGAAAAGGCTGTAGAATGGATCTGCCAGAATGATAGCAAAAAATACAAAACTGCATAAAGAGCAAGGTTGATAATCTGAGTGACTCTTGAAATTATCGATGAAAAATTTGGAAATGTTACCATACTGAAGGTTTCTGTTTTGCTGCTTCCACAAATTTTTAGAAATGATCCTTTATTCAGATTGCAATAAAGCAAAAAGAAAGAAAAAGGTCGTTTCGTGTTTTGCTATGATGACAACCAATCAATCTTTTACGCTCTTCAAATAGAGACCACATTTGGGATGGCGAGGGATTTCTGCAAGGCTCTTAATGCTGAATCCAAATGCTCAAGTCATCAAAGTATCATCTTAACACATCAGCAAGAATATCAAGCGGACATTTGAGTCTTATTCATTTTTTTTTTTTAGTAAGGGGTTCTCATTTGGGATCTGCCATTCCACGTCAGCAGGCAGAGTTGTATTATGGCAGCTGTATAAATCTTTTTTATCCTAACTTTTTTCATATAAGATAATTTGATAGAGATCTACAATAGATACTGTGATCAGAAATAATATTCTTTTAGCACTTCAGATGACAAATCTAAAATAAAACCATGAATACCTGATGATGACCAGATAGAACTAAGTTGAAACATGTCTACAATTAATTATTTTGAATGATGATTTGAAATAAGTCAGTAGCTCAGAGAATTCTTGCAATAATAAAGACTCTTCTTAAAATTACTGAAGATCTCTTTGTATTTTTGTGAAAAGGCTGTAGAATGGACCTGCCAAAAAAAGGCTGTAGAATGGACATGCCAAAAAAAGGCTGTAGAATGGACCTGCCAAAAAAAGGCTGTAGAATGGACCTGCCAAAAAAAAACAAAACAAATGTGGCATAAAGAAATAGATGACTACTGAGATCATAGATGAAACATTTGAAAGTTTTGCGATACTTAAGACAATTTGGGAGAGTTCTTCAATCTAAAATAATCATATTTTTGTTCAACTTCTTTTATACTACTATAGATTAAGCACTTTAGATGACAAATTATTAAATTTTATAAGAGTTTATAGGGGGGTCCAGTTTGATATGTAAATTGATCTCTCCTATGGAAGCCAAAACAAAATATGCTCATATCACATGTCGCCCTGTCTGCTGTGACTTCAGAATACGTCAAATCCACCTCTGCAGAGGGGTACAATCCCTCAATGAAGCCATCTGTTTGCCATGGGTGACAACCTGTAATGTCTGGGAAGAAGATTTTGGTGGTTGAGGGCTTCAGGAGTTGGGGTTAGATAGTTTTGATTCTCAACACACTACTTTGGCCCTTACTTGGACTGGGCAGGTGGTTAAAGAGGTCTGATCTATCAATCAGTTGGTCATGCTAAGCCCTAGTGCCTATAACTATATCAATTTATGAAGTACTTTATAAAAAAATACGACACCCCAAATATACACCGGGATAAAAATTTATCCAATTTATAGGCGTCAGAAGGCAATGGCTGAGGGTCAATCATTCTAAAGCGATCGAGACATCTTTATGTCTTTATGATTTATCATAATGGTCCACACTTCTATTTTTTAAATACTTCATTGCACTGTTAATGGGCACTGGCAATGGAGAGTGACAAAAAGGGACTACAAATAAACTTTAAGAAAACTGAGTGCATGGTCATCAGCAAAAGATACTACAGGTGGGGGATAACAGAATCAAACAAGTACAAGAATTTAAGTACCTAGGAAGTGTTCTAACAGGAGATGGAAAGTGCGACACAGAGATCCGAAGGCGAACTGGCATGGCAAAGGACGCGTTCCAGAAGATGAGCAAAATACTAACACACAGGAAAATCTCAATAGAAACGAAGAAAAGAATTCTAGACTGCTACATGATGTCAGTTCTTCAATACGGCTGTGAATGCTGGACAATATCATCGAAAATGAGGACAAAACTGGAAGTGGCCGAAATGTGGTTCTACAGAAGGATGCTACAGCTATCGTGGACTGAGCATACAAGCAATGATGAGGTGTTAGAAAGAACGGCAACAAAAAGGAAATTGATGCTGAGCATCAGGAAGAGACAACTGAAGTTCCTGGGACATGCAATGAGGAAGGAGAGCCTGGAGAACCTGATACTGACTGGACAGATAGAAGGAAGGAGAGACAGAGAAAGGCAGCAGATAACATATTTGCAGGGACTGATCAGGTGGATGACGGAACGGGGGTTGCCAGGAGCAACAGGAGCAAACATACTAAGAGCCACAAGGGATAGGGAGACGTGGAGAGCCATGATCGCCTACGTCCTGAAGGGACAAGGCACATAGAAGAAGAAGAAGAATGACTTACCATTTTTGGTTAACTTAATCTCAATGGAATATTTAATGCTGACAGGATTTTTAGGATAGGTTTATATGAAAAGAATCTTTATTCTTTGTGAGAAATCAGTTTGTAGATCAAGTTTCAATGATATATTTTTGTAAAGAGTGCTTTTGTTGAGAGTCAAATATATTACTGGTAATATTTGCTGGTATTTTTACTATAGAAATATACTTTTATACTTTGATAGTGTTTTGAACACAATTTGGAGGTTACTTACTTGCCCATAGCTGGGACCCTAACAAGGGCTACCACCCTGAGTCAGGGTAGACCTGGGAACAAAAACAATTAAGAAGTTGTTCCATGCCCCACAAAACCACCCAATCGGAGGCTTTGCTGCCAGATATAGTTTATCGTCATACCAAGGATGACTTTCATCAGATATTCTACAGGAGACTATAGATCTTGCGGTGTCAAAAGTGCTCATAATTGCCAAAAAGTTCTATCGGTTTGGCAGACATTATCATGTTCTATTCAGTTCCAGTAATTCTGATTAATTTGCTGTGAGTAGCCTCACCAGTTTGGTTAATGAATGCCAAATATTTTTATCGTATTCCTTCCAACCTTACAAAATCAATCTATCCTAATGTCGCCTCCGATTGATTACCAATTTGCATCAGGTCTACATAACCAAAACAATCAATGCAGGCGTCCTGCAAGGCTGGGTTCTCGGTCCAACCCTCTTTCTACTTTACATAAATTATCTGCCTAAGAGTATACTCCAATCTTTTGTGAATATCTATGCTGATTATACAATGGTATATGAGTGCACCTTCATAACCCAAAATGACTAGAGATTGGCAGCTGATCTCTCATCTGGCCAAGCACTAACAGCTCAGTGGGGAAAAACTGGCTGGTTACAATCAATGCCTTGAAAACCAAAGTACTAGCATACCATCATCACAGAGCAGCCCCTGAATTTTCATCTATTGCAATGAATAGGTGTTCTCTTAGGGAGGCACCATTACCTTGAGCACCTACTGGGACAGTCAATGCTTTGAAAACCACAGTATTAGCATTCCATCATCACAGAGCAGCCCCTGAATGTTCATTTATTGCAATGAACGGGTGTTCTCTTAGGGAGGCCTCATTGCCTTGAGCACCTACTGAGACTGAAGCTCAATCCAGAGATCAATTAGAACTCATACATACAACCAATCATTACAGAGTTTGAGTTTGAGTTTTGTTTAATGGCACATCAACACCTCTGTGGGTTATTTAATGCCAAAAAGGGGGAGTTTTAAGGTATTTCTTAATGTTTAGTTATAGTGAGAAGGTTGATTTAGTCAGATTTTGATGAAAATTCTTTTAATTTTGAAAACTGAAGATGTCTTCTAGTTTTGTGTTCAAAAAAGTATTGCTGGTAATAATTTTTTCTTCAAAAATGAATTATGGCAATAATCTTTTTTCCTTTAAAAATGTATATTTTTCTATAAAAATCTATTTTTATGTATATATTTCTATAAAAGTGTATTTTTATACTTTCATAGTGCTTTGATCCCACTTTTGGGAGTTAACTATTTGCCAATTGCTGGGATTCTAACAGGTGCTACCACTCCAGGTGAGGGTGGACCTGAGAACAACAGCAATTAAGAGGTGGTTCCATGCTCCTCACAACCTCCCAATCAGAGGCTTTGCTGCCGGATGCAGTTTACCGTCATACCCAGGACATCAATCACTAAAGATATTGGAAAAATGGTTGGTTCTCTGTACCATTCTTGCAAGTAACTGATTCCTCCTGCTATCCTCTACTTTTACAAGAGCCAGATCACTCCCAAAATGGGGTATTGCTGTCATAAATAGGCAGGAGCTTTCCTAGTCTTCACTTTCTAGTCTCAAATCTAAATGCATCTCCCCATTCTTGTGGGTGATGAATCATTTTGAAACCTACCACCCCTTTCTTCACAGATAAAATGCTGCAACTCAATACTCCATTGCTATTTCAATGGAAAGGGTTCAGGCTTACTACATTTCCTGGTTCCACCATTTCTAACGTTCACAGCTAAGACCTGCCATGTTGTGTACATTGTAGTGAACCACCTTATTTTCTTCGTATTCCATTGGTGAGATGTATGTTCCATTCAAGCAGATTTTCCCACAAACCATTATTTTTGTATAACTGACTCCCAAGAGAATGCTTCCCTGATAACTATTTCACTGTTGAAGTCTATGCTTATTTATCATCTTCCTCATATATTCATATAAACTGTGCCTCTTACTCTGTAACCCACTACATTGAGTGGCTCTTGAACCTTGTACAGAGTGAACATTATGGTTAAAAAACAGTTATTTGAAACACCTGGTTAATTTCCAAACATATGTCATAGAGTAAAGTAATGCCAACTATTTCAGTCAATGAATGCCCAAATGCATCCTGATAAGGAAATAGCTAATCTGGCTATCATTGAGTCAGTGTTGTTTGCTTGTTACCAGAAATGATTCTAGCCAGATGGTTCTGGCTATGATAATTAAGAACCCATGGTCAGCTACTGTGCTGTTAAGGCCTTTCATCAGGCCTTTCATCAGGCCTTTCATCAGGCATTCGATGTAAGACTGTGGAGATGCCAATGTGTATTCTCACCAATTATAAAGTGACTACATGTTTTGTTTTCTATTGAGACTAAACATCAAAAAAATTACATTTGGATATGAGCAAAAACAAAGTTTTAGAGAAAATGGATACATAAAGGTAACTTATACTTTTTTTTTTTAGATCATATCACCCTGATGTGCAGGGGGCTACGTAAGAGTGAAAAGATTGGAAAAGAGAAAGCCGGAAACCACATCCTAAACAGAAAACAAACGATGAGCCTCTTCACCTGTTCAATAGACGTGGGTGGAGTGTGAACCTTGGGTGATAACAGCTCAGTGGGGAAAAACTGGCTGGTTACAATCAATGCCTTGAAAACCAAAGTACTAGCATACCATCATCACAGAGCAGCCCCTGAATTTTCATCTATTGCAATGAATAGGTGTTCTCTTAGGGAGGCACCATTACCTTGAGCACCTACTGGGACAGTCAATGCTTTGAAAACCACAGTATTAGCATTCCATCATCACAGAGCAGCCCCTGAATGTTCATTTATTGCAATGTCTATCTACTCCAATTAACATGAGAAGGAGACAGTTGAGGTTTCTACAACACATAATGAGAAAGGAGGGCTTGGAGAATTTGATACGCACAAGACAGTTTGCAGATAAGAGGGACAAAGAAAAACAAGGGATAACATACTTAGTTAGTTTGAAAGAACTGGGCTTGGGAGAAAGAACAAAAAGACAAAATTTATTAATTGCTACAAACGGCAGGAAGTTGTGGAGAGCTATGATCGTCTGCATCTTGAAGTGACACGGTATATAGAAGAAGAAGAATGAGCTTGTGTAAATGAATGGCAGAACAGGGTTTAGGAAAGATAACAAAAAAATAAAGTTTATTAAGAGCTACAAAGGAGAGGAAATTGTGGAGAGCCATGATCACCTACGTCCTGAAGGAACACGTACATAGAAAAAGAATGAGGTTGAGTAAATGAATGGCAGAACACAGTGTATTAGAGATAGAAAAAAGATAGAAGTCATTAAGAGCTACAAAGGACAGGAAATTGTGGAGAGCCTTGATCGCCTGTTCTGCATCCATTTGCACAAGAGAGGTCATTCACTATTTCCCCAATTCTTCTCTGGCTATCAATATGTTATGTGAGTGTCAAATTCTCCAAGCTTTTCTTCCACATTTCACATATAAAGAAGGTCGGCTGGCTGCTGGGGCCTGACAGCAGAAAGCTTTCACAGGCGTAAGTCACTCGCAGCTGTTAGGAAAGCAAAAGGCTGGAGTGCATTCACAAGGATGACACTGGCAGCTACTACAACAACGAAAAGGAAGACGGACAAAGAAAAGCTAAAAGCCGACCATGCTGACAACAATCAAGAAGATGAAAAAGAGGAAAGGAAGAAAAAAAAAACTAAAGATTCACAAAATTAAAACTATTAACTCATTTACTAAAAAAAGTCCAGATTTATCTCAATATTTTAAAAACTGAACTATTATTTAAATTACCTAGCAACACTTGTGAATTTACTGTCCTTTCAAAGATTTTCAACTGTTGAATTTACGACAGTCAGTCAGTCAGTTAAGTGCCATACGTGAAACACGCTTGGACGATCATGTCTCGAAAGAGGCATGACTAACTGGGCAGAAGATTATCCTGAAGTAAGTTGCCATTGCTTTCTGTGGTAGACTGGTTGCCAGCCAAGGCTATAGAACCCTATCTGTCCTGTTATTTAACTCATAACTGGAGAGAAGAAACGGATTAATATCTTTCCTAAGGGTATTTGCATGTAAGTGAATGCAAGGAATTCAACTGAAATTCGAACCTGGCTCCCAGATTTCTCGTTCCGAGCAAATATCCACTGCACCACAACATACATCTACATCAGTCAGTTAAGTGACATACAAGATATACACTTTGGGTGATCATGTCTCTTATGACACATGACTGACTGGGCAGAAGATTATCCTGCAGTAGGTTGCCATTGTTTTCTGCAGTAGACTAGCTGCCAGCCAAGGCTAGAGAACCCAATCTGTGCTGTTATTTAACCCATAACTGGAGGGAAGAGATGAATTAATACCTTTCCCAAGGGTATTTGCACATAAGTGAATGCCATGAATTCAACTGGAATTTGAACTCGGCTCCTTGATTTCTAGTTCCGAACTGATATCCACCGCACTGCAATGCACATCGAAGTCATTTATGATAGTAAATATTTTTTAAAAATATTGTATATGACCATTAGTAATGAATGCGAAAATGAGACCTGCTTTGGTGAATTGACATGGTCCAATTCTGCTCGACAATAATGTGCGGCCACATGTTGCAAGAATGACGTTGCATAAACTCACAGACTTAGGATACAAGAGTTTAGCACATCCTCCTGAATTTTCACCTACTGATTATCACTTTTTAAAGCACTTAAGCACATTTTTAAATGGTAAAACTTTTAGGTCCAAACCAGAAGTGGAATCGGTTTTAAAAGATTTTGTTGCATTACAGCCTATAACCTCAAGGCTCGTATTTTGACTTATTTAAAAATTTCTATAGTTAATTTTTCAAGAGTAAAATTATTTTTGAATTCGGCCCTTGTAGGCCTTGTAAACTGCATCTGGCAGCAAAGCCTATGATTGGGAGGTTGCGAGGAGCATGGAACCACCTCTTAATTGCTGTTGTTCCCAGGTCCACCCTGACCCAGAGTGGTAGCACCTGTTAGGGCCCCAGTTATGGGCAAATAGTTAACTCCCAAAGTGAGGTCAAACACTATGATAATATAAAAATACTTTTTTTTAGAAATATATACATAAAAATAAACTTTTATAGAAAAATATACATTTTCGAAGGAAAGATATTACCAACAAAACATTTTTGAAGAAAAAAATTTTGACTGTAACACATTTTTGAAAGAAGAAAAAATTATTCTCTGAAAAACATTTTTGAATACAAAACTAGAAGACATTTTCAGTTTTCTAAAATAAAAAAGAATAAAAACAAAAAAACTTTCATTAAAAACTTCTCGGTTGCTATAACTGAACATTAAAAAAAACACTTTAAAACCTCACCTTTTTGGCATTAAATAACCCACAGAGGTGTTGATATGCCGTTAAACAAAACTCAAACTCCAATATTGTTTTTGTAAGAACCTAATATTACGAGCCTGTAGCAGATAAGAAATTAATTAAAATCAACCTTCTTCACTTTTACAAAAATTCACAACTACGTATGAAATTCTGGTTTTTTTCCCAAATAGAAAAAGGATTGACCATCTGCTGAAAGAAAAAGTGGAAACCAGATTTCGAAAGTAGGTATTAAATTAATTTTGACTAATGGGAGCGACTTGCAAGAATTGTGGACTTAGAGATCCAGTGCAAAATTCAAAAGGACAATAAAAAGGTCAAGTCAGTCAGATGGAAGCAGCAAGAAAGACAATACTAAAATGTAACTTCAACTTCAAATTGACCCGGAGATAAGGTCAGGACGCACCTTGTTCTCTTTCTCCTTTATCCCTTTCAACAATTACTACTACGAACATTTCTACGAATTCGTGTTATTCCTTCTTTTAATAAATTTCTATTTTAACATGATAAATGTATATCTTATTCTTACACCATTCCACACATTCCAACCTGCCGACAACCAATCTTCTGATGAAAACCTTTTGATGATAATTCTGCATCAAACTTGTAAGCTGTAGGGAGTTCGGTTAAGTCTGACACAAGGCCGAATCAAAGAAACGTTCATCATCATCATTATTCTGTGGCCTCGTCCGAGATAGAACTCACTACACCCTTCCAGTATTCCCTATTTGTCATAGCTGCTGTAAGGTCTTCCTTGGCGATAGATGTATCTCTATGTATCCTGTCTGGAAAGGTTAACTTACGAGATCAATTGTGAGATGATGGGTGCCTCCATAATACAAACGATGAAACAAGTTCATCTGTGGCACGTGCACAATGCCCAGCAAACTGGACACGTCTCTTGTGAACTAAGGTTGATACTCTTGGTAGGTCTCCATATATCATTTCTAGAGTTGGGTGGTTTCACCACAAAAGATCAAGTACTCTTCGGAGAAGACGAGTATAACATCCATCTAAATAGTGCTGTTGTTTTGCTGAAAGAGTCTAAGAAACATTAACCATCTCTCCTATGCTACAAGCCTAACATATGGTAATTTTAGAATATATTACCTTGCCTCATTCTAAGGTTCGCATAAGAAAATCTTATGTAAACATGTATCATAAATTTCTATTCTGTTTTATAGGAGTCGATAGGTTTGCCTATCAACCAGTCTTTTGAACAGAAATAGAAGTTCATCCCTTGTGTTCCTTATTCAGAATTGGGTTTTTGGTTCCTTTTCATTCTCTTTCAATGCCAGTAACCCCTTGCGTCTTAGTGGCATTAACACCTTGTTTGGAGTGAATTGATTTTTCTTTTTAATGTTTTTGAACTGTTTGATAAAGATGTAAATTTGTTTCCAATTTTATATAGAAGTAGGAGTCTTGTTTTGTTTTTGCTTTGCGTCTTTCACAATACTCAGGATAAGATAAATCACCTTTGTTCTTTTCCTCCCAATAAAAATCCTTTTGGAAGTACTAATAAAAGACGTCTGCAAAAATATCAATCATAAATCATACATGCAAATAAAAAAAAAGAAAACAAAGGCTGCTATGTTTTCATGATACATTCAAAAATCAATAAGATCAGGTTTCTAAGCAAAGTAGATTATTCTTTGGGCACCTTCAATGATTAAGGTGTTCATTATGAGGTAAGCCTTTTTGTGAAAAAATTTTAGCCTTATTTATGTTTGAAATTCTGGAATGAGGAGTTATTATACTCTTCTTTGTTGCTTTTATCATAAAGTGTGTTAAAGATGCAAAAGACAAAATATTGTAACAACAAAGAATTATGGCTGATGCCAACCTCCAGAACTGTACCTTTTTGGTCTCAAGTTTTCTACTGAAATGAAGTAAAATGATTATCATGAATCAAATGCTAGGAATGTTGGTCATGCCAGACAATTCTTCTGAGATGAGGTATTGTAATCATTTACATTGTTTTGGGCTGGTGGCCTCATCTTTGTTTCCATATTTAAAATGTTTTTGCCGTTGTATGTTTCGGCCTTCTTCAGGATCTGTCTATATTTCTGAGATCAGTTATTGTAATCATTTACATTATTTACATTGTTTAGACTGTTGTCCTCATTTTTGTTTCCATATTTACAATGTTTTTGCTGTTGTATGTTTCGGCCTTCTTCAGGATCTGTCTATATTTCTGAGATGATTTATTGTAATCATTTATATTATTTATATTGTTTGGACTGTTGTCCTCATCTTTATTGTCATATTCACGGTGTTTTGTTGTACACTCTAGCCTTCTTCCACTGGGCCATGTGTTCAATCAACTAAAGACGAAGATGTACTGAATATTGTGGCAGTGTTCTCACTGTATATATGGAGATTTTTGATTAAATCTGTTATAGTGGAACATCCTGCCATCCCCGAGAATAGAATGCTTTACTTTATAAAAGACGGTAATGAGCTGTACAAAAAAAGTCTTAGGTTAAGGCATTCAACATTCGATAGTCGAATTCCGCTCCAACCCATGGCTTGCCCATTTGTGTATTATTGTTAATTGTACCCAGTACAATAAATTTGTATTTCTTATTCCTGGTGTGGAGTTCCATTTCTCCTTCAACTGAAAAAGGTCTAGGCGAAATCATTCTCTATTTGATAGTCGATTCCACTCCAACCCGTGGCTGGCCTATATGTGTATTATTGTTAATTGTACCTTAGTACAATAAATTTGTTTCTTATTCCTGGTGTGGAGTTCCATTCTTCAACTGAAAAAGGTCTTAGGCGAAATCATTCTCTATTCGATAGTCGATTCCACTCCAACCCGTGGCTGGCCTATATGTGTATTATTGTTAATTGTACCTTAGTACAATAAATTTGTATTTCTTATTCCTGGTGTGGAGTTCCATTCTTCAACTGAAAAAGGTCTTAGGCGAAATCATTCTCTATTTGATAGTCGATTCCACTCCAACCCGTGGCTGGCCTATATGTGTATTATTGTTAATTGTACCTTAGTACAATAAATTTGTATTTCTTATTCCTAGTGTGGAGTTCCATTCTTCAACTGATCATTTTATACTGTATTCCTTTTTGGAACATATCAAAATCCAAAGAAGAATCAGCAATATTATTGGTTTTGACTTGGCATCTTAGCTTTAGTTATTTTCCCAATGCCATAATGTAACTTTCCAGTGCCTTTCTCACCTGCATGCTCGACTACTGTTGCCCACAGGAATCAATTTTTCTGGCTGCACATCTGATTACAACAGGTACCTTTTTGTCTCCGCTCATGATAAATGCAAGCATATCCTAAATGAAGTGGAGTTATTCTTTGCTGATAGAATGAAACAACATATAGCATCTTAAAAGTCCTAGAGAACAGAGGCTCTACTGAGTGATATGTGCATAACCCCGTCTCATGTCTTAGACATAATTTCAAAATTCAACTCCCATAAGGCAAATTTAGGTAATGAAATCCCAGCCACTGTCCTAAAGAAATGTATCTCTGAACTGTCTCTAGTCCTCTCTAAACTCTACAACTATTGCCTTTCTGCTTCCTGCTTTTTCAGCTTGTTGGATATCTTCATCTGTAGTTCCTATTTTTAAGAACTCTGGAGAACCCTCTGACTCCTCATATATCATTCTATTAGCCTCTTATTGCTTTTTGACAAAGTATTCGAGGCTTTAATCAATGCTGGTGATTAAGCCTCTCACTTCTCATGACCTACTCTCTGAGAAACAATATGGCTTCTACTTTGAAGGTCTAATACTGACAGCCATCACTGAATATGTTTACCAAGCTCTTGATAATAATAGTGAAGCTTGAGCTGTGGCTCTAGTTATTTTGAGAGAGTTTGGTATGCTGATTCCTACACAAGCTCCAGGGTTGCAGTATTACTGGATGATTGTGAAATGAAGGTAATTTTGAATGGAAATGCTTCCACATCATGCACATTTTTGCCTGGCAACAACTCATATAACAGGAAAAGTGTATGTCTACAGTTTGAATTCATTGTTATAACTCCTTCTACTGCTTGAATGGAACCTACATCTCAACAAAGGAATACAAAGGCAGTCAGGGTGATTTGCAACAATGTGCATGGCATGTCAAGTCTTACCTCTTAAGGTTAGGACAGGTGGAACAAAGGAGTGTAGTTCATCTGAATACAACCCATGGAAATAGCACTAGAACAGCCAGATGGCTCATTTGTCAGAAAGGGGATATTGAATGGGAAATAATTTGTTACCCACAAGGACATAGAGAGGCTTTTGAAGTATATCGAGTGTGAAGCAAAGACTAGGCAGCCTCCATCTATATATGGCAGCAGTACTCCATTTTCAGCCTGATCAAGTACAGTACGGGGAACTATTTTCCATGATCTTTAACAATGAATTGTTTCTACAAGTCCCACTTGAAGTCTAGGCAGAGCTTTAATCCCAATAGGTGGTCAGGTCATGGGGCCTTTCTAAGAAAACATCTGCTTACCATAACTGGTTAATATCCTGAGTATATTCCATGATGAAATGTACAGGATACAAATTTTATATCATCCATCAACTAACTAAAACACACAAAGTAAAATTTTCAACCCACGAAATCGGATTCAAATGACTAAAAACATTTTGGAAAAACCCAGACCGAGTCAAATTTCACAAGTCAGTGTGAAAAGTAAAATTCTGTATCCTGATTGGATAGGAAATTGAAAATTGATATATAACAGCAGTCAAATTTTTTTTCACACCTAAAGAAGAAAATGCCTGCTGGATCCAGTCACATGATGAGAATCATTACTTAAGGACATTCCTCGACTGGTCAAAGACAGTCAGAATGGGAGTGGTATCTGATAGCATCTAACAATGTAAGGAAGAAACTTCAAGCTGACTCGCCTTTACTTCCAATTTTCTTTTCTTCATTTTCACTCCAGCCGCCAAAAAAACAACAACAGAAATAAAGATGAGGACAACAGTCCAAACAATATAAATAATGTAAATGATTACAATAACTCATCTCAGAAATAAGTACAAGTACAATCTCTTTATTTGTTTTGCCTTCTTTCTCATTCTGTCGCCAATGTACCAAAAAAAGAAGGAACATAAGACTTTACATTCTGCTACTATCAACCATGAACTCTAACCTTCTGTGGGACATTTTGAATACTTATGTTTTTCTTTGAACAATTTTAACTACAAAACTACATGCATTTTCTCAATGAACATTTTTCTTCTCCCAAATGTGTTATCGTGTTCAGTTAACAAAGTTTCACTTATATTTTTCTTCTTACACTTTTGTCATTCTGTAAATAAATCTATACTTTAATGTACAAACGAAACATTTTATCCATCTCAGTATCTTTTCAACCTTCTGATATTTAAATTGAAGGGACTTTGGTTGTGTTTGGCACAAGGCCAGTTTACCAAGCATCACTAAGGCCCCTACAAATGTCACAAGCTCAGTTTTAGAGGCATTGATTTTCTATTTGAAATTTCATCAACAAGCACTGAGCTAGTGTATGAAGAAAATGGTTGATTTCATGAGGAAACATCCCATAAAATGTCAACAGTGAACATGTTGAATACTTCGTCTTTCTCTTGTGAATAATGTTGCTATAAAAAGTATTTTTTATTTAAAAAAAAATACGAGACTGATTTTTTAATTTCATATTAATCTTGGAAAAAGTTCAAAAACTGACAGCATATAAAATATAAAAATATTGATTATTGCATATAAATAAGTATACAGTGAATTTATTTGTCAGAAATAAGAGTTATTGATTTGGAAAAATGATCAATATTGCATGACATTAATCTTGTTCATATAGAAGCTACTTAAAAAGTATTATAGAACATATCTTTATATAATAACATTTTATAATTATGAGTATTATTCATTTTAACAAAGATTTCTTTAATCTTAATTTCAATTGCTTTATTTCCACTAGTAGTATTAGTAGTAGTAATATTATCTGCAATTTTGATTAGATGAAGCATTGTCAAGAATTCTTCATTTTTGACTAGGATTTCTTTCATCTTCATTTCAATTGCTTTATTTCCACTAGTAGTATTAGTAGTAGTAATATTATCTGGAATTTTGATTAGATGAAGCATTGTCAAGCATTCTTCATTTTTGACTAGGATTTCTTTCATCTTCATTTCAATTGCTTTATTTCCACTAGTAGTATTAGTAGTATTAATATTATCTGGAATTTTGATTAGATGAAGCATTGTCAAGCATTCTTCATTTTTGACTAGGATTTCTTCCCTCTTCATTTCAATTGCTTTATTTCCACTAGTAGTATTAGTAGTATTAATATTATCTGCAATTTTGATTAGATGAAGCATTGTCAAGCATTCTTCATTTTTGACTAGGATTTCTTTCATCTTCATTTCAATTGCTTTATTTCCACTAGTAGTATTAGTAGTATTAATATTATCTGGAATTTTGATTAGATGAAGCATTGTCAAGAATTCTTCATTTTTGACTAGGATTTCTTTCATCTTCATTTCAATTGCTTTATTTCCACTAGTAGTATTAGTAGTAGTAACATTATCTGGAATTTTGATTAGATGAAGCATTGTCAAGCATTCTTCATTTTTGACTAGGATTTCTTTCATCTTCATTTCAATTGCTTTATTTTCACTAGTAGTATTAGTAGTAGTAATATTATCTGGTATTTTGATTAAATGAAGCATTGTCAAGAATTCTTCATTTTTGACTAAGATTTCTTTCATCTTCATTTCAATTGCTTTATTTCCACTAGTAGTATTAGTAGTAGTAATATTATCTGGAATTTTGATTAGATGAAGCATTGTCAAGCATTCTTCATTTTTGACTAGGATTTCTTTCATCTTCATTTCAATTGCTTCATTTCCACTCATGATATTGGCTGCCACAATCTTAACAGTATAGAATATGCAGATAACACAGCAAACAGAGAAAATAAACTGTAAAATGTAGAATTTTGAAAATGAAAGCGAAAAGGACTAAACATAAACTATAAGAAAACTGAATGTATGGTCATCAGCAAAAAGTGTCATTCAATATGTCAATTACAAATCGAGGATACCAAAATCAAGCTGGTACAGAAATTTAAATACCTGGGAAGTGTTCTTACAGAGTACAGCAAGTGTAACGCTGACATCTGAAAATGTATTCGGATGACCAAGGACGCATTCCAAGAACTGAGCAGAATATTAAGAGACAGCAAAATTTTGTTATAAACAAAGAAAAGAGTACTGAACTGTAATATGACATCTGTTCTTCTGTATGGAAGCAAATGCTGGACAATCTCCTCAAAGACGAAGAAGAGACTTGAAGATGTGCTTCTACAGAAAGATGTTGAGAATACATGGGCCAAACATGTGAGCAACCACATAGTTTTGGGGAGGATGAAACAAAAAGGAAACTTATGCTTAACATCAGGAAGAAGCATTTGAAATTCCTTGGACATGTAATGAGGAAGGAGGGCGTAGAGAATCCGATACTCACAGGATGGATAGATGGAAAGGGAGACAGAGGAAAGCAGTGTGACATACTTGATGGACTTGAGCAAATGGTTACCAGAACAGAGCTTGGAAGAAATGACAGAAAGACTAAACTTATTAAGAGCTACAGGAAACAGGAAGATGTGAAGGGCCATTATCACTGATGCCCTGAAGGAATATGGCATTTAAACTAAGAAGTAATATTAGGAGTAGTAATTTGTTTTCTACATTCCTACACTGAGACAACAATGTGTCTTTGGTGTCACTGATAAAAGTTTGGTCCGAGTGATTCAAGAGCCAAATTCAAATTCAAGTCAGGTTCATTACATTCACTTACTCCCAAACAATCTTAGGGAAAGTATAAATCCATCTCCTCCCCCAGCTATGGGGGAGGAGATGGATTAGAAATTATATCTGGAAAAAATCAGTGTTGTTCTCAAAAATATAAATTATTCACTTAAAAAAAAAAAAATACAAATTATGTCTCCAATCCAAAATGTTTTTGGCTTTCAGTCAGTCAGTTAAGTGCTGTAGGTGATACACGCTTGGGCAATCATGTCTTGAAATAGACATGACTGACTGGGCACAAGATTATCCCGCAGTAGGTTGCCATTACTTTTCATGGTAGACTGGTTGCCAACCAAGACTATAGAACCAATTTGTCCTGCTATTAAACACATAGATTGAGAAGAAACAGATTATATCATATTATTATATTAATAAGTAGTAATTAGTGGGGGATCAGTTTATTACTTCATAAATATAGAGAACCAATCCCCAACTTTAGGCCCAGTAAAAGATTTGTTTCCAGCTGTTATTTTCAGTCAGTCAGTTAAGTGCCATATGTGATACACACTTTGGGCAATCATGTCTCAAAAGAGACATGGCTGACTGGGCAGAAGACTATCCTGTAGTAGGTTGCCATTACTTTCTGTGGTAGACTGGCTGCCAGCCAAAGCTATAGAACCCAATCTGTCCTGTTATTTAACCTATAATTGGAGGGCAGAGACAGATTAATACCTTTCCCAAGGATATTTGCGCGTAAGTGAATGCAAGGAATTTAACTGGAATTTGAACTTGGTTTACCGATTTTTCGTTCTGAGCCAATATCCACTGCACCACAACACACGTTTTTGGCTTTAAATAACCCATAAAAGGGTGATAAGCCATAAAAAACAAATCAGCCAATTAATCAGTCTCTGAGGCAAAATCAGACTTGCACACAAAACTTACTGTAATGTCATCCTTTATTTTCTTCTGTATCCTATGTCCCTTTTGGATACAGGCAATCACATCTTTTGTAGCTCTTAATAAATTTGGTCTTTTTGTTATCCCTCTTAAACCCTAATCCATCATCCATTTACACAAGATCACTGGGTGGGTTATGCATTGTTTTCCTCTGTGCCTCTTGCTTTCAATATGACCTGTGGATAGCAAATTTTCCAAACACTCTTTCCTCATTATGTGCCCTAGAAATTTCAACTAACTTTTTCTGATGATTAATGTAAGTTTCTTTTTAGTTTCCATTTTCTCTGGGACTCTGTTGTTTCTTAGATGTTCAGTCTTTGATATTCTCAGCATCCTTCTATAGAACGACATTTCTCTTGCTTCAAATCTCTTCTTCATCTGTGAGGAGATTGTCCAGCATTCACTGCCATATAGAAGGACTGATATTATGTAACAGTTCAGTCCTGTTTTCTTTGTTTCTGTTGCTTCAAGTCTCTTCTTTATCTTTGAGGAGAGTGTCTAGCATTCAATGCCATATGAGGACTGATATCACATAAGTTCTGTACTCTTTCCTCTGTTCCTAATAACATTTCCCTATTTCTTAATACTTTACTTAGCTTTTGGAAGACAACTTTAGCTACACAAATACACCTTCAGATTTCAGTATCAAATTTTTCATCTCAGATATTTAAATTATTGTACTTCCTTGATTTTGATATCACCAATTTGTAATTTGCATGTTGGACTGTTTCTTTTGCTAAGAACCATACATTGTGGCTTCTTGCAAATTCCCCAATCTTCTTTCACTTTTTTTTCTTTTCTCTTTTTTATTTTTCTCTGTTATGTCATGAGTAAGAATAAATAACTCAACAACAGGAATAGGTTAATTGTTGTATTCCGTGAAAATAGTATTTACAAAGGTTATTAGTATCCAATACAAGAATAAAGGTTAATCGTCTCAACCGTCGTAAGACATAGTATGAGCAATGGGTTACTTCCGGGTCGTCACCGGAAGTCTACGACTGACTTGTCGATCGGCTGCTCGGCACACTCCCCTACGTAGATGCCACCATTACTTTACATAGTAATGGAATAGTCCATTATAGCCGAATAGGCGCGGGCATCCCAACATTCTCAATTGGAGTAGATAGACTTAACTATCACCCGGTTCACACTCCACCCACGTCTTTTGAACAGGTGAAGAAGGCTCATCCCTCGTTTCCTGTTTGGGATGTGGTTCCCGCTTTCTTTTTTCCAATCATTTTACTCTTAAGTAGCCCCATGCGCATCAGTGGTGTCACCACCTTGCTTGAGGTGATATGATTAAAAAAAAAAAAGTCCTTTCTTCTTGCTTTCCTTCACTCCATTCTGTACAAGCTTTTGTAGTTTACTATTCATGGATGCTATCAACACTGTGCCATCTGCATACCTTATTGTGTTAAGATTGTAACCGCCAATGATAAATCCTGGTAGGACATCTAATTCTCTCAGAATTGCCTCACTGTATAGATTGAATAAATCTGGTGAGAAGACACATCCTTGTCTTTTTTTTTTTTTTTTTTTTAATCATTTCACCCCGAGCAAGGCGGAAACACCACTGATGTGCAGGGGGCTACATAAACGTAAAAAGATTAATTTGAAAAGAGTGAGAAGTACAAACTAGTTAGAAAGGAACAATAGAAAGCTGAGAAAGCAGGTGCGATGACAGATACATAGGTGGAGAGAAAGGGAAGGTTATACGGAGGTGGGGAGAGAGCTAGAGTCCAGTGGTTAGTAGATGAGTATTGACTTTGCATTTAAATTTCTGGAGGTTATAGCCGTCAGGAAAGCAAGAATACGGGAGTGAGTTCCACAGGCGGGAAGTACGAGAGAGGAAGCTGCAGGAGTAGAATTGTCGTCTGCCTTTGGCTAACCTGACTGTGAATGGGTGGGACCCAGTTGCCAGTCTGGTTGCACGAGTAAACACCTGTTGAGGAGGCATCAGTGACTTAAGCTCTTCCGAGCAGAAGCCATGAAAGTATTTGTAGAAGAGACAAAGATTTTTATTTTTGTACATCTGCTGAAGTCATTTTCTCTCCGTATGCAGGCAGTTTACTACCAGTATAGATCTTTGATTATTTTAATATCCTTTCCAAATATTTCAAGGTTACTGGGCAGTTACTCCTATAGATCTTTGTGGCATATCAAATGACTTTTCATAGTCTATAAAACACAGGTACATGTCCTTCTGCATTTGTATTGCTCTTTCTGATAACATTCTGAGCATAGACATTGCATTCGTGGTTCTTTAACTGATCTCGTCCTATTTCTTGTTTGATTCTGCTGCATGGTCTATTCATCATAATTTTGGTGAGTTTTTTTTGTTTTTGTTTTTTAATGAGCCATGTAACTCGGGCAAATAGTCTCATTTATTGGAAAAGTCAACATTTAATTTTTGCCCAAGCTACGTGGCTCAGTTTACTCACATTAAAAAGGCTTTGTGCCACTTTTTGTCTCATTAGGTTGATTGTTCAATGGAGTTTGCATCTGATTTCTTTGGCAATGCTATAAAATAAGATCTACTTAGGTCTTCCAGTATGTTACCACTGTTGTAAATTTGAATTCATAAACTTGTCTATGCTGCAATAGTCTAAGGTTGCCAGCATCTCTACTACCATTCCATGTTGTCTTAATGCTTTGTTTCTCTTCCATTTTTAATATTTCCTGTTGGTCGATATTTCTGTGTATTGCCAATTGTTATCTTTTGCCATGGAAGAGTTCTCCAATATATTTGTTCCGTCACTAAGAATCGTCTCACTATGTGCTGAATAAGACTTAAAAAGGCTTTCAAAATGAAAATAAAAATGAAACACCAGAATAGCTTAGTAAGAAAGTTTTTAGATTTACATTAGCTTCTATTTTCTCATATTTCGAAGCTAAAATGCCAGCCATTTTATGGTCGAGTGCTTTTACCATCGGAAAAACGAAAGAAACGAAAAATGATTTTCATTCGTGCATGTGATAGGTTTTTACTTAATTAGTGCCCAAGGTTTGTCTGAAGTTAATCAATATCCTTGATCGAATCGAGAGGAAATGTAGCAGAAAATTAAAATATTCCTGTAAATTGTTCCCATGAAGTGAATATTATACAGCCTCCAATAAATTTCAGACAACAGGATTTGATTATGAAACATGTCCCAAAAACATTGCACTGCACAAAACTTTAAGTAATTATGCTTACATACAATGATCTCCCTATGACTACTGCTCACAAAAGGTAGCAGTAAAAGTCTGTACTACATTTGGTCCTTGCATACTGTTCAGATCAACATTTTGTATATTTAGTTATTAGATAGTTTGGAAAGTAATCAATTCCTGGACGTCTTTTTTTTATTCTTATTTATTGAGTGGGAGAGGTTAAATTCATACAGTAAAATCATTATTATTGCATTTTCCTTATACATACAATAGCCCTATTCTATCAGTAATGCTTGCATTCATTCCTGACCACTGACAATCCCTTTCTTCCTGATTTTCAATGCATTTTTATAGTAAAATCATTAGCAATGCATTTCCATTATACATCTAATAGCCCTATTCTATCAGTAATGCTTGCATTCATTCCTGACCACTGACAATCCCTTTCTTCCTGATTTTCAATGCATTTTAATAGTAAAATCATTAGCAATGCATTTCCATTATACATCTAATAGCCCTATTCTATCAGTAATGCTTGCATTCATTCCTGACCACTGACAATCCCTTTCTTCCTGATTTTCAATGTATTTTTATCGTAAAATCATTAGCAATGCATTTCCATTATACATCTAATAGCCCTATTCTATCAGTAATGCTTGCATTCATTCCTGACCACTGACAATCCCTTTCTTCCTGATTTTCAATGCATTTTTATCGTAAAATCATTAGCAATGCATTTCCATTATACATCTAATAGCCCTATTCTATCAGTAATGTTTGGATTAATTCTTGACCACTGACAATCCTTTTCTGAGTTCCAATGCATTTTTATAGTAAAAGCATTAGAATGCATTTCCCTTTCCTTTTTTTTTTCTTTTTTTTTTAATCATTTCACCCCAAGCAAGGCAGAAACGCCACTGATGTGCAGGGGGTTACATAAATGTAGAAAGATTAATTAGAAAAGAGTGAGGAGTACAAGCTAGTTAGAAAGGAACAATAGAAAGCTGAGAAAGTAGGTGCAATGACAGATACATGGGCGGAGAGAAAGTGAAGATTATACAGGGGAGGGGAGAGAGCTAGAGTCCAGTGGTTAGTAGGTGAGTATTAACTTTGCTTTTAAATTTCTGGAGGTCGTAGCCGTCAGGAAAGCAAGAATACGGGAGTGAGTTCCACAGGCGGGAAGTGCGAGAGAGGAAGCTGCAGGAGTAGAATTGTCGTCTGCGTTTGGCTAACCTGACTGTGAATGGGTGGGACCCAGTTGCCAGTCTGGTTGCACAGGTAAACACCTGTTGAGGAGGCATCAGTGACTTAAGCTCATCCGAGCAGAAGCCATGAAAGTATTTATAGAGGCATCAGTGACTTAAGCTCATCCGAAGGCATCAGTGACTTAAACAACCCTATTCTGTCAGTAATGCTTGCATTCATTTCTGACCACTGACAACCCCTTTCTTCCTGATTTTTAATGCATTTTATGGTAGAATCATGAGAAGTCACAAGCTTAAATTGATGTTCTTGAAGCATGAAGGAAGAAGTAGCCATGAAAATTTTTTTAGAAAAGACAGAGGGAAGCCTCATCCCATTGGCGAGAAAGTTTACTGATGTCGAAATGCCTGGTCAAAATTGATTATATTACAGATCCTTCATTGGATTTTATCAAGAATCACACAATGTACAGCAGAAGCATCCAACCAGATATGACAGCCGTATTCAATGCATAGACAAATTTAAATATAGAAGATGAATTCTGACAAAAAAAAGTTTTTGTATGACAATGACTCAACATTCCTTACAGTAAACGAATCAATTGATTCTATACAGTTGCAGAAAAAAGGTATTTTTTCCAATTAAAGTAAGGATATTTACCCTACTCCTTCATTGGAGCGAGTTGTGACACAAGGTTAGTTTTTAATGTGGGGAACCTGAGCATGTACACTCAGGGCTTTGGGTCAAAGGCCTGAGTGTACATGCTTGATGGAACAGTAAATTCTGTTTTAATAATTTCATTCTTACACGGTAACTGGGTACCAAACTGGTACTATCTGGTCAAAGGTAGTCAGAGCTGGTCAGATGTGGTCACACCACCAAACACAAAATGTGGCAGGGTAGTATTCTGATTAAAGTAAGTACAATATTTTCAACAAAGTAAAACTGGCAACTACTTTCTAAAATGATCACCAATCAGTTGTTAACTGGACAAGAAATGTCTTGTGAATTTTAATGCCTCGAAGAAAAAACTGCTATCTTTTAATCATTATCCACATCATCTTTGTTTAATGTCTATTTCCATGTTAGCAAACGTTGGATAAGGTTTCCTTGATAGCTCTGTAATTGAACCATCATGAAATATTGGAGCGAGTTTTACAGCTGTATACCCTTACTGACACCAACCAGTTTAGGAGACTGGAAACTCAGTGCTTTTTTTGAGACGCCATCTCTAGGAAGATTACCTCCCAAGGTTAGAGAATTCAGTCAGTCAGTTAAGTGCCATACATGATACATGCTTGGGTAATCACGTCACGAAAGAGACATGACTGACTGGGAAGAAGATTATCCCGCAGTAGGTTGCTATTGGTTTCTGCGGTAGACTGGTTGCCAGCCAAGGCTATAGAACCAAATCTGTCCTATTATTTAACCCATAATTGGAGGAAAAAAACATATTAATACCTTTCCTAAGGGTATTCATGCGTAAGTGAATGCAAGGAATTCAACTGGAATTCGAACTCGGTTCCACTAATTTGTCGTTCCGAGTTGATATCCATTACACCACAACGCACATCCAAAATAGACACTTACAGCTCCTGGTATTCCCAAGCGGTCACCCATTTAAGTACTGACCAAGCTCAATGTTGCTTAACTTCAATGATTGGAAGAAAACCGGCGTATTCAACATGATATGGATGTTAGAGAGTTCAGCTTACCCTATTCTATACAGAGTAGGTGTAGAGATTTTTTTTTTCAGAGATTTCTTTTTTGTAGATAAATTGCAATCCCAAGCTAAAGACTCTTACCTCACTTTTGTTTTCTCTTAAATACACGATACACGTTTGGGGGGTTAAATATTTGCCCATAACTGGGACCCTAACAAGTGCTACCACCCCGAATCTGGGTGGATCTGGGAACAACAGCAATTAAGAGGTGGTTTCCTGCTCCTCTAAACCTCCTAATCAAAGGCCTTCATAATGAACAACTTTTGCTCTGTATCAGCAAAACTGATGAAGCCTCAACAAGATCAACTCTTTGCACCTTCTTGGTCCCATGTTTTCTACTGACATGAAGTGGAGTGATTGGTTTGGTTTGGTTTGGTTTGGTTTGATTTGGTTTGGTTTGGTTTGGTTTCTTTAACAGAACATTAACTCTTTATGGAGAATTTAATACCAAAATTTTAATTTCTTTAGGAGTCTTGGTAATATTATTTTTTTTCTTTACAATTAAATACTGATCTGGCGACTCGACTGCAGCCACTTCCCCATCGTCATAATGTGGCCTCCCTTTGTCTGTTCTATAAATACTTTCATGGCTTCTGCTTGGACGAGCTTAAGTCACTGATGCCTCCTCAACAGGTGTTTACTCGTGCAACCAGACTGGCAACTGGGTCCCACCCATTCACAGTCAGGTTAGCCAAATGCAGACGACAATTCTACTCCTGCAGCTTCCTCTCTCGCACTTCCCGCCTGTGGAACTCGCTCCTGTATTCTAGCTTTCCTGACGGCTACGACCTCCAGAAATTTAAATGCAAAGTCAATACTCATCTACTAACCACTGGACTCTAGCTCTCTCCCCTCCCCTGTATAATCTACCCTTTCTCTCCATCTATGTATCTGTCATCGCACCTGCTTTCTATTGTTCCTTTCTAACTAGTTTGTACTCCTCACTCTTTTCTAATTAATCTTTTTACATTTATGTAACCCCCTGCACATCAGTGGTGTTTCCGCCTTGCTCGGGGTGAAATGATTTAAAAAAAAAAATCTATTATTGCTGTTAAATAAATAAATGTTTGCAAACTCTGCTCCATCAGCTTCTTTTCTCGCACTTCCCGCCTGTGGAATTCCCTTCCATTTAATTGCTTCCCCAACAGCTACAATCTCCAAGCATTTAAATGTAAAATCAATAGTTATTTCCTATCTCACTAACCTGCATCCTCTCTCTCATGCTCCCTTTTCCGTCCCCTCCACTCTCATCAGTATTCTCATCCTTCTCTTACCCACTTCCTGACACCTCCTATAACCTGTCACTCTTTCTCATAACTTTCCTCCTATGTAACCCCCCTGCACAACAGTGGCAGTAAAATGCCTTGCTTGGGGCGATATGATTATTAAAAAAGAAATCATGTTGTGGGTATAAAATGGGGGTTCAATTCTAGATTATAATCAATATATAAACTGATCCCTCACTTTGTGGCAATGTAAGTTTCTATATATTTATATTCTAGATTTAAGAGCTCTCTCTCTCTCTCTCTCTCTCTCTCTCATGCACCTTTCTCCGTCCACTCCACTCTCATCAGTATACTCTTCCTTCTCATACTCTCTTCTTGACACCCCCTGTGACCTGTCACTCTTTCTCATAACTTGCCTCCTATATAACCCCCTGCACAACAGTGGCAGTAAAATGCCTGCTTGGGGTGATATGATTATAAAAAAAAATGTTTTACTATAAAAATGAATTTTTATGCTTTCATAATATTTTGTAGTACTTTCATAATAGTTCAAAATTTGCTCATAGTTGGGACTCTAGCAGATGCTACTATCCCAGGTCAGAGTGGACATGGGAATAATATCAATTAAGAGGTCTTTCATGCTCTTCAAAACCTCCTGAACAGAGGCCTTACTGCCAGATGTACTTCATTGTTATACCCAGGATATGAAAAGTTAAAAAGTGTAAAGATTATATTGAATCAATTGCTAGGTCTGCTGCTAGGAAAGTTTGGTTCACTGTGTCATGCAAGATAATTTTTCTCACCAGAATCTATCTCCAGGAGAGTGACTCATTGCACCTTCAAGGGCTAATATTTTCTGCTGACATGAAGTGGAAAGATTATATTGAATCAATTGCTAGGTCTGCTGCTAGGAAAGTTTGGTTCAATGTGTCATGCAAGATAATTTTTCTCACCAGAATCTATCTCCAGGAGAGTGACTCATTGCACCTTCAAGAGCTAATATTTTCTGCTGACATGAAGTGGAAAGATTATATTGAATCAATTGCTTGGTCTGCTGCTAGGAAAGTTTGGTTCACTGTGTCATGCCTGATAAATTTTTCATGCCAGAATCCATTCTGGATGTTTATAAATTTACCATAAATCTTTGCATTGGATATTGCTGCCATATCTGGTCTGGACGTCATGCTCAAGATTCTTGATTAGATCCAAAGAAGAGATTGACCTGGCATCTAGACTTCAGTCACTTTCTTTTCTATAAATACTTTCATGGCAGCTGTCCTTTCGTACCTCAAACAGTGGATTAGTGTACCACTAGGTTGTTATATAGGTCTTATCATTTTACTGTCAAAATATCTTGATGCAACAGGAAATTCTGTTTTAATAATTTCATTCTTACACTTCTCACCCGTGGAACTCTCTTCCAGTTTCTCGTTTCCCTGTCACTTATGTCCCTCAAAAATTTCGCAATCCCAATTGCCATCTACTGTCTTCCTGAACCTCATTCTTTTATTGTCCTTTTTCCTCACCAATTTTATCTCATTTTCTTTCACTCTCAATAATTTCATGTATCTTAGTAGCTTGTTAGGGGTGAAACGATTAAACAAAAAAAGCACAATCAGTTATTATCTCCTTTTCATAATTATTTTCTCTTTGCCCATTAAAAATTACCCAAGAAATTTCAATTTGTCATTTGAGTATCTTATTTTCCAAGCCTTCTTTCCTCATTATTTGCCCTAAAAATTTCAACTGCCTTTTTCTGATGTTACGGATTAGTTTCATTTTTGTTTTCATTTTCTCCAAAACCTTATCATATGTTTGGTCCATGGTATCCTCAGCATCTTTCTGTAGAACCACATTTCTGTTGCTTCAAGTCTCATCTTCATCATTAAGGAGATTGTCCATCATTTGCTGATATAAAGGAGGATAAATATAACAGTTCAGTACTCTTTTCTTTGTTTCTAAGAAAATTTTTCTCTCTCATAATACTCTGCTTAGCTTTTTGGATGCATCTTTCACATTCTCAATGTCATCAGATATCAGTGTTGCACTTTGCATCCTCTGTTAAAACACTTCCCAGATACTTATATTTTTGTACTTGCTTGATTTTGGTATTTCCAATGTGTAATTAGCATTTTTGGCTGTCCGTTTTGCCAACAAGCATCTTACGTTTCTCACAGCCGTATAAGAGGAATGACATCACATAACAGATCAGTACTCTTTGCTTTGTCTCTAATAAGATTATCTTGTTTCTTAATAATTTGCTTAGCTTTTGGAAGGCATCTCCAGCATTTACTGCTATATACAAGGACTGATCTAAACTTATTTATAAATGGAACTTTGTCTGTGTGTGTGTGTGTGTGTGTGTGTGTGTGTGTGTGTGTGTGTGTGTGTATCTGTTACCTATAGACTCCGAAATGGCTGAACCGATTTTCTTGAAAACTTACACAGTTGTACTATAAGTGTCTGCGAGTGTTCTTAGCTAGGTTTTGTGTCGAGGTACCCCTGATAAATATCGAAAATCGATAATTGAAAAAATTGAGTGATAAAAGGAGTGGTCCAGTTTTAATCAAATTTTATACACCCATAGACAAAGACATAAGAAACAATATTCAGAAGTTTTAAGGTTGCAGTTCTTACAATAGTGCAGAAAATCGATAATATATATATATATATATATATAAATATATAAATCGATAACAGGAAATCAAAATTTGACTTACATCCATTCATTTTTATTTCAGTCTAGGGTTTCACTTTAACTGGTAGCAACTATTGCTTTTTAGTCTTTCGTGCCAAAGTCCAAAGAGTCTGAGCTCCAGGACCATGGATTAGTTTTAAGGCTTTCATTACACCTGGGCAAAGCCGGGCTATACTGCTAGTATTATATAAAAGTTCAGCACACTTTTCTTTGTTTCGAACAAGATTTTTCCTGTTTCTTAAATCTTGCTTAAATTTTGGAAGGCATCTCCAGCATTCACTGCCTTAATAGAGGACATGATATTACAGTTCAGTAATCTTTTCTTTGTTTTTAACAAAATTTACTCGACATTTATTATTATTTATAGTTTCTTTTTTCTCACTAACGCCAAAAGGCGTTATATATATCACTTTTTCTTCCATCATTCCTCACAGTAAAAATGGAATGTTTCGTTACTTATCTGAGAGAATAACAAGCCATAATGTATACGATAACTAACTTAATAATGAAGGCCTGAAGCAGAAGTGTAACATGATATTTGCAAATGAATATTTCTAACAAAATACTAGAAGCCTCATCTTCAATGTGTTGATTCTTTAAAGTTTAACTTTGCCTACTTAATATAAATATATCCACCTGATGACCATGTACACTGTTATTTGGTCAATTATATACAAAGGCAGGAAATCAATGGTGGACGGAAATAGAAAGGAGACAAGACTTGACCCATAATTGATCTAAATAACAGGCATGACTTGTAACGATTAGATCTCGTTTCAGAAATACAAAAAAAAAAAATACAATAATAAAAGAAAGAGAAATTATTCGCTTTTGCATTTCGTGTATTTAGATATTCTGGCTGCTTGAACTGGAATGACAGCTAAAGATTAATGAAGCTTGGGTCAAAACTGAAGCTCAAGTCACATCCACAACTGAAGTCACCAGGAACAAAAATAGGAAACAATGAAAAAAATAATGAAACTTAGAATTTTTTTTTTTTAATCAATTCACCCCGAGCAAGGTAGAAATGCCACTGATGAGCGGGGGGCTATATAACTGTAAAAAGATTAATTAGAAAAGAGTGAGGAGTACAAGCTAGTTAGAAAGGAACAACAGAAAGCTGAGAATGCAGGTGCGATGACAGATATATAGGTGGAGAGAAAGGGAAGGATATACGGGGGTGGAGAAAGAACTAGAGTCCAGTGGTTAATAGATGAGTATTGACATTGCATTTAAATTTCTGGAGGTTGTAGCCGTCAGGAAAGCAAGAATATGGAAGCGAGTTCCACAGGTGGGAAGTGTGAGAGAAGAAGCTCCAGGAGTAGAATTGTCGTCTGCATTTGGCTAACCTGATTGTGAATGGGTGGGACCCAGTTGCCAGTCTGGTTGCACGGGTAAACACCTGTTGAGGAGGCATCAGTGACTTAAGCTCGTCCGAGCAGAAGCCATGAAAGTATTTATAGAACAGACAAAGGGAGGCCACATTTCGATGGTGGGGAAGTGGCTGCAGTCGAGCCGCCAGATCAGTACCTATCACATTACAGACTCTCCTTTGGAGCCTGTCGAGAACACTGAAGAGAACGGCAGGGGCGCCTGGCCATTAATGGCTGCAGTACTCCATGCATGGACGGATGGTTGACTTGTATATATGCAGGATGGATTCAGGCGGAAAAAACATCCTGGATCGACATAGTGATCCAACCTTTTTAGCAGTAGACTCATTGAGGAACAAACTTTCTTTTTTTTTAATCTTTTCAACTCAAGTAAAGCAATAAAGCCACTAAGATAGAAGAGGTTATTTAGTGTAAGAGCATGTTAAAAAAAGAAAACATTTCTAAAGAGATAGAAAAATAAAAGAACGGGAATATTCCGAAGATAACGACTGACACTGGATTTAAACATCAAAGTTGACTGGAGAGTAAGAAGCTGGAAGAGAGTTCCACAAAGAAGAAATGCCACAGAAAAAACTGTTTGCATAGAACTTATGATTACATCTCGGCACTTCAACTGTAAAATGAAGTGAACTAGCATGAGACCTAGCTGCCAATCTAGTAAAAGACTTAAATTAATAAAGTCTAGGTACTAAAGAAAATTAATCAGAACAATTACCATAAAAATGTAAATGTAAGGTCAATACACACCTCCTAACACACTAACCTGCTCCCATTCTATCAAGCACTCTTCCCATCTGCCCGACCCTCATCCTCGCTATCCTTACTCATCTGTCACCTTTCTCCTGACATTCCCTATGTCTATCCACTCCTTCTCTTTACCTTCCCCTATGTAACCCCATGCGCAATAGTGGCAGTGGAATGCCTTGCTTGGGGTGAGATGATTAAAAAAAAAAAAAAAAAATATTTATAGAAAAGTCATGAAGAAGAAACATTATGGAGCTGAGAAAGTTACTGAAGCCAAGATGCCAGGTCAGCACCAATAACATTGCAAATGTTTTTTTATTTCATCAAGAATGTCTAAATGCATAGGAGAAGCACCAGACCAGATGTTGCAGCAACATTCAATTCTGTGCATAAATATCGCATTCCTTATTCCAGTGCCTTTAACAAAGCCACTCTGTTTTTGGCCTATTTCAGGCTTAATTCTGATGTGGGTTTTGGTGTAGTGGATATCGACTCTGAACAACAAATCGGGGTGCCAAAGTCGAATTCCTTGCATTCACTTACACACAAATACCCTTGGGAAATGTATTAGTTTGTCTCTTCCCTCGAGTTATGGGTTAAATAATAGGACAGATTTGGTTCTATAGCCTTGGCTAGCAACCAGTTTACCGTATAAAGTAATGGCAACCTACTGCAGGATAATCTTCTGCCCAGTCAGTCATGTCTCTTTCGAGACATGATCGCCCAAGCGTGTATCACGTATGGCACTTAACTGACTGATTCTATTCATCAAAATTTGGATTATAAGTTTTGTTAAATATCTCATTAGTTTGCTTACCAGTGGTTTCTTAGGCAGCGATAGAAAAATGGATCTACCTAGGACTTCTGGTATAACACCATTGTGGTAAATTTCATTTATTGTGTTGGTAATTTTGTCATTGCTTAAATTCTCTAAAGCTACAAGCATCTCAATTTCAATTCCATCTGGTCTTGCTGATTTTATCTTGTTCTATTTGGACAATTCTGATTTCAATTCAGACTTTCATATTTCTGGTCCTTCCATATTTTTGTGTATTGTAGGTTCTCCTCTTTCATCAAGGAAGAGTTCTCTGATTTATTTCTTGAATTAAGAGCATTAACAAGGAAGGAGATTATGTTGAAAAAGATTAATACAGAGTTATTTTGATTTGAAATTTTTTACTGCATAATGTTTGATCTATCTGATTAATATTAATTAATATTTCCAACTGAATCAGGTGCATTAACACAGAAGATTATGTTAAAAAAGTAATACTTGTATAAAATAAATGCATTTTTTCTTGACTTATTAATCAAACCCAGTTCATATGAACTTCGTAGAAATACAAAAAATTTCACAGAGTGCCACATTTGTAATCTATATTCCTCTTATGAGGATTAGTTTATGTGAATTTTACAAGCATATGAACTACAGGATAGCGGTTGTGGAAGACTCTGAAATGAAGAATTAAAACCTCTATTTACACCAAAATGGTTACAAGAATAGGCATCATATGTAGAGAAAAAACATTTACTTTCACAGCAGCAGAAGTAAAAAAGAAAGAAAAATCTGAAAAATGTCAAAGGTCTGGCAAATACGATCTCAGAAGAAAGAATAACAAAAGTTAAGCCTCTCTCTCCCCAGGTGACTGCTCTTCTCTCGTCTACTCTAAAGAAATAAAAAGTGGCAAACAAATCACAAATTAGAAAAACTTCAGGATATCCTTAATTGAATATTTATACAGCAGCTGTTTCTAGTGCCAGACACACTTGAATGTTTGGTCAAAAAAAAAAAAAGCAGGACTCAAGTAAAGCCTTCTTAAAACAAAAACTATAATCAAGAATTGGAATGAAACTAGCAATGGCAAATATCTTGAATACATCATGAAAATACAGGATATATATATATATATATATATATATATATATATATAAGAGACAATGAATGTCTATTATGTTTAATCATGAGCCGTTCTAAACATTGTATTTTGGCTTTAATTTCAGTTGAAAAGAAAGACAAAAATTCTCCAACATTTGGATAATTATTTATTGATTTGCTTCTAAGCTTTCGGCTCACATGAGTCATCTTCAGAGAGGTTATTTAGACTGAAATATAACAACATCCACCATCACCAATGATTTTATTTTGTGTTGACATAAGTAATGAATATGTATACACCTTGGTTCCCCATCACTGGAATGTGATTGGAGGGTGTCAGCCAGCCAGGAATTCAGACAAAGGTGAGGACACACAGAGATCTTCCACCAGAGATAAAAAAAAATAAAATCGTTGGTGATGGTGGATGTTATTATATTTCAGTCTAAATAACCTCTCTGAAGATGGCTTATGTGAGCCGAAAGCTTAGAAGCAAATCAATAAAAAATTATCCAAATGTTGGAGAATTTTTTGTCTTTATTTTCAACTGAAATTAAAGCCAAAATATGACGTTTAGAATGGCTCATGAATAAACATAATAGACATTCATTGTCTCTTATATTTAACAGCATGTGTTTAGAAAATTATTTGCTGCCTCGATATATATATATATATATATATATATATAGGATGTAATGAATAGGTAATGAATATGTATACACTTTGGTTCCCCATCACTGGAATGTGATTGGAGGGTGTCAGCCAGCCAGGAATTCAGACAAAGGTGAGGACACACAGAGACCTTCCACCAGAGATCCAGAGATCTATTGGTCTTCCACTAAAGGTCTACGACTATTGACTCCGTCTACGTCTCAGGACACTGCATACGATGAGTACCGTCCATTACGTGTACATACTAGATTGTTCTACCCGGTTACATTTGCCTTAACCGCTTAACTTGAATGATATATACATCCCTTTCCGGGACATACCAATATATATATATATATATATATATATAATATTTATAACATAAATATGTTATAATATCACTACAAAAGTAGCTATTTTGTTTCAACATTTGAAACAAAATATTATAACATTTATCTTATAAATTTTAAAGAAATAAAAATTTTTCACTCTACTTTGTATTGAGCACTTTATAAGAATAATGTTTCTTTGGATACAGAATTTTATTCTGTCCATACCTACCCTAAACTTGTTTATATATATATATATATATATATATATATATATAGTATATCGAGGCAGCAAGTAATTTTCTAGACATATGCTATTAAATATAAGAGACAATGAATGTCTATTATGTTTAATCATGAGCCGTTCTAAGAGGAACCTGCAGATATTGGAGGCCATGTACATCAAATCAAAACAACCAACACTCAATAAAATCAACTTTAAAACAGGAAATAACATATTACATTGCATTTGACTAGATGGTTTTGTTGTCATTTCGCGCTATCCCGCGGTGTGACGTCATAAAACCGCATCGCAAACTTAAGAACTGCGTTTATTATTTTTGGTAACTATTGCCGTTGCCAAGCGGAGTTTTATGTCAACACAAAATAAAATCGTCGGTGATGGTGGATTTTATAATATTTCAGTTTAAACTACCTCTCTGAAGATGGCTCATGTGAGCCGAAAGCTTAGAAGAAAACCAATAAATAATTATCCAAATGTTGGAGAATTTTTGTCTTTATTTTCAACTGAAATTAAAGCAAAAATACGACGTTTAGAACGGCTCATGATTAAACATAATAGACATTCATTGTCTCTTATATTTAATAGCATATGTCTAGAAAATATATATATATATATATATATATATATATATATACACACACAGCCTTTGAGATTTGAAAAAGAAATCACTCGACCGGTGGTTGAGAGCGAGGGAAAATTTACTCACTCCTAAATCATTTTACTCAACCAACTCCATGTTCTTAATAGTAGCCTTACATAAACATAGTGTGAATCACTGATGGAAAACTAAAAATGAAATTTTAATTAAAATTTTGAACATGTGAGAAAGGATTTAAATTTTTTTTTAAAATAACAACAAAATTTGATCTTTCCTCTTAATAATAGCATAAACATTTTGATGATACAACTTTGTTTTATTAAGTTTGATCCCTTTTAACATCATGATATGCTGTTTTTTTGGCAACTGAGTGGAGATACCTAAATTCGTAGTTTCTCTCTTCTGTTTGAATACAACCGCCATCTCATAGGTGATAAAAAAATAGCAAATCTGATTTTCTCAACGATTTTCTATAAAAAAATTACTTACTTGTATAATTTGTTTTTCGGTGCATGGTTGAAAAAAGTAAGCTTATTTTTTTTTTTTTCTGTTGGGGCACCTTCCCTATTTACACTAATATGGACTCTTCCTAAGACTATATATAGTAGTAGTCATTAGTGGACTACAGAGCATTAACAGAGTTAGTGTATCCCAGCGATCTAGTCCTGAGGGTAACATTGCCAAGTCTTACGCCTCGTATTATCTTTTGTATTTGACTAACCATATTGTACGGCGTTCTACTAACTTTTCTGTACATATTTCTCTTCAATACATTGCGTTTTCTACCGTATTACTCTGCGTTGTGTATTTATTGGATCTAACCCAAGATCCACAACATTTTCAAATGATCGTTTTTACTTTTCATAAGTGGGGAGGAAATATAGATGTTGAGTCAAGGATAATAATTTTCTAAATGAGTTTCTAAAAATCTGTGAGCGTCTTTAATCTGGGCGACATAGACATTTTGGCTTCACTCTGGAAGCATTAATTAAACGAATCTTTACACTGACCGAGACGATAAAAGCTGACCGAGACGATAAAAGCTTGTCAATCTAAATTTCATTTGTCAGATCTTGCTTTGATGATTGCAGGATGTCATTTCTTTTGTTTAGCCACACATTTTGAAGTAAATCAGGCGCCATGCATAAAACCAAAGAGTTCAATAATGTCATTGTAGGTCATTCTAAGTAATTTGTGAATCTTCAGTGGCATTCTTTTGGGTTGTAAAAGAAAACAGATTTCCTTTTTCCATATTTGAAAAGACAGGTTTCATTGTGAGATTTTTAATCAACTACGAGCAAGTAAAGCAATAAACTTTAATCGCCTGAGTTGATTGGATGAGTGAAATCTTAAAGGCTACATATATATATATATATATGTATGTATATAAGAATAAAGACAAAATAAAAACTTAGTTGATCCATTTTGTTCTCTGAAGATAAAACATGTTGGCTAAGATACGTCTTTTACAGATATATTCTGTCTGTGGTTTTATACACACACACACACACACACACACACACCATTTTTTTTAGAATTATATATAAAATTTTATTTAATATTATTTATTTACTACTAGCATCATAGCCCGGCATTGCCTGTGCAACTCAGAACATTTTAGTAGTAGGAGAAGATACCACTTTTTACTTTACATATTTTGTTTTTGTTTGAAAAAACCCTTTTTTTAAAAGACGTCTATTGAACAGATTAAGAGGCTCATCCCTTGTTTCCTGTTTAGGATGTGGTTTCCGGTTTTTCTCTTTTCCAATCTTTTCACTCTTTTATTTATTTTTTTTTTTTCAATTGGAGTAGATAGACTAAACTATCGCCCGGTTCACACTCCACCCACGTCTATTGAACAGGTGAAGAGGCTCATCCCTTGTTTCCTGTTTAGGATGTGGTTTCCGGTTTTTCTCTTTTTCAATCTTTTCACTCTTACGTAGCCCCCTGCGCATTAGTGGCATTTTCGTCTTGCTTGGGGTGACATAATTAAAAAAAAAATAAAAATTTCTTTTGTCTCAAAATTATGGGGAAAAATATTCACATTTTTTTTGTTGACCAAATGAATTTTTAAAACGTCAGAAAAAATTAAATATAAAGGCTCATTTTTTTTTTTAATAAAAAAATATTTTAGTTGCGTTTGACACGTGTGATTTGATTTCTGTGGCGTAATTCAGCAACCATCTTAGATCTTAGATGTTTTATGGAGCAAATGTAAACAATCGTGTCCATTGGCCAAAAAGTGCGAAAGGGAAAATTGCTGAACTTAAACTCAAAAAGTATGTGTCGACCTGGCTTCCGTGTAGATATGTGTCCCTAGAAAGTTTGAATGGCGTAGCTTAAAAAATGTAGGCGTGCATGACTCACAGATTGCCTTTTATATATATGGATTTCACCCATTATTGTAAACAAATAGACTGGTCACCAACCAAGGCTACAGCACCCTGTTTTACCTACTATTCAACTTGTAGGAGATGGATTTTATTATGACTAAATACTAAATACTTCTAATAAAATACTCTGTTCAGCATATAATTTATTCATTCGTTAATGAATAAAAACTTGAAATTTTGTTTAAATCAAAAAATTCCATGATTTTTGGTAAATTTTTAGAAAACAGGAGGAATCACTTTTTTTTATTTCATTTTGGTAAAAAATGAAAGCATTTTGACAGTACCTAGATGTTAAAAAACTATTTCACATTTATTCTCTTGAAAAGTAGGTCATTTTTTTTGTTTGTCTGCCACCTAAGTCATAATCTTAAAGTAAGGAAGCCTTAATAAAAAAAAAGATTAAATGAAGTATATTATTAAGAAGATTATACTTAAGGAAATTTAGTATTTTCTTTTCACAACAAATTATCCAGCACTTATCTTGATTAACTGCATTACTTGGAATTACTTCACTGCCATACGAAATACATATCTGAAACTTTGTCATAAAGTACAATTTATAAATGGATTTATATATGTCACTCGTCCTTCAGAGGTTAAAGTTGAAAACATTTGGCTGACACTTTCAATTTCACTTAACAGCTTTAATGAGTCAGATGAATGACAAAAACCTTAATATCTCTTTAAGGTCTTAAGTGGTTCCTAAAAACAGTAAACCATTAAAGAGAGAAAAAAAATTTCAATGTCTTCATAATAAGCAAAGCTTAACAAATTTTTAAGATGACATTGCTGTGAAATTCATGTTGGCAAGCTATATTTTTTAGAACTTGTTCAAGTAGAAGTGGCAGTTACATTTGACTATTTCAATGGTAAAAGGGTGGGACCTAGGTGCCAATCTAGTAGCATGGTTAAATTCATGTGGTCGGGACACCAGGAAAAAAAGTTTGTGAAAGCAGGGAAATTTTTGTAAAAAAAATGGAGGGAAGCCATGTCAAGTCAGTGAGAAAGTGACTGAAGTCAAGAGGTCAAGTCAGAATTGATTAAATTGCAGATCCTTCTTTGGATTTTGTCAAGAACCTCAAGATGAATTATTCAATGCAGAGATGAATGGTAGATTTATAAATGTACCAGATGGATTCTGACAAGAAAGATTTCTGGCCTGACACAGAAATCCAACCTTAATAGCAGTAAATGCAGCTATAGATTCAATGTAGTCGTTCCACTTCAGATCAGTTGATCAGCTGCAGATTTCTTTTGAATAAAGTAGTGCACTAAAATTCCCCTCAAAAGCACTTTCTTTGGTATGAAATCTGACACATTTAGCACTAATGAAAACAAAGTTGTTTACACTTTGGCAAAATGACATACACTGAATTTCAAGCTTAATTATAGCACTTCCAACTTATAGATGAGTTACCATCTGAAACTACAGGCATGCAGTTCTGGGAATGCCATCTCTTGGAAATTATTAATTATTAGGCCACCCCAGTGTTTTAAAAAAATGATGTATTTCATACTATATTTTAGTATTTATTGCCAAGTGAATAATTGTAAATGAAAATATAATGGTTCTTCTGTTAATACTGCGCAATAACATATGTATCAAATGAATTTATAAATATTTAATAATTACCTATATTGCAGTTTCATCAATGAAATACTGACAAAAATTTAAGGTGATTCAGATGAGTTCATCTTTGATTCCTTGACTTGTAAAATTTTGCAAAGTAATAATAACAAAAGAACCATTCTATTTTCATTTAGAATTATCCACTTAAAAATAGTATGAAATACATCATTTCTTTTAAAAAACTGGGGTGGCCTAATAATTATGGCCGGTAGTGTTTATATATATATATATATATATATCACAGAGATAATGTAACCTACTTTAGACAAACCCAGTATCTTTTTTTTTTTTTTATAAGCGTTTCACCCCGAGCAAGGCATGTCACTGCCACTACTGCGCAGGGGGCTACGTAGAGTGGAGAAAGGCTGATTAAATATAGGAAATGACAGAAGATGGGTGATAGGCGGGTAAGGATACCGAGAATGAGGGTTGGGAAGATGAGAGTGTTCTGAGAATAGTTGGGAGTTAGTGTGATAGGAGGTGTCTATTGACCCTACATTTAAACACCTGGAGATTGTAACTGTCGGGAAAGCAGACTTGTGGAAGGGAATTCCACAGGCGGGAAGCGCGAGAAAAGAAGCTGTTGGAGTAGAATTTACGGTTACATCTTATTTGTTTAACTGTAAAAGGGTGGGACCTAGTTGCTAATCTAGTATCTCGTGTAAATTCGTGCTTGGGCGGCACCAGTGATCTAAGCTCATCGGAGCAGAAGCCATGAAAGTACTTGTAGAAGAGGCACAGGGAAGCCACATCACGCTGGTGTGAGAGCGGCTGCAGCCGGTCTGCCAAGTCAGTATCAACCACATTACAGATCCTCCTTTGTATTTTGTCAAGAAGCCCAAGGAGAGCAGCAGGGGCACCCGACCAGATATGGCAGCAATATTCAATACACGGGCGGATGGTAGAAACAAAGATAAACAACCACTGTAACAAAACAAATTAAATAAAATAAACAAAACTCTAAATAAATAAACAAATAAAATAAATGATAAACAAGTTAACTAACTACAAATGCACCCATAAATAGAAATAAATTATAATAATATTAATATACAAATTATAGAGGAATAAATAGTAAACAAACACTAAGAAGTTAACAAATTCTACTATAAAATAGCCACATTCACATCCACAATTATTCCGACTGAATAGCAGCCTCAAGAATAAATATAATTATTAACACCTTCCCACGAACTGTGAGGATAAAAATAGACATTGTTACACATAACTGCACTATTGACCAGCATATGTTAATAGTTGAGCAAAAGTTTACACTCTCACTGCCTGGTATTGACTAATATATATATATATATATATATATATATATATATATATATATATATATTTTAATTCAGATACTTCAATCCAAGGGAAAAAAGCAGGAACGTAAATTCCTAAAACCCGATCCTAATTAATTTTAAAAATTTTATTTTAATATTAAAAAATGATACAGGAAGAGAGCTCCATGTAATAAAATATTACAGAGCAAATATAAACATATATAAATACAAATATTAACACCATTCAACATCATTGAATTAATCCTTTTTTAATTTATATATATATATATATATATTGATTGTTTAATTACTTAGTTTTTGGTCATCTGTGTTAAAAAGTATTCAATACAATTATATTGTAGAACTTTTGAATATTTTTCATTTGTAAATCAGTTATTATAGACAAATAAGACAAATATATATATATATATATGTTTTTGCGTTACCATGCTTATAACCTCTCTGAAGATGGCTCATGTGAGCCGAAAGCTTAGAACCAACTTAATAAAAAAATATCCAAATGTTGGAGAACTTTTGTCTTTATTTTCAACTGAAATTAAAGCCAAAGTATGATGTTTAGAACAGCTCATGATTGAACATAATAGACATTCATTGTCTCTTATATTCAACAGTATATGTGTAATATAGCAATCTGGCCCCACCCGAGGAAGGTTGATGCAATCGATGGTGTTTCCCGTCGGTGAAGGGGTCGGCGAACAACAAGACAGGTGTTTGAGAAAATCATCCTGGAGCGGATGTCGCAGGGTTATGAGTCGGGCTCGTTTGACCTTATTTCCGACAGCGGCGGAAATGACTACGGAGGCAAACAGAACAGGTGTCTCTTGGAATTACGTGGGCGTTGCGTGGGCGAGGCAAAACCGGAAGGAAAAGTCCCGGTTCTAGAAGACTATAAAAAGACCTTGACACACGGATTCGCCAGCAGAGAACGGCCAGTGGAAGCAGAGAGACACCACAGGCAAGACTACACTCCCGTCGACCCATTCTATGTGCGCTCTCACTCATTCTCTGTTCCACACGGGTTTGTCGTCAGGAATAAAAATATAACCTTATATTTTTATATATGCATGTTCTCGTTGTTTGTCGTCGTACGGCGATATATAACATATGTTTAGAGAATATATATATATATATATATATATATATATATATATATATATATATATATATGCTGTTATGATCTGAGATTAAGGACAAGATGGTTAAATAAAAAGAAGACAAGAGGAAAACTATTTAACTCGCCTACGCATTTCCTCCTGGTATGGACTTTATCAAGGAAAAAAAACGAAATGAGTTTTATTCCAAATCACGTATCTATAAATAAACAGTATTGGCAACTATAATGATTTGTGATCTTTCTTCATAGTTTTTGTAGTCTGTTTATAAATACATAATTTGGAATAAAGCTCATTTCGTTTTTTTATCTTGATAAAGTCCATCACAGGATGAAATGCGTAGGCTACACGTTTCGTCCTGTGATGGACTTTATCAAGGCAAAAAGATGAAATGAGCTTTATATATATATATTTGTCTATATTTCTGAGATGAGGTAGTATTTATAGTATTTACATTATTTGGACTATTGTCCTCATCTTTGTTGCCATTTGTACGACTTTTAATAATAGATCATTCTATTTGTCTATATTTCTGAGATGAGGTAGTATTTAAAGTATTTACATTATTCGGACTATTGTCCTCATCTTTGTTGCCATTTGAACAACGTTTAATAATAGGTCATTCTATTTGTCTATATTTCTGAGATGAGGTAGTATTTACAGTATTTACATTATTCGGACTATTGTCATCATTTTTGTTGCCATTTGTACGACAATTAATAATAGATCATTCTATTTGTCTATATTTCTGAGATGAGGTAGTATTTACAGTATTTACATTATTTGGACTATTGTCCTCATCTTTGTTGCCATTTGTATGACTTTTAATAATAGATCATTCTATTTGTCTATATTTCTGAGATGAGGTAGTATTTACAGTATTTACATTATTCGGACTATTGTCCTCATCTTTGTTGCCATTTGTACGACTTTTAATAATAGATCATTCTATTTGTCTATATTTCTGAGATGAGGTAGTATTTACAGTATTTACATTATTCGGACTATTGTCCTCATCTTTGTTGCCATTTGTATGACTTTTAATAATAGATCATTTTATTTGTCTATATTTCTGAGATGAGGTAGTATTTACAGTATTTACATTATTCGGACTATTGTCCTCATCTTTGTTGCCATTTGTACGACTTTTAATAATAGATCATTCTATTTGTCTATATTTCTGAGATGAGGTAGTATTTACAGTATTTACATTATTCGGACTATTGTCCTCATCTTTGTTGCCATTTGTACGACTTTTAATAATAGATCATTCTATTTGTCTATATTTCTGAGATGAGGTAGTATTTACAGTATTTACATTATTCGGACTATTGTCCTCATCTTTGTTGCCATTTGTATGACTTTTAATAATAGATCATTCTATTTGTCTATATTTCTGAGATGAGGTAGTATTTACAGTATTTACATTATTCCGACTATTGTCCTCATCTTTGTTGCCATTTGTACGACGTTTCGGCTGTTCTTCAGACGTTAGGAATTTCAAACCGAACCCTTTATTACAATCACTGGGGTATATTCTGCCATTCCTTGCATAAAGCCTCAATTAGAAGACATGAGTTATCTCCCTCTAACCCCTGCAAGTTACTTGTTCACCACTGCTGTAGCCTGGTATTGAAGTCACAACACTAAGAGTTAAGTCAGGAAATAACCAACGTCTATATCTACTGGGCCATGTGTCCTTAAGGACGAGAACAACTGAATTATTGGGACTTATAAACCTAATGTACAGTAACCCTTTTTTACCAGAGTTCATATTGCAATTTTTTAATGTTAATGGTTTTTTTGCAGTATTTCTGATGTTAATGGTTTCCTCAAAGATGAGGACAATAGTTTTAATAGTGTGAATACTATATATATAGGAAAAACTCAATGCATAAACTAAGGCAGTTATAAACTATAATTTATTTTCACAGGTAAGTTTTTGGTAGCCATCTCATCAGACCGCAAATTACAAATGCTTTAACTTTATCAGAACATTAAAAAAACAGAAAGTTAAGCAGCATTTCCCAGGAAGTTAAGCCAGAAAATTTTTATTTTCCTGGGTGTTATAAAGTTGATGTCATAAATGGTGGCAGAGGATAGCTTAACATTTTATTGGTTAATTGTAGCAATTGGAGGGACATGTCAATGAAAGAATCAAGATATATACCTATGCAAATATATATCTGCAAATTAGAAAATAAGGAGATCTCCAATAACTTCTAAGCAACATGAAACCTAGAGTAAGAGCCTCAGCTAGTAAGCACCAAAGTCAACCATCACATTGAAAACATTGAGATAAACCATCAAATAAAAAGTTTTTTTTAGCATTTCAATCATTGGCATTTATAATAGAAATGAAAACATTTATTTTTGCACAAATACCTAAGTGTTAATTCACTATAAAAGATGAATTCAGTATAATATTCAAAATTGAATTTGACAGGAGAGAGGAATTCAAAAGTGTGTTCAATAATTGAAAAAAAAAATGTTGGGAAATGGTACTTTATAATTTACCTTGACTTTCACAGTTAGCCTGAAGAATATGTAGGAGCATTCTGTAATGTACAACTTTTCTAAACCTAACATTTCTACTTCTGTTTATAAATACACTAGCAGTATAGCCCGGCGTTGCTCAGGTGTAATGAAAGCTATAAAACTAATCCATGGTCCTGGAACTCAGACTCTTTGGATGTTAGCACAAAAGACTAAAAAGCAATAGTTGTTTCCAGCTATAATTTTCAAAATTTTAACATCATCATTCATTTCATTGAATTCTATTCTTTTTATTGTCCTTTCACATCAGTAACATTTTCACAGTTTTCTTCTCTCTTTGTATCCCTTTGCATCTTAGTGGCTTTATTGCCTTGCTTGAGGGGAAATTATTAAAAACCAAAAAACTTCCATTAATGCTAGAAACAGCTATAAGAGTTAGTGAACTTCTATGTGTCCTGTCCTTTCAGGACATAGGCGATCATGGATTTCCATGTCTCCCTCTCTCTGGTGACTCTTAGCATGCTTTCTCCTGTTACACAATGCAACCCTCATTCTGTCATCTACCTGATCAGGCCCTTCAAATATGTTATCTGCTGCTTTCTACCTCTATCTGGCCTGTTAGTATTAGGTTCTCCAAGTCCTTCTTCCTCATTGCATTTCCAAGGAACTTTAGCTGTCTCTTCCTGATGCTCAGTATTAATTTCCTTTTCGTTTCCATCCTTTCCAAAACCTCATCATTGCTCACATGCTCGATCCATCATATCCGCAGCATCCTTCTGTAGAACCACATTTCAGTTGCTTCAAGTTTTCCCTTCATCTTCGATGATATTGTCCAGCATTCGCTGCCATATTGAAGAACTGACATCACATAGCAATCCAGTACTCTCTTCTTTGTTTCTAGCGAAATTGTCCTGTTTCTTAGTACTCTTCTCACCTCCTGGAATGAATCCGTGTGCCTTTGGATCACAGGAATATAATTGTATAGAAACTGCTCTGACCACAAAGTGAGGGATCAGTTTATGTATTGATTGTAATGTGGAATTGATCCCCCACTTTATGTCCACTATACTTCCGTAGAACCACATTTCAGTTGCTTCCAGTTTTTTCTTCATCTTCGATGATATTGTCCAGCATTCACTGCCGTATTGAAAGACAGACATCACATAGCAATCCAGTACTCTCTTCTTTATTTCTAGCGAAATTTTCCTGTCTCTTAATAACTAACTTCTGGAATGCTTCCTTCACCGTGCCAATTCACCTTCAGATCTGTGTCGCACTTTCTGTCTTCTATTAGAAAACTTCCCAGATATTTAAATTTTTGTACCTGCTTGATTTTAGTATCCCCCACCTGTATTTGGCATTTTGGGCTACACTTTTTGCTGATGACCATGCATTCGGTTTTCTTGCAGTTTATTTGTAGTCCTTTCTTGTCACTCTCTTCAACTACCTTCTGTAGGAGGTCTTTTAGTTTCCTTTCCATGTTTGCTATCAGCACTGTATCATCTGAGTACCTTATATTGTTTAAATTGTAGCTTCCGATGATGAATCCTGGGATAGCATCTAGGGTCCTCAGAATAGTCTCACTGTTGACTCTGCGAGAGTGTTCACAGAAGAATTCAAATTTCTTGAAAACTATTTTGAGAAAAAGTTTTAATGAATTTCAGCCAACAGTAACTTTGTTTGGTCATGAATGTCAAATGTTGCCTGTATGAAAATGGCTAATTTCACTATTATCCTTGTCAGTGTCCACTTTTTTTTATTTGTGGAACTCTCTTCCAGCTCTATGCTTCTCAGTAAACTTTGGTCTTCAAAGATTTAAATACAATGTCAATCATTATCTACTGTCTTCTTGATTACTCTTTTATTGTCCTCACTACTGTTTAGGATGTGGTTTTCGACTTTTCTCTTTTCCAACCTTCTCACTTTGGTTTCTTTTTTTTTTTTTTCAATTGGAGTAGATAGATCTATCTATCACCCGGTTCACACTCCACCCACGTCTATTGAACAGGTTAAGAGGCTCATCCCTTGTTCCCAGTTTAGGATGTGGTTTCCGGCCTTTCTCTTTTCCAATCTTCTCACTTTGATTTCTTTTTTTTGTTTTGTTTTTTTTTCAATTGGAGTAGATAGATCTATCTATCACACGGTTCACACTCCACCCACGTATATTGAACAGGTTAAGAGGCTCATCCCTTGTTCCCAGTTTAGGATGTGGTTTCCGGCCTTTCTCTTTTCCAATCTTCTCACTTTGATTTCTTTTTTTTGTTTTGTTTTTTTTTTCAATTGGAGTAGATAGATCTATCTATCGCACGGTTCACACTCCACCCACGTATATTGAACAGGTTAAGAGGCTCATCCCTTGTTCCATGTTTAGGATGTGGTTTCTGGCTTTTCTCTTTTGCAATCTTCTCACTATTACGTAGCCCCCTGCACATCAGTGGCGTTACCGCCTTGCTCGGGGTGATACGATTAAAAAAAAAAACTACTTAGTAATGTTACTACTTTTTAATTCTTTCGCATTCATTAACGGTCTCCCAGACGTAATAAGATCTGAAGTAGGCATATAAGCTGACGACACTACAGTTTATTCTCGCATCGATCAAAAATCTGCTGAGTCTGATAAAGCAAACCTCACTGCCAACCTTGAAAAGGACCTCCAATCCATGGCAGACTGTGCTAAGAAATGGCTCCTGAATTTTAATGTTTCCAAAACAAAGCTGCTATCGATTAACTATCACAGACAATCGCTCTTACCCCCTCCATTAGCATGGATCACGTTAGTCTCCCTAAAAACAAAACACTGCACTTCCTCAGGTTTACTCTCACAAAAGACCTCAAGTGGAATGACTATATCGAATCCATAACTAAATCTGCTGCTAAGAAAGTCGTTCTCTGTGTAAGGCCAGGAAGTTTTTTTCCGCCTGAAACAATCCTGTACATATACAAATCTACCATCTGCCCGTGCATTAAATACTGCTGCCATATGTGGTCGGGTGATCCTGCTATCCACACAGGTGACCTTGACAAAATCCAACGGAGAGTCTGTAATGTGATAGATCCCAACTTGGTAGTTCAGATACAGTCATTTTCTCACTGGCGCAATGTGGCTTCCTTGTGTCTCTTCTACAAATACTTTCACGCTTCTGCTCTGATGAACTTAGCTCACTGGTGCCTCCTATATATAAATTTACTCGAGCCACAAGATTAGCAACTAAGTCCCAATCTTTTACTGTGAAACCAATAAATTGTAAACGCAAATTCTACTTCAGCAGCTTCTTTTTCTCGCACTTTCCGCCTGTGGAATTCCCTTCCATTTACTTGCTTTCCCAACAGCTACAATTTCCAAGAATTTAAATGTAAAGTCAATAATAGTCATTTCCTATCTCACTAACCTGCATCCTCTCTCTAATACTCCCTTCTTCGTCCACTCCACTCTCATCAGTATTCTCACCCTTCTCTTACTCACTTCCTGACAACCCCTATAACTTGTCACTCTTTCTCATAGCTTACCTCCTATGTAAACCCCTGCAAAACAGCGGCAGTAGAATGCCTTGCTTGGGGTGATATGGTTCTAAAAAAAAAAATCTATACTTTTATAATATGGATGTAAAGTGGGGGATCAATTCTATATTTTGATCAATATATGTATTGATCCCCCACTTTATGGCCACGGTCACTTTTCTCTTACCCACTTCCTGACACTCCCTATACCTGTCACTCTTTCTCATAAATTTCCTCCTATGTAACCTTCTGCAAAACTTGCTTGGGGCGATATGATTATAAAAAAAAAATTCAGTAACTCCTTCCATTTTAGTGGCTTTACTGTCTTGCTTGAGGTAAATCCAATTAAAAAAAAAAGTCTTTTATGGATTCTAACATTAAGACGATAGAAACTATCTTACTTGTTGGCAATGAAACTTATCAGCAGTGTACAACTGGAAGTCCAAGAACCCACAAAAATACTGACCAAGCCCTATTAAGTCTCTTTTCCATTTTTCCCTTTCAGAGGCCTCTACCTTCAAGGGCTACTCAGAACACTCACTGCAGAAGGCACATGGCCCTGTTCTGGCAGATGGACTTTAGATTTCTTGTTCCTCCCATGGAAACAGGTGGAGAAATCTTCCTTCAAGGAAAAACTACACACAACCTTTTCTACAGAAGACGGGTACTAGTCCTTGCAGTTAAACGCTCAGATTTCTTGTCTCCCACCTGTGGAAACAAGTAGAGAAATTTCTCTCTACAAAACATCTGCTATCACATTTTTCATTATTCTTGACAAATTTTACCAAATCACAGCTTTTAATTTGACAAGATATACAATATTTCTTTCGTCATTCACTTCTTCAACTCAATTTGATGATAATCTTTTTTTTTACTATTTACTTAAATAACAACGTATAAAATGACAGTTCTATTTACCAAGCCTAATATTGCAAAACGTCTTTTACATTCTCCTAAATGAGTATAAATAAAATTTTAAAATAAACAAAAAACACTCTCAAAAAACTATTAACTAAAGAAATAGGTCAATTACTGCTAAAAGAAAAGGCCAATCAGGACATCCACTCTGTTGAAGTCAACACATCCAGGTCAGATTGGGTTTTATAGCCTTGGTTGGCAAGTAGTCTACTGCCGAAAATAATACCAACCTACCCAGTCAGTCATGTCTCTTTTGAGACATGACCACCTAAGCATGTATCACATATGGCACTTAACTGACTAGATGAACTGAAAATAGAGGTATGAAACTGCCAGTCACCATTCAGTGTTGATTCCTCTATATCTCTATATATTTCTAATACTAAGCAAAATTCTCCTATGACACAGCAAATCTTAATATATATATATATATATATATATATATATATATATATATATCACACCCTGATTGAGCACTCTGGAAGAATGGTAGACTTTGAAAAACAGTAACTACTCTCGCATGCACACATCGCTTGTTCACTAATGAATTAGAACACTCTGGCTATTGGGCGTGTATAATGACAATATACATGCTAAAAGTCTGCCTTCTTCTACCGAACACCTATAGCCCAGAGGTAGAATCGCCGACTGATGCCAATTTGGTCGGGTTTCAATTTTGGGTTAAACAATACTGATGAGCTGTGATACAGCAAAACAGATCTGTCTGTGGATGACTATATATATATATATATATATATATATATAACATAGTGATGATCCACGTATACTGTCTTAATATGTATAGGAAAAACTACTAAAAAGTTGTAAGTTTAAAAATGTATTTTTCTGACAGTATTTACTAATAGACTCCGATTTTAGTTATACACACTCACGCAGAAAGAAAGAAAAATACTGGATTTTAAAATTAAATACATACAGGCTAGGGTTAAATAGGGACTTAGGTGTTTTGAATCTTTATAAATATTTCAATAGCTAAACATTTTTTAGATACACTTAAAAAATTTTTCTCTAAAACAAAATTTATAAGTATTATTAAAGATCAGTTTACGTTTAAAAATATTTAAAAAAACTGTCGCTTTCTGTGTCACACGATGTAAACAATCTCTCGACAAACGCTCTCACGAAATACGTTTCTAATTTAAATTTTAAAATCATTTGTTTCTGATGAAAGGCCGAGGATGGTCTGAAATATCAAATATAATAGAAATAAATAAATACTGTCAGAAAAATACATTTTTAAACTTAAAACTTTTTAGTAGTTTTCCTATATATATATATATAGGTATAGGTGTCACTCTGTAAACAATGAGGATAATCCAACAAGATTACCTTAATATATATATATATATATATATATTATAAATTATGTTTTAGAACATGTACATAATTTTTTCTATATATGTCCTCTACAATCATATGTTTGTTTCAACGTTGGGTGTCCAACGTGTCATCAGGAAGAATAGGTAAGAACTGGAATTATCCGCTGTCTATATTTGGTTCATTGTTGTTGTGGGGTTGGTTGGGGTTATTGATAATGAAGGGAATGTGTCTTCTGTTTTGACCGTTAGACTTTTGAAGAACTTGGTGTGTAAGTGCGAAATTGTTGATTAATGGCATTATCTGTTGGAATGTACATTTTTATCGGTCGGTATATCTTTTGGTTAGAATTTCAAAGAAAGTGGTGTGTGGAGAGGTTTGATTACTTGGTCAGTTTTGAGTGTTTGTGTGGGGGATTTTTTTGTGCTTGGGGAACTCATCTTGTTTGTTGACCTTAAGAATTTTTAGGATGGCATCGTAGTGGTTAGCTATTGTTTGATTAATTGGTGTCTGTTGTTACCAGACAGATTTTATGTATTCTCTTTCATTTAGTGGTGAGGCTGTCTTCCTCGAGGTTCTTTAGATAGACGTGATAGCGGTGGGGTGTTTTTTCTTTTTAATTTTGATTTTTTCAGTACGGAATATTTTTGTATTTTATTTTTGTTTTTTATATTTTTATTTTAGCGGGATAGGGGTGTTTATTCAAGCGTGGAGCATTAATAACAATGAACCAAGTATAGACAGCGGATAATTCCAGTTCTTGCTTATTCCTCCTGATGAAACGTTAGACACCCAACGTTGAAACAAACATATGATTGTAGAGGACATATATAGAAACAATTATTTACATGTTCTAAAACATAATTTATAATAAATATTCACAACTCTGTACATCATATATCGAGCACTGTTTTAAATTAATGTTTTGGACATTGAAAAAAAATTCTTTCTTTGTTCTGTACTCACTCAGATATATATATATATATATATATATATATATATATATATATTAAATGACCACATTTTGTGCTTACTTATCAAACATGTATTTTTTAGTTACCACTAGAAATATTTAAGTGAGACAAATCTACACATTATCAGCTTTACAACATTTCCTGTGTATTGTCAAAACCCCTGCTAAGATAAATTGTAGGATGAAGTGGTTTCCTGTCTTTGCAATCTCGGAATTCCCATCTGTTGACCCAGTTTCATAGCTGGTCCTTCGCTCAATTATTAAACACAAGAAATACCCATCAAAATTTCATGGTTTTCTCATTTTCATTTTATGATGAACTAGCAGTATAGCCCGGCATTGCTCGGGTGTAATGAAAACTTTAAAACTAATCCATGGTCATGGAGCTCAGACTCAGCCTAAAGAATATTTGAAACAATAAAATAATTGCGACAATTTACCAAACGCACCTAATATATATATATATATATATATATATATATATATATATATATATATATATATACTAGCAGTATAGCCCGGCGTTGCACAGATGTAATGAAAGCTTTAAAACTAATCCATGGTCTTGAAGCTCAGACTCAGCCTAAAGAATATTTGTGTGAAGTTTGGTGAGAATTGGATAAAAATTGTGGATTTGTATAAAGGACATACAGACAGATCAACAGACACACACACAAACATCTTGCCTTTTATATATATACATTATCGATTTTCTGCACTATTGTAAGAACTGCAACCTTGAAACTTCTGAATATCGTTTCTTATGTCTTTGTGTATGAGTGTATCAAATTTGATTAAATCGGACCACTCCTTCTATAACCCGATTTTTTCGATTATCGATTTTCGATATTTATCTGGGGTACCTCGACACAAAACCTAGCTAAGAACACTCGCAGACGCTTATAGTACAACTGTGTAAATTTTCAAGAAAATCGGTCAGCCGTTTCGGAGTCTATAAGTAATGGACACACACACACACATACACACACATAGAGACAAAGTTCCATTTATAAATAAGTTTAGATCATAATTCTTAAGTTAATGACTTAATAAACTCATGGGGAATTCTATGGCAATAAAATATCCATAGAAATTCTCTTATTGCATTATTAAATATTTTGGCTTAACAGCAAAATATTACAATAACAATCATAAATATGACTGCTGATCATTATTTTAAGAAGTAAGGGGGTACAAATGAAAAGATTTCAAACTGACAACTCTTTTCCATTTTTTTTTTAATCGTATCATCCCGAGCAAGGCAGTAACGCCACTGATGTGCAGGGGGCTACGTAATAGTGAGAAGATTGCAAAAGAGAAAAGCCAGAAACCACATCCTAAACATGGAACAAGGGATGAGCCTCTTAACCTGTTCAATAGACGTGGGTGGAGTGTGAACCGGGCGATAGATAGATCTATCTACTCCAATTGAAAAAAAAAAAAAAGAAACCAAAGTGAGAAGATTGGAAAAGAGAAAAGCCGGAAACCATATCCTAAACAGGGAACAAGGGATAAGCCTCTTAACCTGTTCAATAGACGTGGGAGGAGTGTGAACCGGGCAATAGATAGATCTAGCTACTCCAATTAGAAAAGCCGGAAACCACATCCTAAACAGGGAACAAGGGATGAGCCTCTTAACCTGTTCAATAGACATGGGTGGAGTGTGAACCAGGCGATAGATAGATCTATCTACTCCAATTAGAAAAGCCGGAAACCACATCCTAAACAGGGAACAAGGGATGAGCCTCTTAACCTGATCAATAGACATGGGTGGAGTGTGAACCAGGCAATAGATAGATCTATCTACTCCAATTCACTGAAACAGATTTTAAACACTTCTATTTTCCCTTTTTTCTTTCTTTTTTCTCTTTCTTTCTGTCTTGATTTCTTTCATTTTCTCACTGGTCTTTATTTTAAGAAGTAAGGGGGTACAAATAAAAAGATTTGAAACTGACAGCTCTTTTCCATTTCACTGAAACAGATTTTAAACACTTCTATCTTCCCTTTTTTCTTTCTTTTTTCTTTATTTCTTTCTTCTTGCTTTCTTTCATTTTCTCACTAATTTTTATTTTAAGAAGTAAGGGGGTACAAATGAAAAGATTTGAAACACCTTCCTTTCTTTCTTCCTTTCTTTCTTCTTCCTTTCTTTTTATTTTCTCATTAGGCTTTATTTTAAGAAATAAGGGGTACAAATAAAAAGATTTAGAACTGACAACTCTTTTCTGAAACAGATTTCAAACTTCATCTTCCTTCCTTCCTTTTTTTCTCTTTCTTTCTGTCTTGTTTTCTTTCATTTTCTCACTGGTCTTTATTTTAAGAAGTAAGGGGGTACAAATGAAAAGATTTTAAACACCTTCCTTTCTTTCTTCCTTTCTTTCTTCTTCCTTTCTTTTATTTTCTCATTAGGCTTTATTTTAAGAAATAAGGGGGTACAAATAAAAAGATTTAAAACTGACAACTCTTTTCCGAAACAGATTTCAAACTTCTATCTTCTTTCATTTTTTCTCTCTTTCTTTCTGTCTTGTTTTCTTGTATTTTCTCACTGGTCTTTATTTTAAGAAGTAAGGGGGTACAAATGAAAAGATTTTAAACACCTTCCTTCCTTTCTTTCTTCCTTTCTTTCTTCTTCCTTTCTTTTATTTTCTCATTAGGCTCTATTTTAAGAAATAAGGGGGTACAAATAAAAAGATTTAGAACTGACAACTCTTTTCTGAAACAGATTTCAAACTTCTATCTTCCTTCCTTTTTTTCTCTCTTTCTTTCTGTCTTGTTTTCTTTCATTTTCTCACTGGTCTTTATTTTAAGAAGTAAGGGGGTACAAATGAAAAGATTTGCAACTGACAACTTTTTCATTTCACCATTTCCATCCTTTCTTTCATTCATTCAAGCAAACCCTCACAGAAAGCAAACAACAGATTATGAAATAGTGCAAGGAAGATAACAATGATGGTGTTGATAATAATAATAGTGATGGCTCCAGCAGTAATGAAGGAAAAAAACCTGAGGCAGGAAAATAACTTTGTTCAACAAGGCAGTAAGAATGAATACTGCCCGAACCTTTACAGGTTTATAGATAAGTACTCTGATAATTTACTCCCTCAGTTGTTTAACAAAAATGATTATAGCTGCTCAAGCAATATGTCCAAGAAAATCAAAACACATGACACCAGCATAATGGTAGCCAATGACAATCTAGCCTTCATAGACAAGAAGTGCAAATGCCATGACGTGCAACAGTGTCCCCTCAGAGGAGAATAGTTATTTGGTGCAGGAGCAAGGAGAAGTGGTGCTATCAAAAGGAAGTGAAAGAGGAGGTTTTATAACCATAAAAGAAGCATGATCAATGCCTGTAGGAAAAAATAAAAACTTCACTGTCACTAATTCTCACTACTTCAACACTCTGGACAATATACCAACAGAGCAATCCTCACCAAAAACAATTTTCCCCCCTCTCATATTGTGGGATTTTTTTTATTACATTAAACTACTGTGAATGGCCAAAGAATCAGCCAATCCATACATTATATTAAACTAATACTGATCATTCAAGTGATGCTTACATTTAACTATTTTAAAAGTAAAAGGGTGGGACCTAGATGCCAATCTAGTAGCACATTTAAATTCCCATCGGCAGGGTACCAGAGAAAAAGCTCTTCAGAACAGTTGTCATGAAAATATTTGGAGAAAAGATGGAGGGAAGCCACGTCACGTCGGTGAGAAAGTGACTGAAGTCGAGATGCCAAGTCAGGACCAATTACATTACAGATCCTTCTTTGGATTTTGCTAAGCACCTCAAGATGAATAGCAGAAGTACCCTACCAGATATTTGGAGTGAGTGTCTCTTTTAAAAAATAAATCTCATTTCATTACATTCCATGATAATATGTTGGTCAGCTTATGAACTTTTCAGCTGACTATAATATGCAGTAAAAGTTTCTCAAATTTCCTGACATCAGTCTTCAAGAATTACTTTTGATTAAGCAAAATCAATATTCACCTTACTTGTTCAAAAAAGAAATCTTTTCTCTTCCAGTATTCCATTCAAACAAGCCAGTTGCTCAATGCAGCACTGTACTTTAAAAGACTCTCAAAAATCATCAAGTATTGCCTTCAATGCAGCAAAATCAACATTCACCTTACTTGTTCAAAAAAGAAATCTTTTCTCTTCCAGTATTCCATTCAAACAAGCCAATTGCTAACTGCAACATTGTGCTGTAAGTATTTCAAATTTTCTAAAATTCATTTTCAAAAATTCCCTCTGAATACCATCAAACCTGTGTAACTTTTCTTTCATTCAGGTTGAACTATTGAACGATTTCTAGCCATGATTTTTTTCACTTTGAATTCTCATAATGAATGCGGTTTTTATCACCTGAGATGATCGCATTAAGAAAAATACTTTTTTCTGTATCAAGCAAGAAAATAAAACAAATCTTTTGATAATAACAAATGTTCTTTTAATAAGTCTAACGATTTTCATAACTTTTGAAATTTTCTTAATAATTGTAAAGAATGCATTGCAATTGACTAAGATATATGTTGCTGTTACAACTGATCAAAATGAAACAAAATCATTTCAGGAAAGATATTCAATTATAAAAAAATTAAAATCTTACCATACTAATTCCATCACCATCATTACTCACCTGCAAATGAAAAAAACAAATTATTATTACTGAACTGAAATCAAATACAAATCAAATATGGATTGTAATCTGACAAAATGAGAGGCTAATGAACAAATACGAAACGTTTATCAATCTAACATGTTTCAGTTTTATTAAAGCTTCATCAGAGAATGAGATATGGAGAGAAAGAAGAAAGAAATATATGATAAGATAAAGAACAAATAGGAAACAGTTATCAATCTAACATGTTTCACTTTTATTAAAGCTTCATCAGAGAATGAGATATGGAAAGAAAGAAGAAAGAAATATATGATAAGATAAAGAACAAATAGGAAACCTTTATCAATTTAACATGTTTCAGTTTTATTAAAGCTTCATCAGAGAATGAGATATGGAGAGAAAGAAGAAAGAAATATATGATAAGATAAAGAACAAATAGGAAACAGTTATCAATCTAACATGTTTCAGTTTTATTAAAGCTTAACGTCAGAGAAAGAGATATGGAGAGAAAGAAGAAAGAAATATATGATAAGATAAAGAACAAATAGGAAACGTTTATCAATCTAACATGTTTCACTTTTATTAAAGCTTCGCCAGGGAATGAGATATGGAGAGAAAGAAGAAAGAAATATATGATAAGATAAAGAACAAATAGGAAACCTTTATCAATCTAACATGTTTCACTTTTATTAAAGCTTCGTCAGAGAATGAGATATGGAGAGAAAGAAGAAAGAAATATATGATAAGATAAAGAACAAATAGGAAACAGTTATCAATCTGACATGTTTAACTATTATTAAAGCTTCGTCAGAGAATGAGATATGGAGAGAAAGAAGAAATAAATATATGATAAGATAAAGAACAAATAGGAAACAGTTATCAATCTAACATGTTTCACCTTTATTAAAGCGTCGTCAGAGAATGAGATATGGAGAGAAAGAAGAAATAAATATATGATAAGATAAAGAACAACTAGGAAACAGTTATCAATCTAACATGTTTCACTTTTGTTAAAGCTTCATCAGAGAATGAGATATGGAGAGAAAGAAGAAAGAAATATATGATAAGATAAAGAACAAATAGGAAACAGTTATCAATCTGACATGTTTCACTTTTATTAAAGCTTCGTCAGAGAATGAGATATGGAGAGAAAGAAGAAATAAATATATGATAAGATAAAGAACAAATAGGAAACAGTTATCAATCTAACATGTTTCACCTTTATTAAAGCGTCGTCAGAGAATGAGATATGGAGAGAAAGAAGAAATAAATATATGATAAGATAAAGAACAAATAGGAAACAGTTATCAATCTAACATGTTTCACTTTTATTAAAGCTTCGTCAGAGAATCAGATATGGAGAGAAAGAAGAAAGAAATATATGATAAGATAAAGAACAAATAGGAAACGTTTATCAATCTAACAAGTTTCACTTTTATTAAAGCTTCATCAGAGAATGAGATATGGAGAGAAAGAAGAAAGAAATATATGATAAGATAAAGAACAAATAGGAAACCTTTATCAATCTAACATGTTTCACTTTTATTAAAGCTTCATCAGAGAATGAGATATGGAGAGAAAGAAGAAAGAAATATATGATAAGATAAAGAACAAATAGGAAACGTTTATCAATCTAACATGTTTCACTTTTATTAAAGCTTCGTCAGAGAATGAGATATGGAGAGAAAGAAGAAAGAAATATATGATAAGATAAAGAACAAATAGGAAACCTTTATCAATCTAACATGTTTCACTTTTATTAAAGCTTCGCCAGAGAATGAGATATGGAGAGAAAGAAGAAAGAAACATATGATAAGATAAAGAACAAATAGGAAACGTTTATCAATCTAACAGGTTTCAGTTTTATTAAAGCTTCATCAGAGAATGAGATATGGAGAGAAAGAAGAAAGAAATATATGATAAGATAAAGAACAAATAGGAAACAGTTATCAATCTAACATATTTCACTTTTATTAAAGCTTCGCCAGTGAATGAGATATGGAGAAAAAGAAGAAAGAAATATATGATAAGATAAAGAACAAATAGGAAACGTTTATCAATCTAACATGTTTCAGTTTTATTAAAGCTTCGCCAGAGAATGAGATATGGAGAGAAAGAAGAAACAAATATATGATAAGATAAAGAACAAATAGGAAACGTTTATCAATCTAACATGTTTCAGTTTTATTAAAGCTTCATCAGAGAATGAGATATGGAGAGAAAGAAGAAAGAAATATATGATAAGATAAAGAACAAATAGGAAACAGTTATCAATCTAACATGTTTCAGTTTTATTAAAGCTTCATCAGAGAATGAGATATGGAGAGAAAGAAGAAATAAATATATGATAAGATAAAGAACAAATAGGAAACGTTTATCAATCTAACATGTTTCACTTTTATTAAAGCTTCATTAGAGAATGAGATATGGAGAGAAAGAAGAAAGAAATATATGATAAGATAAAGAACAAATAGGAAACATTTGTCAATCTAACATGTTTCACTTTTATTAAAGCTTCATCAGAGAATGAGATATGGAGAGAAAGAAGAAAGAAATATATGATAAGATAAAGAACAAATAGGAAACCTTTATCAATCTAACATGTTTCACTTTTATTAAAGCTTCATCAGAGAATGAGATATGGAGAGAAAGAAGAAAGAAATATATGATAAGATAAAGAACAAATAGGAAACGTTTATCAATCTAACATGTTTCAGTTTTATTAAAGCTTTATCAGAGAATGAGATATGGAGAGAGAGAAGAAATAAATATATGATAAGATAAAGAAGAAATAGGAAACGTTTAACAATCTAACATGTTTCAGTTTTATTAAAGCTTCGCCAGAGAATGAGATATGGAGAGAAAGAAGAAATAAATATATGATAAGATAAAGAACAAATAGGAAACGTTTATCAATCTAACATGTTTCAGTTTTATTAAAGCTTCATCAGAGAATGAGATATGGAGAGAAAGAAGAAAGAAATATATGATAAGATAAAGAACAAATAGGAAACAGTTATCAATCTAACATGTTTCACTTTTATTAAAGATTCGCCAGAGAATGAGATATGGAGAAAAAGAAGAAAGAAATATATGATAAGATAAAGAACAAATAGGAAACAGTTATCAATCTAACATGTTTCACTTTTATTAAAGCTTCATCAGAGAATGAGATATGGAGAGAAAGAAGAAATAAATATATGATAAGATAAAGAACAAATAGGAAACAGTTATCAATCTAACATGTTTCACTTTTATTAAAGCTTCATCAGAGAATGAGATATGGAGAGAAAGAAGAAAGAAATATATGATAAGATAAAGAACAAATAGGAAACAGTTATCAATCTAACATGTTTCACTTTTATTAAAGCTTCATCAGAGAATGAGATATGGAGGAGAAAGAAGAAATAAATATATGATAAGATAAAGAACAAATAGAAAACGTTTATCAATCTAACATGTTTCACTTTTATTAAAGCTTCGTCAGAGAATGAGATATGGAGAGAAAGAAGAAAGAAATATATGATAAGATAAAGAACAAATAGGAAACGTTTATCAATCTAACATGTTTCACTTTTATTAAAGCTTCATCAGAGAATGAGATATGGAGAGAAAGAAGAAATAAATATATGATAAGATAAAGAACAAATAGGAAACCTTTATCAATCTAACATGTTTCAGTTTTATTAAAGCTTCGCCAGAGAATGAGATATGGAGAGAAAGAAGAAAGAAATATATGATAAGATAAAGAACAAATAGGAAACGTTTATCAATCTAACATGTTTCAGTTTTATTAAAGCTTCGCCAGAGAATGAGATATGGAGAGAAAGAAGAAAGAAATATATGATAAGATAAAGAACAAATAGGAAACGTTTATCAATCTCACATGTTTCAGTTTTATTAAAGCTTCATCAGAGAATGAGATATGGAGAGAAAGAAGAAAGAAATATATGATAAGATAAAGAACAAATAGGAAACAGTTATCAATCTAACATGTTTCACTTTTATTAAAGATTCGCCAGATAATGAGATATGGAGAAAAAGAAGAAAGAAATATATGATAAGATAAAGAACAAATAGGAAACGTTTATCAATCTAACATGTTTCACTTTTATTAAAGCTTCATCAGAGAATGAGATATGGAGAGAAAGAAGAAAGAAATATATGATAAGATAAAGAACAAATAGGAAACAGTTATCAATCTAACATGTTTCACTTTTATTAAAGCTTCATCAGAGAATGAGATATGGAGAGAAAGAAGAAAGAAATATATGATAAGATAAAGAACAAATAGGAAACGTTTATCAATCTAACATGTTTCACTTTTATTAAAGCTTCATCAGAGAATGAGATATGGAGAGAAAGAAGAAATAAATATATGATAAGATAAAGAACAAATAGGAAACAGTTATCAATCTAACATGTTTCACTTTTATTAAAGCTTCATCAGAGAATGAGATATGGAGAGAAAGAAGAAATAAATATATGATAAGATAAAGAACAAATAGGAAACGTTTATCAATCTAACATGTTTCACTTTTATTAAAGCTTCGTCAGAGAATGAGATATGGAGAGAAAGAAGAAATAAATATATGATAAGATAAAGAACAAATAGGAAACAGTTATCAATCTAACATGTTTCACTTTTATTAAAGCTTCATCAGAGAATGAGATATGGAGAGAAAGAAGAAAGAAATATATGATAAGATAAAGAACAAATAGGAAACGTTTATCAATCTAACATGTTTCACTTTTATTAAAGCTTCATCAGAGAATGAGATATGGAGCGAAAGAAGAAAGAAATATATGATAAGATAAAGAACAAATAGGAAACCTTTATCAATCTAACATGTTTCACTTTTATTAAAGCTTCGCCAGAGAATGAGATATGGAGAGAAAGAAGAAATAAATATATGATAAGATAAAGAACAAATAGGAAACAGTTATCAATCTAACATGTTTCAGTTTTATTAAAGCTTCATCAGAGAATGAGATATGGAGAGAAAGAAGAAAGAAATATATGATAAGATAAAGAACAAATAGGAAACGTTTATCAATCTAACATGTTTCACTTTTATTAAAGCTTCATCAGAGAATGAGATATGGAGAGAAAGAAGAAAGAAACATATGATAAGATAAAGAACAAATAGGAAACGTTTATCAATCTAACATGTTTCAATTTTATTAAAGCTTCATCAGAGAATGAGATATGGAGAGAAAGAAGAAAGAAATATATGATAAGATAAAGAACAAATAGGAAACCTTTATCAATTTAACATGTTTCACTTTTATAAAGCTTCGCCAGAGAATGAGATATGGAGAGAAAGAAGAAAGAAACATATGATAAGATAAAGAACAAATAGGAAACCTTTATCAATCTAACATGTTTCACTTTTTATTAAAGCTTCATCAGAGAATGAGATATGACGAAAAAAAGAAAAGAATTCTGATACTTTTACTTTATGTTCTTTGATTTTCATCAGGTTTCACATGTATTTGATTTGTTAAACAAATGATAATATAATCTATAATGTTCTGAATTCAAGAAGAGATAACACATCCTTAGAAAGTTCCGAGAAATTGTAAAAATACAAAAGGTGTTTATCTCCTTTTGGTCGAGATACATGACAACCGCTCGCGACGTCTAAACAGTGACCCAAGTGCTAGTCACTCTCTTTCAGCTAACAGCAACCGAGAAAGAAGGTTGTTCCCTTCTGCCTACTGCCATGTTCCGCTGGAACATAAAACTCCTGCAATCCTATTGAACAGGCGAAGAGTCTCATCCATTGTTCCCTGTTTAGGATGTGGTCTCCGGCTTTCTCTTTTCCAACCTTTTCACTCTTTTCTTTTTTATTTTTTTCAATTGGAGTAGATAGACTAAACTATTGTCCGGTCCACACTCCACCCACGTCTATTGAACAGGTGAAGAGGCTCATCCCTTGTTCCCTGTTTAGGATGTGGTCTCCGGCTTTCTCTTTTCCAACCTTTTCACTCTTTTCTTTTTTATTTTCTTCAATTGGAGTAGATAGACTAAACTATCGCCCGGTTCACACTCCACCCACGTCTATTGAACAGGTGAAGAGGCTCATCCCTTGTTCCCTGTTTAGGATGTGGTCTCCGGCTTTCTCTTTTCCAACCTTTTCACTCTTTTCTTTTTTATTTTTTTCAATTGGAGTAGATAGACTAAACTATCGTCCAGTCCACACTCCACCCACGTCTATTGAACAGGTGTAGAGGCTCATCCCTTGTTCCCTGTTTAGGATGTGGTTTCTGGCTTTTTCTTTTCCAATTTTTTCACTCTTAAGTAAGCCCCCTGCACATCAGTGACATTACTGCTCGGGGTGATATGATCAAAAAAATAAAAATCCTGTTGAGACACAGATGAATCCACAAGCACGTGATGCCGTCCCGTTGGGACATAGATGAAGCCTGTTATATACCACTAGATGAGTTCAGCCCCTCCAAACAGAAGTACCTTCAAGTATATGTAAGACATTTTTCCTCCTGATTTTTTCCTCCCATCTTAATATTATTTCTTAACCCATGTTGAAATATAATAAGATATATTCCTTCACTAAGGAATAACAACATCTAAACCCTTCAAAATTAATGGATTCCAAGCCTAATTGAAAACCCATAAATATTGCTTTATGTATATATATATATATATATATATATATATATAAGTGTATAATAATTCTAGTTTTTCTATGTGATTCAGATGAAAATGTAGTGTTTTTTATGTTGATTTGGAAATGTTTATATTGTAAACATCATTTGTTTTAGATCAAATCTATACTGCATCTACTGCTAGAAAGTTTGGGTCACAGTGGGTACACATCTTACAAATAAATCTACCATTTGACTATGCATTTGTTGCTTTTAAGGCCAGTCCATATCTTACAAATAAATCTACCATTTGACTATGCATTTGTTGCTTTTAAGGCCAGTCCATATCTTACAAATAAATCTACCATTTGACTATGCATTTGTTCCTTTTAAGGCCAGTCCATATCTTACAAATAAATCTACCATTTGACTATGCATTTGTTCCTTTTAAGGCCAGTCCATATCTTACAAATAAATCTACCATTTGACTATGCATTTGTTGCTTTTAAGGCCAGTCCATATCTTACAAATAAATCTACCATTTGACTATGCATTTGTTCCTTTTAAGGCCAGTCCATATCTTACAAATAAATCTACCATTTGACTATGCATTTGTTCCTTTTAAGGCCAGTCCATATCTTACAAATAAATCTACCATTTGACTACGCATTTATTAATTTTGAGGCCTGTACACATCTTACAAATAAATCTACCATTTGACTATGCATTTATTAATTTTGAGGCCTGTACACATCTTACAAATAAATCTACCATTTGACTATGCATTTATTAATTTTGAGGCCTGTACACATCTTACAAATAAATCTACCATTTGACTATGCATTTGTTGCTTTTAAGGCCAGTCCATATCTTACAAATAAATCTACCATTTGACTATGCATTTGTTGCTTTTAAGGCCAGTCCATATCTTACAAATAAATCTACCATTTGACTATGCATTTGTTGCTTTTAAGGCCAGTCCATATCTTCCAAATAAATCTACCATTTGACTATGCATTTGTTGCTTTTAAGGCCAGTCCATATCTTCCAAATAAATCTACCATTTGACTATGCATTTGTTGCTTTTAAGGCCAGTCCATATCTTACAAATAAATCTACCATTTGACTATGCATTTGTTGCTTTTAAGGCCAGTTCATATCTTACAAATAAATCTACCATTTGACTAGGCATTTGTTGCTTTTAAGGCCAGTCCATATCTTACAAATAAATCTTCCATTTGACTATGCATTTGTTCCTTTTAAGGCCAGTCCATATCTTACAAATAAATCTACCATTTGACTATGCATTTGTTCCTTTTAAGGCCAGTCCATATCTTACAAATAAATCTACCATTTGACTATGCATTTGTTCCTTTTAAGGCCAGTCCATATCTTACAAATAAATCTTCCATTTGACTATGCATTTGTTCCTTTTAAGGCCAGTCCATATCTTACAAATAAATCTTCCATTTGACTATGCATTTGTTCCTTTTAAGGCCAGTCCATATCTTACAAATAAATCTACCATTTGACTATGCATTTATTAATTTTGAGGCCTGTACATATCTTACAAATAAATCTACAATTTGACCATGCATTAATTGCTTTTGAGGCCTGTACATATCTTACAAATAAATCTATGATTTGAACAGGCATTTAATATACCTAGTACATCTTGTGTGGTGCCTCTGCTATGTATTTAGAGATTCTTGATAAAAGCCAAAGGAGAATCTGCAATGTTATTGATGCTTACCAGGCATCTCAGTTTCACTACTTTTCCCACAGCCATAACATAGCTTCCTTGTGCCTTTTCTACAAACATCTTCATAGTTACTGTTCTGATGAGCTATCTTCTTTGATACCTAGACTTTATGAATTTACACGCAGTATGAGATTGGTGGAAAGGTCTCATCATCTTACAGCTGAAATGGCTAGATATAACTGTATAATTGAATATGGCTGCCATATCTGGTTGGGTGCTCCTGCTACCCACCTAGGTGTCCTTGACAAAATCCAACGGAGAATCTATAATGTGACCGATTCCAACTTTGAATACTGCTGCCATATCTGGTCGGGTGCTCCTGCTATCCACCTCGGTGTCTTTGACAAAATAGTGGAGAATCTGTAATGTGATAGATCCCGACTTAGCATCTGCTCGTGCTTTGAATACTGCTGCCTTATCTTGGCAGCTCAGATACAGTCAATTTCTCACCGGTGCAATGTGGCTTCCCTGTATCTCTTCTACAAATACTTTCACAGCTTCTGCTCTGATGAACTTAGCTCACTGTTGCCTCCATATATGAATGTATTAGAGCCACAAGATTAGCAACTAGGTCCCACCCTTTTACTGTGAAACCAATAAAATGTAAATGAAAATTCTACTCCAGCTGCTTCTTTTCTCGCACTTCCCGCCTGTGGAATTTTCTTCCATTTACTTGCTTTCGCGACAGCTCCAATCTCCAAGCATTTAAATGTAAGTCAATAGTCATCTCCTGTGTCACTAACTTGCATCCACTCTATCATGCTTCTTTCTTCGTCCACACTACTCTCATCAGTATTCTCATCCTTCTCTTACTCACTTCCTGACATCCCCTATAACCTGTCATTCTTTTTCATAACTTTCCTCCTATGTAACCCCCTGCACAACAGTGGCAGTAGAATGCCTTGCTTGGGGGCGATATGATTATAAAAAAAAGTTCTATGCTAACAATTTCTTGTAGTGCACTTGTTGCTTGTGGAACTCTTTTCCAACTCCATGCATTCCTGCCAACTTTGATCTTTCAAATATTTAAATACAATGTCAATCGTTAACTTCTGTCTTCTTAATTCCTGTTCTTTTATTGTTCTCTCTCCTTAATTATGTTTTCTTCTTCTCATATGATTATAAGTCCAATGCTAACAGTTTCTTCTCTCGCTTGTGGAACTCTCTTCCGGCTTCTTGCTTTCCACTCAACTTTGATCTTCAAAAATTTAAATGCAATGTCAAACATTATCGTCTGTCTTCTTAATTTCTGTTCTTTTATTGTTCTCTCTTCTTATTTATGTTTTCTTCTTCTCATATTATTATAAGTCCTATGTTAACAGTTTCTTCTCTTGCTTGTGGAACTCTCTTCCGGCTTCTTGCTTTCCACTCAACTTTGATCTTCAAAAATTTAAATGCAATGTCAAACATTATCGTCTGTCTTCTTAATTTCTGTTCTTTTATTGTTCTCTCTTCTTATTTATGTTTTCTTCTTCTCATATTATTATAAGTCCTATGTTAACAGTTTCTTCTCTCGCTTGTGGAACTCTCCTCCGGCTTCTTGCTTTCCACTCAACTTTGATCTTCAAAAATTTAAATGCAATGTCAAACATTATCGTCTGTCTTCTTAATTTCTGTTCTTTTATTGTTCTCTCTTCTTATTTATGTTTTCTTCTTCTCATATTATTATAAGTCCTATGTTAACAGTTTCTTCTCTTGCTTGTGGAACTCTCTTCCGGCTTCTTGCTTTCCACTCAACTTTGATCTTCAAAAATTTAAATGCAATGTCAAACATTATCGTCTGTCTTCTTAATTTCTGTTCTTTTATTGTTCTCTCTTCTTATTTATGTTTTCTTCTTCTCATATTATTATAAGTCCTATGCTAACAGTTTCTTCTCTCACTTGAGGAACTCTATTTCGGCTTCTTGCTTTCCACTCAACTTTGATCTTCAAAAATTTAAATGCAATGTCAAACATTATCTTCTGTCTTCTTAATTTCTGTTCTTTTATTGTTCTCTCTTCTTATTTATGTTTTCTTCTTCTCATATTATTATAAGTCCTATGCTAACAGTTTCTTCTCTCGCTTGTGGAACTTTCTATCCAATTTTAATAGTCAAAAATCTAAACGCAACATCAATTGTTATCTTCTGTCTTTTTAATTTATCTTCTTTTATTGTTCTTTCTTTGTAATGTTTTTTTTTTCTCATTTTCTCTCACACTCAATAACCCCTTGCATCCTCTTGGTTTATTGCTTTTGCTTGGGGTGAAACGATTAAAAGAACAAAAACAAACTTCTTTAATTTTTTTTTTCTTGAGCCAGTTGAGGAAATTACTGTCAAAAAGTCTGGCTTTTAGAAAAAGTGAGTCCTATTTAAACACTCTGTAATTAAACAGAATCTTGTGATTAAATTAAGAGGAGGATCCAGTTTAATTATTAGTCTCTTTTATAATTGCAACGTGCCAAAAAATGCATTTGAACATTTTTGCTTCATTCTTAAAAGACTTAAGACTATTATGAGGTGAAAACTCATTCAGCCGACATAGAAATTCATATTATAAAAGCATTGGTTTTCTTTCTGCATTAAACTGAATGCATGGTCATCCCCAAAAAGAGGAGCCCAAAATGCCAATTACAGGTCGGAGATACTAAAATCAAGCAGGTACAGATAATTATATACCTGGGAGATATTCTAACAGAGAACAGAAAATGTGACATTGTGATCCAAAGGCATATTGGGATGGCCAAGGATGCATTCCCAAAGCTAAGCAAAGTATTAAGAGACAGGAAAACTTTGTTAGAAACAAAAAGAAAATGAATATTGAGTTTGAGTTTTGTTTAATGGCATATCAACACCTCTGTGGGTTATTTAATGCCAAAAAGGTGGGGTTTTAAGGTATTTTTTATAATGTTGAGAAGGTTGATTTAGTCAGATTTTCAATGAAAATTTTTTGTTTTTGTTCTTTTTATTTAAGAAAACTAAAAATGTCTTCTAGTTTTGAATTCAAAACTGTTTTGCTGAGAATAATTTTTTTCCGTCAAAAATGTGTTATGATAATAATTTTTCCTTCAAAAAATGTATTGTTGGCAAAATTTTTCCTTCAAAAATGTATATTTTTCTATAAAAGTCTATTTTTATGTATATATTTCTATAAAAGGGTATTTTTATACTCTTATAGTGTGTTCACCCCAATTTGGGGGTTAACTATTTGCCCATAGCTGGGACCCTAACAGGTGCTACCACTTCAGGTCAGGGTGGACCTGAGAACAACAGCAATTAAGAGATGGTTCCATGTTCCTCACAACCTCCAAATCAGAGGAATTGCTGCAAGATGATGAATATTGAACTGTAACGTGATATCTGTCCTCCTATATGGCAGCGAATGCTAGACAGTTTCCTCAAAGATGAAGGAGAGACTCGAAGCAACAGAAATGTGGCTCTACAGAAGGATACTGAGGATACCATGAACTGAACATGTGAAACGACAAGTTTTCAGAAAGATGAAAATGGAAAAGAAACTTATACTTAACATCAGGAATAGACAGCTGAAGTTTCTGAGACATGTAATGAGGAAGGAGGGCTTGGAGAATCTAAGCGAATGATGGACAATCTCATCAAAGATGAAGGAGAGACTCGAAGCAAGAGAAACAAAGAAAAGAGTACTAGACTGCTATGTGATATATGTCTTTCTATATGGCAGCAAATGATGGACAATCTCCTCAAAGATGAAGGAGAGACTCGAAGCAACAGAAATGTGGCTCTACAGAAGGATACTGAGGATACCATGAACTGAACATGTGAAACGACAAGTTTTCAGAAAGATGAAAATGGAAAAGAAACTTATACTTAACATCAGGAATAGACAGCTGAAGTTTCTGAGACATGTAATGAGGAAGGAGGGCTTGGAGAATCTAAGCGAATGATGGACAATCTCCTCAAAGATGAAGGAAAGACTCGAAGCAAGAGAAATGTGGCTCTACAAAAAGTTGCTGAGTTTATACGAGCAACAAGAAGGTTTTGGAGAGGGTGCAAACAAAAAGGAAACTTATATTCCACATCAGGAAGAGACAGTTGAAGTTTCTGAAACGTAGTGAGAAAGAAGGGCTTGGGGAAATTGATACTCACAGGGTGGATCGAGAGAAAGAGGGTAGAGAAGAAAACTGCATGAAATACTTGATGGGCTTGGGCTAATTGATGGCAGAACAGAGTTTGGGAGAAATAAGAAGACAAAATATATTAAGATCTACAAGGAACAAAAAGATGTGGAGAGCCATGATCATCTATGTCCTGAAGGGCCACAAGATATGCATTTGCGTTTTGTTTAATGGCATATCCACCTCTGTGGTTCATTTAATGCCAAAAAGGTAAGGTTTTAAGGTATTTTTTTTTATGTTAGTTATAGTAAGAAGGTTGATTTAGTCAGATTTAGATGAAAATTTTTTTTATTGTATTTTAGAAACTGAAGATGCCTTCTAGTTTTGTATTCAAAAATGTATTGCTGGTAATAATTTTTTTCCTTCAAAAATGTATTATAGCAGTAATTTTTTTTCCTTCAAAAATGTATTATAGCAATAATTTTTTTCCTTCAAAAATGTATTATAGCAACAATTTTTTTTCCTTCAAAAATGTATTATAGCAATAATTTTTTTCCTTCAAAAATGTATTATAGCAATAATTTTTTTCCTTCAAAAACATATTATAGCAATAATTTTTTTCCTTCAAAAATGTATTACAGCAGTAATTTTTTTCCTTCAAAAATGTATTATAGCAATAATTTTTTTCCTTCAAAAATGTATTATAGCAGTAATTTTTTTCCTTCAAAAATGTATTGTAGCAATAATTTTTTTCCTTCAAAAATGTATTATAGCAATAATTTTTTTCCTTCAAAAATGTATTATAGCAATAATTTTTTTCCTTCAAAAATATATTATAGCAATAATTTTTTTCCTTCAAAAATGTATTATAGCAATAATTTTTTTCCTTCAAAAATGTATTATAGCAGTAATTTTTTTTCCTTCAAAAATGTATTATAGCAATATTTTTTTTCCTTCAAAAATGTATTATAGCAGTAATTTTTTTCCTTCAAAAATGTATTATAGCAATAATTTTTTTCCTTCAAAAATGTATTATAGCAATAATTTTTTTCCTTCAAAAATGTGTTATAGCAATAATTTTTTTTCTTTAAAACTGTAATGTTGGTTATGTTATCCTACAGAAATGTATATTTTTCTATAAAAGTCTATTTTTTTATACTTTCATAATGTTGTGACCCCAGTTTGATAGCCTAAACTATCAACCAGTTCACACTCCACCCAAGTCTTTTGAACAGGTGAAGAGGCTCATCCTTTGTTCCCTGTTTAGGATATGGTTTCCGGTTTTCTATTTTCCAATCTTCTTACTCTTTTCTTTTTTTTTTTTTCTCAGTTGGAGTAGATAGTCTAAACTATCGCCCAGTTCACACTCCACCCTCGTCTTTTGAACAGGTGAAGAGGCTCATCCCTTGTTCCCTGTTTAGGATGTGGTTTCCAGCTTTCTCTTTTCCAATCTTTTTACTCTTAAGTAGCCACCTGCGCATCAGTGGCGTTACCGCCTTGCTTGTGGTGATATGATTAAAAATAAAAATAAAAAAATAACTATTTACCTATAGCTGGGACCCTAACAGGTGCTACCAGAGTGGATCTGGGAACAACAGCAATTAAGAGGTGGTTCCATGCTCCTCACAACCTCCCAATCAGAGGCCTTGCTGCCAGATGTAGTTTATCATCGTACCCAGGACAAACAGAAGATATAAAAGAAGAAAGTATGTCCTCTGATGTGTATTCTAGTGTTATGACTTTTTGTAAAATAGCTGATATCTTGTATCATAATTCAATGAATCTTCTTCTATGTACCTTGTTCTTTCAGGACGTAGGCAATCATGGCTTTCAACATCTCCCTATCCCTATCCCTGGTGGCTCTTAGCACGCTTTCTCCTGTTACACCATGACACATTCGTTCCATCATCCACTAGCTTAAGCCCATAAATCTAGAATATAAATGTATAGAAACTAGCATGGCCACAAAATGAGGGATCAATTTATATATTGATTATAATATAGAATTGATCCCCCATTTTATATCCACATAATTTTTTATAAACTGTTGGCATGTATATTCTTCTTCTATGTGCCCTGTCCTTTCAACACATAGGCGATCATGGCTATCCACGTCTCCCTATCATTGGTGGATCTTAGCACGCCTTCTCCTGTTACACCATGGCACATTCATTCCATCATCCACTAGCGTAAGCCCATAAATTTAGAATATAAATGTATAGAAACTAGCTTGGCCACAAAATGAGGGATCAATTTATATATTGATTATAATATAGAATTAATCCCCCATTTTATATCCACATAATTTTTTATAAACAGTTGGCATGTATATTCTTCTTCTATGTACCTTGTCCTTTCAGGATGTAGGCGATCATGGCTTTCGACATCTCCCTATCCCTGGTGGCTCTTAGCACGCTTTCTATTATTACACCACGCAAGCCCCGTTCTGTCAACTACCTGCTCAGGCCCTTCAAATATGTTATCCGCTGCATCAGGAAAAGACAGCTAAAGTTCCCAAGATATACAATGAGGAAGGAGGGCTCGGAGAGCCTGATAATTCAATGAATATTTGTTCTAAAATAATGAAGAAGAATTTAATTCAGTTTTTTTTTTTTTTTTAATTGTCCCCACCACCAACACAAAATTTCTAAAATAAATAAGTATAGTAGTTCTAAGAGTTCCTGAAACCTTCCAGAACTTTTTTTTAATTTCTAAATTTGTATGTTATGCTATAGCTATAAATTGTTAAATGCATTAAAAAATACATAAATACAATTCAATTACATTATTAGAAAATTGAAAAATAAACCTACTGAAATATTTTCATTTTTACTTTTATTGAGTATACAGTAAAATCAAATTTTGGGGGGGGGTGGGGGGAGGGGGGGTACCATGTCCCAAAAACAAATTAATGCCTTTTGAACAAAAGTTCATTGATTTATAACACATGAACACAGCGTTATAAAAAAGTGATAATCCTGATATACATGTATGTGTGTGTTTTTGTATCATTTAATGTACACACACACACACACACACAATTTGACTTTTTTTTTCATAATCGTCTCATCCCAAACAAGGCAGTACTGCCACTGGTGCACAGGGGGTTACATAATAGGAGAGTGAAGAGAGGAGAACAGGTCACAGTGGGTGTCGGAGAATGGGTAAGAGAAGGACAGGTACATTGGTGTGAAGAGAGCTGCATGAGAGTAAAGAAGAAGGATGGAAGTCAAGGAGATAAGAGATGACAGTTGACATTGTGTTTAAACTCTTGGAGATTGTAGTATCAGAGAGAATATGGAAGGGAGTTCCACAGGCGGGAAGTGCAAGAAAAAACTGTTCCTAAGATATACAATGAGGAAGGAGGGCTTGGAGAGCCTGATAATTCAATGAATATTTGTTCTAAAATAATGAAGAAGAATTTAATTCAGTTTTTTTTTTTTTTTTAATTGTCCCCACCACCAACACAAAATTTCTAAAATAAATAAGTATAGTAGTTCTAAGAGTTCCTGAAACCTGAGAGTAAAGAAGAAGGATGGAAGTCAAGGAGATAAGAGATGACAGTTGACATTGTGTTTAAACTCTTGGAGATTGTAGTATCAGAGAGAATATGGAAGGGAGTTCCACAGGCGGGAAGTGCAAGAAAAAACTGTTCCTAAGATATACAATGAGGAAGGAGGGCTTGGAGAGCCTGATAATTCAATGAATATTTGTTCTAAAATAATGAAGAAGAATTTAATTCAGTTTTTTTTTTTTTTAATTGTCCCCACCACCAACACAAAATTTCTAAAATAAATAAGTATAGTAGTTCTAAGAGTTCCTGAAACCTGAGAGTAAAGAAGAAGGATGGAAGTCAAGGAGATAAGAGATGACAGTTGACATTGTGTTTAAACTCTTGGAGATTGTAGTATCAGAGAGAATATGGAAGGGAGTTCCACAGGCGGGAAGTGCAAGAAAAAACTGTTCCTAAGATATACAATGAGGAAGGAGGGCTTGGAGAGCCTGATAATTCAATGAATATTTGTTCTAAAATAATGAAGAAGAATTTAATTCAGTTTTTTTTTTTTTTAATTGTCCCCACCACCAACACAAAATTTCTAAAATAAATAAGTATAGTAGTTCTAAGAGTTCCTGAAACCTGAGAGTAAAGAAGAAGGATGGAAGTCAAGGAGATAAGAGATGACAGTTGACATTGTGTTTAAACTCTTGGAGATTGTAGTATCAGAGAGAATATGGAAGGGAGTTCCACAGGCGGGAAGTGCAAGAAAAAACTGTTCCTAAGATATACAATGAGGAAGGAGGGCTTGGAGAGCCTGATAATTCAATGAATATTTGTTCTAAAATAATGAAGAAGAATTTAATTCAGTTTTTTTTTTTTTAATTGTCCCCACCACCAACACAAAATTTCTAAAATAAATAAGTATAGTAGTTCTAAGAGTTCCTGAAACCTGAGAGTAAAGAAGAAGGATGGAAGTCAAGGAGATAAGAGATGACAGTTGACATTGTGTTTAAACTCTTGGAGATTGTAGCTATCAGAGAGAATATGGAAGGGAGTTCCACAGGCGGGAAGTGCAAGAAAAAACTGCTAGAGTAAGGTTGTGGTTACACTTGTTTGCACAATAAAAGGGTGGGTCCTTGTTATCAGTCTAGTAGCTAAAGTAAATTTATGTAAGGGGGCACTAAATAGCTAAACTTATCAGAGCAGAAGCCGTGAAAGTATTTGTAGAAGAGACAGAGGGAAGCCACATCTTGTCAGTGAGAGAGAGACTGGAGTCGAGCTGCCATGTCGATATTTTTTTTTAAATCATTTCACACCAAGCAAGGTATTCCACTGCCACTATTGTGCAGGGGGTTACATAGGAGAAGGTGAAGAGAAAGAAAAGTGGTAGACTGGTAAGGGTACCAAGGCTGAGGGTTGGGTAGATGGGAAGAGTATTTGAGAGAATTGATGTGAGTTAGTTTGTTAGGAGGTGTCTATTGACCTTACATTTTAAACTCCTGGAGATTGTAGCCGTCAGGGAAGCAGTCATGCAGAAGGGAATTCCACAGTCGGGAAGTGCGAGAAAAGAAGCTGTTGGAGTAAAAATTGTGGTTACATTTTATCAGTTTCACTGTAAAAGGGTGGGACCTAGTTGCTAATTTAATATCTCGTGCAAATTCATACCTAGGGGGCACCAGTGATCTAAGTTCATCAGAGCAGAAGCCGTGAAAGTATTTATAGAAGAGGCACAGGGAAGCCACGTCACGCCGGTGAGAGAGTGACTGCAGCCGGTCTGCCACGTTGGTATCGATCGCATGACAGACTCTCCGTTGTATTTTGTCAAGAATCCCAAGGAGAATAGCAGGGGCACCCGACCAGATGTTGCAGCAGTATTGACAGCAGTATTCAATGCACAGGCGGTTGGTAGATTTGTAAATGTGCATGATGAAGTCAGAAAAGAACTTCATGGCCCGATATAGGCACCCGACCTTCTTAGCAGTAGATTTAAATTTAGCTGAATTTGAAATTAGACTTTGGAAATATACATGCCCCTTTCACCTCTACCCTGGGCTGAGCAAAAAAAAAAAAACAATCATAAATTTGAAAACAAGGAAAAAAAATCAATTTTTAACCCTAAAAACTTAATTAGCTTATTGAAAATTATTAAAAAATAAACACTTATTGTTTGCTTTCTTTTTAATATTGTAGAAATATTTTTAGACCTGCCATTGAATTAAAATTCACATGCACATTGCAAATGTACAGAAACAGAATCTTTAATGAAACTGACATGGATATTTTTCATGAGGGTTAATTTCTCTTTTTGTCTAGCAACAATCCCTAAGCAATAGAAAAAGATTATAAACCATCCCTTTGCAGTTATTTTCATGACTCCTGTTGTAATATAACAATCTGGCCCCACCCGAGGAAGTGATGCAAGCGATGGTGTTTCCCGTCGGTGAAGGGGTCAGCGAAACGACAAGACAGGTGTTTGTAAAATACATCCTGTCGAGGCCGGAGCGGATGTCGTTTGACCTTATTTCCGACAGCGGCGGAAATGACTACGAAGGCAAACAGAACAGGTGTCTCTGGGAATTACATGGGCGTTGCGTGGGCGAGGCAAAACCGGAAGGAAAGTCCCGGTTCTAGAAGACTATATAAAGACCTCGACACATGGATTCGCCAGCAGAGAACGGCCAGTGGAAGCAGAGAAACACCACAGGCAAGACTACACTCCCGTCAACCCATTCTATGTGCGTTCTCACCCTTCCGTTCTCTATTCCACACGGTTCGTCGTCATTAATAAAAATATAACCTTATATTTTTATATATGTGTGTTTGTTGTTTTGTCGTCGTACGGCGATATATAACACTGTATTTAAACTGAAAATATAGAGGTGTGCATCGTGGTGCAGTGGATATCAGCTCGAAATGAGAAATCGAAAAACTGAGTTTGAATTCTACTTGAATTCATTGTGTTCACATATGTGCAAATACCCTTGGGAAAAGTATCAATCTGTTGCTTCTCTCTCCAGTTACAGGTTGAATAGCAGAACACATTAGGATCTATAGCCTTGGTTGGCAACCAGTCTACTTCAAAAAGTAATGGCAGCCTACTGCGGGAAATCTTCTGCCCATATACTCATGTCTCTCTTGAGATATGATCACCCAAGCATATATATATCACGTATAGCATTAAACAGAAATAGGGTGTGCGTTGTGGTGCAGTGGATATTTTTTTTTTTTAATCATTTCGCCCTGAGCAAGGCAGAAATGCCACTGATGTGCAGGGGGCTATATAACTGTAAAAAAATTAGAAAAGAGTGAGGAGTACAAACTAGTTAGAAAGGAGCAATAGAAAGCTGAGAATGCAGGTGCGATGACAGATACATAGGTGGAGAGAAAGGGAAGGTGATACAGGGGAGAGGAGAGAGCTAGAGTCCAGTGGTTAGTAGATGAGTATTGACTTTGCATTTAAATTTCTGGAGGTTGTAGCCATCAGGAAAGCAAGAATATGGGAGCGAGTTCCACAGGCGGGAAGTGCGAGAAGAAGCTGCAGGAGTAGAATTGTCGTCTGCATTTGGCTAACCTGACTGTGAATGGGTGGGACCCAGTTGCCAGTCTGGTTGCACAAGTAAATACCTGTTGAGGAGGCACCAGTGACAAGTTCGTCCGAGCAGAAGCCATGAAAGTATTTATAGAACAGACAAAGGGAGGCCACATTTTGACCGTGGGGAAGTGGCTGCAGTCGAGCCACCAGATCAGTACCTATCACATTACAGACTCTCCTTTGGAGCCTGTCAAGAACACTGAGGAGAACGGCAGGGGCGCCTGACCATAAATGGCAGCAGTACTCCACGCGCGGACGGATGGATCAACTCAGAATAAGAAATCAGAGAGCCGAGTTCGAATTCCAGTTGAATTCATTGCATTCACTTACGCACAAATACCCTTGGGGACATTATTAACCCATTACTTCTCCCCCTAAGTATAGGTTAAATAGCAGAATAGATTGCCCTAGTTGGCAACCAGTCTAACACAGTAAGTGAAACCTACTGTGGGAAAATCTTCTGCCTAGTCAGTCATGTCTCTTTCAAGACATGATCACCCAAGCATGTATCATACATGCCCTTTAACTGATTCACTGATATATTTTTAAATGCATGGTTGTTAGCAAAAGGAACAGCCCAACATGTAAATTCCAAATTAGAAACACCAAAATCAAGCAAGTAGAATTTAAATGACTCATAAGCATTCTAACAGAGTCCAGAAAGTGCGACACTGAAATCCAAAGGCATATTGATATAGCATAAGAGGCATTCAAAAAAGCTAAGCAAAGTATCAAGAAACGAGAATATTTCTTTACACTATTTACATTGTTCAGACTGTTGTCCACATCTTTGTTGCCATATTCAAAACATTTCAACCATTGCATGCAGCAGCGTTCTTAATGTATTTGGAATTTCAAACCTGCACTTTCATTTTGTTTACCTGGGTGGATTGTTCTAACTCCATGTGCCAGGTCTCTTCCAAATATTTCAGTATCAGTTGTCTCCATTTTAATTTAACATTCGAAGGTTTTGTTCACCTCTGCTGTAGCCAGGTATTGAACTCTTTGGGTCAAATCACTGGATTCAACCAACACTTTTATCCACTAAGTCATGTGTCCATTAGATCCTACGGCAGTCACTGGATTCAACCAACCCTTTTATCCACTGAGTCATGTGTCCATTAGATCCGGCATCAGACACTGGATTCAAACAACCCATTTATCCACTGAGTCATGTGTCCATTAGATCCTACATCAGTCACTGGATTCAACCAACCCTTTTATCCACTAGGCCATGTGTTCTTTAGATCCTACGGCAGTCACTGGATTCAACCAACCCTTTTATCCACTGAATCATGTGTCCATTAGATCCTACGGCAGTCACTGGATTCAACCAACCCTTTTATACACTGGGTCATGTGTCCATTAGATCCTACAGCAGTCACTGGATTCAATCAACTCTTTTATCCACTGAATCATGTGTCCATTAGATCCTATGGCAGTCACTGGATTCAACCAACCCTTTTATCCACTGAGTCATGTGTCCATTAGATCCTACGGCAGTCACTGGATTCAATCAACTCTTTTATCCACTGAATCATGTGTCCATTAGATCCTATGGCAGTCACTGGATTCAACCAACCCTTTTGTCCACTGAGTCATGTGTCCATTAGATCTTACGGCAGTCACTGGTTTCAACCAACCCTTTTATCCACTAGGCCATGTGTCCATTGGATCCTACGGCAGTCAGTGGATTCAAACAACCCTTTCATCCACTGAGTCATATGTCCATTAGATCCTATAGCAGTCACTGGATTAGACCAACCCTTTCATCCACTGAGTCATGTGTCCATTAGATCCTATAGCAGTCACTGGATTCAACCAACCCTTTTATCCACTGAGTCATGTGTCCATTAGATCCTGCATCAAACACTGGATTCAAACAACCCATTTATCCACTGAGTCATGTGTCCATTAGATCCTATAGCAGTCACTGGATTCAACCAACCTTTTATCCACTAGGCCATGTGTTCTTTAGATCCTACAGCAGACACTGGATTCAACCAACCCTTTTATCCACTAGGCCATGTGTTCTTTAGATTCTACAGCAGTCACTGGATTCAACCAACCCTTTTATCCACTGAGTCATGTGTCTATTAGATCCTACGGCAGTCACTGGATTCAACCAACCCTTTTTTCCACTGAGTCATGTGTCCATTAGATCCTACGGCAGTCACTGGATTCAATCAACTCTTTTATCCACTGAATCATGTGTCCATTAGATCCTACGGCAGTCAGTGGATTCAACCAACCCTTTTATCCACTGAGTCATGTGTCCATTAGATCCTACGGCAGTCACTGGATTAAACCAACCCTTTTATCCACTGAATCATGTGTCCATTAGATCCTACGGCAGTCACTGGATTAAACCAACCCTTTTATCCACTGGGTCTTGTGTTCTTTAGATCCTACAACCCTTAATTTGTGAACTGATAATGATTTTTACCGTGATTCAATGTTATAAGTCAAAGAAAAATAAAATGTTGAGAAAAACTATTCAGAAGTGAATATCAATGCAAGGTTATACATAAGAAATTCAAACGATTTGTAACACTTATTACAAAAGCCAAAGACAGAATGAAAAATTTCCTACCTATGTCACATTAACGAATGGCTGTGATAGATTGTAAGGATGCCTGCCCATACAAAGGAAGATGCTGAAGAGTGGCCAGGTAAGGGATCATTTTCTTAGTAGATAGATAGATAGATAGATAGATAGATAGATAGATAGATAGATAGATGTGAAGAGAATGAGATAGATAGATAGATAGATAGATAGATAGATAGATAGATAGATAGATAAGAACAGACTGAGATAGATAGATAGATAGATAGATAGATAGATAGATAGATAGATAGATATGAACAGACTGAGATAGATAGATAGATAGATAGATAGATAGATAGATATGAACAGACTGAGATAGATAGATAGATAGATAGATAGATAGATAGATAAGAACAGACTGAGATAGATAGATAGATAGATAGATAGATAGATAGATAAGAACAGACTGAGATAGATAGATAGATAGATAGATAGATAGATAGATAGATAGATAGATAAGAACAGGCTGAGATAGATAGATAGATAGATAGATAGATAGATAAGAACAGACTGAGATAGATAGATAGATAGATAGATAGATAGATAGATAGATAGATAGATAAGAACAGACTGAGATAGATGGATAGATAGATAGATAGATAGAGAACAGACAGATAGATAGATAGATAGATAGATAGATAGATAGATAGATAAGAACAGACTGAGATAGATAGATAGATAGATAGATAGATAGATAGATAGATAAGAACAGACTGAGATAGATAGATAGATAGATAGATAGATAGATAGAGAACAGACTGAGATAGATAGATAGATAGATAGATAGATAGATAGATAGATAAGAACAGAGATAGATTGATAGATATAAATTGGCATTGAATAAAATAAATCCAGTTTGAAAACAAATATTTCAATGGCCAATTCTAAGTTTCAAATGCTCACAATTGTTTTAAATTCCTGAAAATATACAGTTTAGAAGCTCAAAAAATCGCCATAGTGAATGTTTTGAAACTTATTCATCAGGGAAACGTTGTCTTCAGTCAGGGGGGGGGGAGTGGGGCATGAGAAATGGCAAAAATCAACAAATTACAAACAGATCGTCTGCAATGGAAATGTCTCAGAAAGAAGAAAAAAAACTGGAGGCTTCATAGACTGACAGGGAAGATCGACTAATGTCTTCTTCTTTCCAACGTTTGCTGCTTTCTCATCTTCTTGATGAGAAGCAGACAAGGAGAGAGACACAAGGTCGGTTGGATGATTCAGACAAGCTGCACACACAGGCACGTACATGCATGAAAACTTCAAAGGACACATCTGTATGCATGTACATATGGATTATATAATAGTTGGATTCTATCATTAAGTCTTAAGAATGAACAATACATACTCCCTGACCTTCAATATATATTTAAAGAAAAATCATAAGCAATGAATTTACGTCAAACATTAATTCCTGACCACTGACAATCCATTTCTTCTTTATTTTCAATGCATTTTAATAGTAAAATCATAAGCAATACATTTACATTATACATCTAATAGCCCTATTCTATCAGTAATGCTTGCATTCATTCCTGACCACTGACAATCCCTTTCTTCCTGATTTTCAATGCATTTTTATAGTAAAATCATTAGCAATGCATTTCCATTATACATCTAATAGCCCTATTCTATCAGTAATGCTTGCATTCATTCCTGACCACTGACAATCCCTTTCTTCCTGATTTCAATGCATTTTTATAGTAAAATCATTAGCAATGCATTTCCATTATACATCTGATAGCCCTATTCTATCAGTAATGCTTGCATTCATTCCTGACCACTGACAATCCCTTTCTTCCTGATTTTCAATGCATTTTTATAGTAAAATCATTAGCAATGCATTTCCATTATACATCTGATAGCCTATTCTATCAGTAATGCTTGCATTCATTCCTGACCACTGACAATCCCTTTCTTCCTGATTTTCAATGCATTTTTATAGTAAAATCATTAGCAATGCATTTCCATTATACATCTATTAGCCCTATTCTATCAGTAATGCTTGCATTCATTCCTGACCACTGACAATCCCTTTCTTCCTGATTTTCAATGCATTTTTATAGTAAAATCATTAGCAATGCATTTCCATTATACATCTGATAGCCCTATTCTATCAGTAATGCTTGCATTCATTCCTGACCACTGACAATCCCTTTCTTCCTGATTTTCAATGCATTTTTATAGTAAAATCATTAGCAATGCATTTCCATTATACATCTGATAGCCCTATTCTATCAGTAATGCTTACATTCATTCTGGACCACTGACAATCCCTTTCTTCCTGATTTTCAATGCATTTTTATAGTAAATCATTAGCAATGCATTTCCATTATACATCTGATAGCTATTCTATCAGTAATGCTTACGTGCATTCCTGACCACTGACAATCCCTTTCTTCCTGATTTTCAATGCATTTTTATAGTAAAATCATTAGCAATGCATTTCCATTATACATCTGATAGCCCTATTCTATCAGTAATGCTTGCATTCATTCCTGACCACTGACAATCCCTTCTTCCTGATTTTCAATGCATTTTTATAGTAAAATCATTAATATTACATTTCCATTATACATCTGATAGCCCTATTCTATCAGTAATGCTTGCATTCATTCCTGACCACTGACAATCCCACTGTTACGATTTTCAATGCATTTTTATAGTAAAATCATTAGCAATGCATTTCCATTATACATCTGATAGCCCTATTCTATCAGTAATGCTTTTACATTCATTCCTGACCACTGATAATCCCTTTCTTCCTGATTTTCAATGCATTTTTATAGTAAAATCATTAGCAATGCATTTCCATTATACATCTGATAGCCCTATTCTATCAGTAATGCTTGCATTCATTCCTGACCACTGACAATCCCTTTCTTCCTGATTTTCAATGCATTTTTATAGTAAAATCATTAGCAATGCATTTCCATTATACATCTAATAGCCCTATTCTATCAGTAATGCTTGCATTCATTCCTGACCACTGACAATCCCTTTCTTCCTGATTTTCAATGCATTTTTATAGTAAAATCATTAGCAATGCATTTCTATTCATACATCTAATAGCCTATTCTATCAGTAATGCTTGCATTCATTCCTGACCACTGACAATCCCTTTCTTCCTGATTTTCAATGCATTTTTATAGTAAAATCATTAGCAATGCATTTCCATTATACATCTGATAGCCTATTCTATCAGTAATGCTTGCATTCATTCCTGACCACTGACAATCCCTTTCTTCCTGATTTTCAATGCATTTTATAGTAAAATCATTAGCAATGCATTTTCATTATACATCTAATAGCCCTATTCTATCCAGTAATACTTGCATTCATTCCTGACCACTGACAATCCCTTTCTTCCTGATTTTCAATGCATTTTTATAGTAAAATCATTAGCAATGCATTTCCATTATACATCTGATAGCCTATTCTATCAGTAATGCTTGCATTCATTCTGACCACTGACAATCCCTTTCTTCCTGATTTTCAATGCTTTTTTATAGTAAAATCATTAGCAATGCATTTTCCATTATACATCTGATAGCCCTATTCTATGGTAATGTACACATTCATTCCTGACCACTGACAATCCCTTTCTTCCTGATTTTCAATGCATTTTTATAGTAAAATCATTAGCAATGCATTTCCATTATACATCTGATATTCTATCAGTAATGCTTGCATTCATTCCTGACAAATCCCTTTCTTCCTGATTTTCAATGCTTTTTATAGTAAAATCATTAGCAATGCATTTCCATTATACATCTGATAGCCCTATTCTATCAGTAATGTGCTTGCATTCATTGCTGACCACTGACAATCCCTTTCTTCCTGATTTTCAATGCATTTTTTATAGTAAAATCATTAGCAATGCATTTCCATTATACATCAGTAAGCCCTATTCTATCAGTAATGCTTACATTCATTCCTGACCACTGACAATCCCTTTCTTCCTGATTTTCAATGCATTTTTTATAGTAAAATCATTAGCAATGCATTTCCATTATACATCTGATAGCCCTATTCTATCATTGGCCGCTACATTCATTCCTGACCACTGACAATCCCTTTCTTCCTGATTTTCAATGCATTTTTATAGTAAAATCATTAGCAATGCATTTCCATTATACATCTAATAGCCCTATTCTATCAGTAATGCTTGCATTCATTTCCTGACCACTGACAATCCCTTTCTTCCTGATTTTCAATGCATTTTTATAGTAAAATCATTAGCAATGCACATTTCCATTATACATCTAATAGCCCTATTCTATCAGTAATGCTTGCATTCATTTCTGACCACTGACAATCCCTTTCTTCCTGATTTTCAATGCATTTTTATAGTAAAATCATTAGCAATGCATTTCCATTATACATCTAATAGCCCTATTCTATCAGTAATGCTTGCATTCATTCCTGACCACTGACAATCCCTTTCTTCCTGATTTTCAATGCATTTTATAGTAAATCATTAGCAATGCATTTCCATTATACATCTGATAGCCCTATTCTATCAGTAATGCTTGCATTCATTCCTGACCACTGACAATCCCTTTCTTCCTGATTTTCAATGCATTTATAGTAAAATCATTAGCAATGCATTTCCATTATACATCTAATAGCCCTATTCTATCAGTAATGCTTGCATTCATTCCTGACCACTGACAATCTTTCTTTCCATAGTATACTCCTTACCACTGCATTGACATTAATTTCTAATGCTTAAACTTAAAAAAATTCAAACATAATGTTGTGCTTAAGGAGCTTCATTTTTAAAAAAACCGAACATATTCAATGTTAAATATGACACAAAATTACAACGAAATTTAAGCTTAGGTTTAATTTTTTGCCTGACATTCACTGAAGCATTACTTTCAACTCGAGGAAAAAAAAAATCTTTACTGAATTATGCTGTGGAATGTGAGGTGGACGAAATCACTCGGTATAAATCCTCAATTCAACATTCGTCATAGAAAAATTGAGCTGTTTGCAAACTGAAGTCTTTCATTATAAACAGTATTTTCTGATGATTCACATCAAATTTTTTTTTACTGATGAAATATTATTTTTGTAGAGCAGCTAACCCCCCCCCCCCCCAAGCACTTTCAAGGATGGAATGGTCTGTGAACTGAAATAACTATAAAAATAAAGAGTCTGGAATTTTGGAGTGTCGTTGATGATTAGTATTGAACTGTGCTGTCTGTGACTCAAAGACTTTACCTCCCCTCACTTCTACTATTTATTGTTCTGTCCTTATGGTGTTTGTCTTATTTGTATTAATATCCCTTAACATGAATATTGTGCTGTAGATACTCAGCACACCTCATTAAATACAGCATTTATGCAATAAAATTAGGTCTTGAATAAAGGTCATTACAAATTGAATAAAAGTATGTGTTAGGGTGCCGCTCCTATTTGACTACAAATGGACTGTTCCCATTGCTATATATAGCAATGGTGGATTCTCTCCAGGGGAGTCGTAGAGAGTCACTTGAGAGTCTCTAATGAGTTACTGAAGAGTCAGTGCGAGTCAGTGAAGAGCTAGTCACACTTCCGGTGGCGTACTGGAAGTAATCACGTATACACACGTCTTACGACGGATTGGACTCTTGTATCTTTCTATTGTAAATATTACTAATCACTTCTGTACATACTAACCGTCTTTCCGCGGAATACAACTTATATTCTGATTCTGTTGTTGAGTTATTCATTTATACTTGGCGACATAACAGTATGAGAGTAGGCTGGAATGTTCATAGGCTGACTATGAAGGAACGATGCCAGAGCCATGAAATTTTGTATGCATTAATTTCAACTCTTTTTATTAATAATAGCATTGTTTCTTTCTAGGTAAAGTGACATCTGACTATTTACAGAAGACTTCAAAAGTAACCAGAAAGACTTCTCTTGAAAATGAACAAAATTTGACATCAGCATATTATCAAGAACCTGCAGGAAAAGGGTTTACCCCCAAAGACATTCATGCTAACATGGTTGCTACGTTAGGGGATGACACTACAGCTTTAGTCAAAAAATGGGCAGCTGAATTTAGAAGAAGAGAGAGTCTTGAAGATGACCCAAGGTCTGAACGTAATGTGACTGCCACCACTGTAGAAAACATAGTGATAAATGACAGGTGATTGACAATAAATCAAACAGACAATGCTGTTAGTATATTGAGTGATAAATTTGGGAATATTTTGCACAATAAACTTGCCAAACTGAAGCTCCCTATTCAGTGGGTGCTACGTCTTTTGATACCTGATCTAATGTTCACCAGGCTGATAACATAATGGGGAAATCTGATATTATTAGAGGCAGATCCAGCTGGTTTTCTTGAACATTTCTTAACCCATGATGAGCCTTGAGTTTATCACTTTGAACAAGAGATAGCAAGACAATCCATGCAGTGGAAACCCCCCTGATTCTCAGCTTCTCTAAAAAGGCCACATTCGTATCATCTTTTTTTTTTTTTTTTTAATCATATCACCCCAAGCAAGGCGATAACGCCACTGATACGCAGGGGGCTACGTAAGGGTAAAAAGAATGGAAAAGAGAAAGCCAGAAACCACATCCTAGACAGGGAACAAGAGATGAGCCTCTTCACCTGTTCAATAGACGTGGGTGGAGTGTGAACCAGGCGATAGTTTAGTCTATCTACTCCAATTGAAAAAAAAAAAATAAAGAGAGCAAAGAGTGAAAAGATTGGAAAAGAGAAAACCGGAAACCGCATCCTAAACAGGAAACAAGGGATGAGCCTCTTCACCTGTTCAATAGATGTGGGTGGAGTGTGAACCAGGCGATAGTTTAGTCTATCTACTCCAATTGAAAAAAAAAAGAAAAGATTGGAAAAGAGAAAACTGGAAACCGCATCCTAAACAGGAAACAAGGATTGAGCCTCTTCACCTGTTCAAAAGATGTGGGTGGAGTGTGAACCGGGCAGTAGTTTAGTCTATCTGCTCCAATGAAAAAAAAACGTTGTTGAATTGCTAAGTTTTAACTTAGTTAAAGTCCAGGCAATGAAATTTCTAAGAAAACAAAATTAATCCTTCAATTAAGCATGAAAAGTTTTAAAATCAAGCAAAAATTAGACAAAACGAACAAAAAAAAAAAAAAAAAAATAATGGCTCACCCAGAACAGAATTCAACAGTATTCAAAACATTTTAACTCCAAACCAAAAACAAAGCTACTGCCCTCCGAAAAAAAAAAAAAAAAAAATTTCTAACTTTTTCGTCACAGAATGTGGAAATGGGATGCTAGCCAATCGGCCAGCAGAGAAGAGGAAGGTGTACAATAATGGGTCCTATGCAATATAGGTGAACAATTTAACAAGAAAAATTGAAAATAAATACAATGTATCTAAATAGAAATTAGAGACCTGTCATAATAGATGATTCCAGCCTATGTACAATAATGGATCATATGCAATATAGGTGAACAATTCAACTAGAAAAACGGAAAACAAATACAATGTATCTAAATACAAATTAGAGACCTGTCATAATAGATCACTCCATCTTAAATAAATCAACAATGTTTTACAATAATTTTCAACATCAACTTGAGTCTGTTCTTGTTAAAATCAGGAGCTGTTGCCAATTATATTTAATTTAACCATGTCAGTTCTGCAAGGAAGCTGATGATTTTGGGATGCAAAAGAAACATGTTTGTTGACTATCTTCAAAAGGGCAACAACATCAATGGAGAGAACTATACCAATTTGCTGAGACAGTTATGAAAGGCTATCAAGACAAAATGCCCAGGAAAACTGACAAAACATGCCTTGTTTCATCAGGACACAGCTCGCGATCAAAAGTCCGATATGACTATCATCTGTCCTCCAACATGAAAAAGACACTAGCCTGTGAACCAGTATGACAGTGATGATGACATCATATCTGCTGATGATGACTTTTTTGGCTAATAAGATTAATGCCTCTTCATAATTTGTTTCAATGGCTGTTTCATATGACTAACTGCTTGATCACTCTCACTATTCTCCTGACTTAACCCCATCTGACTATCATCTGTTCTCCAACATGAAAAAACTCTAGCCTGAAAACCAGGATCACAGTGATGATGACATCATATCTGCTGTTGATGACTTTTTTGACCAATAGAATGAAAGTTGCAACAACAATGGAAGAAGTGCCTCGACTACAAGGTGGACTATGTTAAAAAAATAAACCACATTTGGTTCCATTCCATGAGAGCATTTTGATCAGCCTATGAATTTTTTCACTGATTCTCGTACTTTGGTTTTGAATAACAGGTACATAAGTTTTTGTTGTGGGACCTCCCCTTTTTCTATTACAATGGACTCAACTTGAGTATACATATACTCCTGCCATAGAGACATTCATTCGAGTCATCAGAACTGATCTGTAAGTTACCGAACAATACCGAAGTTACACAGAGAATATCACATCAGTAGGCATAGTACCTCTGAGCTCCACTCAGCCAGAATAATATTACATGGATATACTATTTCAAACATGGCTTCACTTCAAAAACTTGCATATATATATATATATATATATTCCTTACTAATCGTATTCCTAGATTACTAACCTTGTGTTACGTTCAATATAACCTATTTTTCTATCTCAAATATCTGTTTTGTTGTTTTTTTTTTAATTTTTTTTCATAAGCGTTTCACCCCGAGCAAGGCATGTCACTGCCACTACTGCGCAGGGGGCTACGTAGAGTGGAGAAAGGCTGATTAAATATAGGAAATGTCAGAGGGTGGGTGATAGGCGGGTAAGGATACCGAGAATGAGGGTTGGGTAGATGAGAGTGTTCTGAGAATAGTTGGGAGTTAGTGTGATAGGAGGTGTCTATTGACCCTACATTTAAACACCTGGAGATTGTAACTGTCGGGAAAGCAGACTTGTGGAAGGGAGTTCCACAGGTGGGAAGCGTGAGAAAAGAAGCTGTTGGAGTAGAATTTACGGTTACAACTTATTTGTTTAACTGTAAAAGGGTGGGACCTAGTTGCTAATCTAGTATCTCGTGTAAATTCGTGCTTAGGCGGCACCAGTGATCTAAGCTCATCGGAGCAGAAGCCATGAAAGTACTTGTAGAAGAGGCACAGGGAAGCCACATCACGCCGGTGTGAGAGCAGCTGCAGCCGGTCTGCCAAGTCAGTATCAACCACGTTACAGATCCTCCTTTGTATTTTGTCAAGAAGCCCAAGGAGAGCAGCAGGGGCACCCGACCAGATATGGCAGCAATATTCAATACACGGGCGGATGGTAGATTTGTATATGTGCAGAATAGATTCAGGTGGGAAAAATTTCCGGGCCCTGCACAGGGAGCCGACTTTCATAGCAGCAGATTTGGCAATGGATTCAATATAGTCATTCCATTTGAGGTCCGCCGAGAGTGTAAGGCCAAGGAGGCGTGGTATTTTACTCTCTGGGAGGCTAGCCTGTCACATGCTAATGGGAGGTTTTGTGTGGCTCCTCACTCGGATCCACAGTTTTAAATAAATGTATATGGGCTTCAAATAAAGGTAGTTATGCGATAAATAAAAACAAAATCTTTAGCCTTCAATAAAAGCATTTATGCTTTAAATAAAATATTTGACCTTTGAACAAAAGAATTTTCGTTTTCATCTGGTTCACACATCTCGGTCTTGGGCACCTTGAGGTGGTTTAATGTTTAATGGTTAGCAAGCTTGTCTTGCGAGAATCATTACAACTGAGTATTGAGTTTGATCCTCACTGGGTGTCCCTTACTTTCAGCCTTGTGCCACACCTAAGCTACACTTAGAAAATCACCACATCTTCCCGGCTTTTTGAACATGGAGTAGAGGTATTTCCCTGCCTAGGATTGGGTTTCTGGTTTTTTTTCATTCTCTTTCACTCCCAGTAGTCCCTTGCATCTTAGTGATATTATCACTTTGCTTGGGGTGAATTGATTTAAAAAAAACATATTTTGTGTATGTGTAATTAGACGCTAGATAAAGGAATTTTGGCTTTAAATAAGTGTAACTGAGTTTTGAAAAAAAGTACTTGCATTTTTAATAAAATCCTTAGCTCTATATCCTGCATATCATTACATATTTTATTTGAAGTGGGTGTGAAGGTGGTGCAATGAATTGGGAATCAGAATGAGAGGTCGGAGAGCTGAGTTTGAGTTCCAGATGAGTTCATCACATTCACATGTGACTAAACTATTGCCAGGTTCACACTCCACCCACGTCTATTGAGCAGGTGAAGAGGCTCATCCCTTGTTCCCTGTTTAGGATGTGGTTTTCGGCTTTCTCTTTTCCAATCTTTTCACTCTTACGTAGCCCCCTGCACATCAGTGGTGTTACCGCCTTGCTTGGAGTTGATATGATTTTAAAAAAATATATATATTCTCATTAAACACATATTTCTTTTAATCCGTTTTACCCTATGCAAGGCAGTAAAGCCAAACAAAAAAACAAAAAAAAACAAGGGGTTACAGGTTGTGGAAGAATTAGAAACAGAAGCATTGATGATGAAAAAAAGTAATCGGGACAGTAGATAATGATTGACATTGAATTTAAATTTTTGCAGATTAAAGTTGGCTAGAAAACAGTGAGTCGGAATTGAGTTCCACAAGCGAGAAATGTGCGAGAAAAATCTGTTAGCATAGAAATTACAGCTACGTCTAGCCAACTCAACTGAGAATTGATGAGATCTTGATGCCAGACTAGTACAGCGCTTAAGTTCAAAAAGTCTAGGTACCAGAGTAAAGAGTTTAGATGAACCAGAACAGGATGGTATTTACAGAAAAGGTACAGAGAGGCAACCACAAGGCTGTTGGAAAGCCACTGAAGTTGAGACGTCGGACTAATAATATTACTGATTCTTTGGATTTTATCAAGTAGCTCAAAGTAAATAGCAGAGGAACCAGACCATATTTGGCAGCAATATTGCAAGCATATCAGTCAGTCATTTAAGTGATTCACTATTGGGTGATCATGTCTTAAAAGAGACATGACTCAGTGGGCAGAAGATTTTCCTGCAGTAGATTTCCATTACTTTCTGCAGTAGAATTGTCTAGTATGACAAAATGAACCAACTTTCTTAACAGCTGACCTAACAATAGATTCAATATAGTCTTTCCACTTCATGTCAGCTGAGAATGTAAGCCTAAAAAGGTGCAATGATTTAGTCTAAAGGAATTGTCTAGTATGACAAAATGAACCAACTTTCTTAACAGCTGACCTAACAATAGATTCAATATAGTCTTTCCAATTCATGTCAGCTGAGAATGTAAGCCTAAAAAGTTGCAATGATTTAGTCTGATGGAATTGTCTAGTATGACAAAATGAACCAACTTTCTTAGCAGCTGACCTAGCAATAGATTCAATATAGTCTTTCCACTTCATGTCAGCTGAGAATGTAAGCCTAAAAAGTTAAAGTAATTTAATCTAATGTAATTGTCTAGTATGACAAAATGAACCAACTTTTATAGCAGCTGACCTAGCAATAGATTCAATATAGTCTTTCCAATTCATGTCAGCTGAGAATGTAAGCCTAAAAAGTCACAATGATTTAGTCTGATGGAATTGTCTAGTATGACAAAATGAACCAACTTTCTTAGCAGCTGACCTAGCAATAGATTCAATATAGTCTTTCCACTTCATTCATTTTTCTGTATAATCGTAGTTGCCAATTTAATTATACAATATATCCAAAGTGTTTTTCAATTGTTTGGTTGGTTGGTTGGTTGGTATATTGATTGATTATATGTAAGAAACCTTTGTCAATTCTCAAGGCATAATTCAAGCATAAAGAAAGAGCTATTTGGCACTCATTTTTTATGGATAAATTCAAGCTAGCTAAGGCTATATCTCAAGTTTTAGATTATTTTTCCAAGTTGTAGAAGATGAGAAAAAATCATTGCCTCTGAACATGTGAATCTGAAATAAAATCTGGATAATGACGCTCGGATAACAGGTTGGCATTAATAAGGTTTAAAGTTAATAGTTAATCTGTACCATAAGCTTGCATGTAAGTGACTATGACTGCAGGATTTCCTTTTTGTGTTACTGACTGCAGTTCTGACAAGAAGAAAGTAGAAAGGTTAATGTAAATTTCATATTTATTTTGGTTGAGAAAATCTGAGAAAACCACCGCCTCTTGCAAATTCTTCTTAAATTCTGTCACCTGAGGAGAGAAATGAAATTCAAAACTGGGATTATCTCTCCATGGTAATTCACTTCCAAGCATTAACTAGAAATTATGCCTCAAACAAAATTGATTATATTTCTACAGAATTTTTTAGTTTTCAATTGTTGTTAGTTTCATTCTTTTTTTAAAATTCAGAGGTGAACAGTAAATGTGCTACAGTGGCATAGACTAGATTCTCTCTCTCTCTCTCTCTATATATATATATAGTGAACCCTTTTTTTAGGTGGGGGATATGAAAATCAAGCAGGTACAAAAATTTAAATTCCTGGGAAGTGTTCTAACAGAAGACGGAAAGTGTGACACAGAAATCCGAAGGTGAATTTGCATGGCAAAGAACTCATTGCAGAAGTTGAGTACACAGAAGTTGGACACAGGTAACTTTCACTAGAAACAAAAAAGAGAGTACTGGATTGCTATGTGATGTCAGTTCTTCAATAAGGTAGTGAATGCTGGACAATATCATCAAAGATAAAAGAAAAACTTGAAGCTGCTGAAATGTGGTTCTACAGAAGGATGCTGAGGATATCATGGACCAAGCATTAAAGCAATGATGAGGTTTTGGAAAAAATGGAAACAAAAAAAAATTAATACCAAGCATCAGGAAGAGACAGCTGAAGTTCCTGGGACATGCAATGAGGAAGGGGGGCTTGGAGAACTTGATACTAACAGGCCAGATAGAGGGAAAAAGAGACAAAAGAAAACAGCAGATAACATATTTGAAGGGCCTAAGCAGGTGGATGACAGAATGGGGGTTGCATGGTGTTATAGGAGAAAGTGTGTTAAAAGCCACCAGGAATCACGAGACATGGAAGGCCATGATTGCCTACATCCTGAAAGAACAAGGCACATAGAAGAACTCTTTTTAATGTTACGAGGATGCATTTATATATAAACATAATAATAATGTCTAAAAAGTTGTAGTAAGGGATTCTATTGAGTCCTACTTGTTTTTCATGAAGTAGTCGTAAAAATAGGGAAATTAGGATGTTTTGGAAGATGACAGAATGTTCCAGTAGATTCAAGAGAATTCGAAAGGTTCTAGAAATATGCAAATTAGGTGAAAGCCATTATAAAAATAGGTTCTGGGCAGTCATGAGTTAGTTGTTACCAGGGTTTGCTGACGTTATCAACTCCGGCTTTGATTCAAGGATTTATATCCAGCCGAAAGAATCCCGAAGAAGTCGTTGACCGACTAAAACCTGAAAGAGTTATTAAAAGGATTTGCTGACATTATTAACTACGGTTTTGATTCAAGGATTTATATCCAGCTGAAAGATTTAATAAGAAGTTGCCAACCAGCTAAAACCTAACAGAGAACCTCATGGAACTATATGAGTAAATAGATATTTTTGACTCTTTCATTGACCAAACTAATTTTTACCTAGTGTTGTCTTTATTTAGTTTAATTTCAAATGACCTAATTTTTTTTAAAATAATTTTATTTTAAATCCTATATCTTTTTATTCCCTTTTATTAATAATTATGCCTTTTTAAGTAAAGGCCTTTTTCTAATACTTCAACGTTTTGGGGAAATTAGGTTTTTGAATTTGTCCAGCGTCTGTAATATTTAAAAAAATTTTTTTCTTTAGTTTCTTTCTTTTTCCCTCCCTTCCTTCTTTTATCTCTCTTACCACCTTTTTTCCATGTTGCTTAAACTTACGTCGATTTAACACGGCTATCTGTTAATTTTTAAAAGAAAAAGAAAAGAAGAAAAAGAAAAAGATAAAACAAAATAAAATCTTTTTCTTTTTTTTCTTTTCCTTTTTCTTTTTCTTTTTTAATTTCTTTGCAAATCTATTTAAAAAGGAAAATTAGACTGATTTTTCTCCAGTTTCTGAAAGGATTTTTTTGTTGCTAAGGTGATGTGTTATCCCCCGTGGGGATTTTCATTTCGAAATGGTCATCCAACATCATTGAATTAATCCTTTTTTAATTTATATTTGCTTTGTAATATTTTATTACATGGAGCTCTCTTCCTGTATCATTTTTTAATATTAAAATAAAATTTTTAATATTAATTAGGATCGGGTTTTTGGAATTTACCTTCCTGCTTTTTCCGCTTGGATTAAAGTATCTGAATTAAAATTATATATATATATATATATATATATATATATATATATATATATATATCATCATCATCATAAATTAACATCCATTTCCATGCTAGCATGGCTTTTTTCCAGGCTACCTGATTTTGTGTAAGGCCTGGCTGTAATCTCTTTCTTAAATTATCTTTGATAAGCTGGGTCTACCTTTTACATGGTCAACCTATCATATGCAATTGAACCATCATGGAGAGAGTTTTACAGCTGTATGCCTTTACTAACACTGACCAGTTTAGGAAATGGAAAACTCAGCGATTTTATTAATCTCTACGAAGATTACCTACTAAGGTTAAAGAATTCAGCCTACCCTATTCTACACAGAGTGAGTGTAGAGGTCTTTATTTCAGAGATTCCTTTCTCTTAGACAAGTTGCTATTCAAAGCTAAAGTCTCTTACCCAGCCTAAGAAGTTTAATGTCATACTTAGGCAGGTGCTCCCACTCTGCTCCTCAAAAACTCTAATCTCCCAATCAGGCCTTGCTACCAGAAGTAATATATCGTCATAGCCACCACACACACACACACATATATATATATATTACATTTTTAAACGAGTTATTATGCGACCTAGGTTTCTACTATGTGATGTCTTCAGGCGATTTGCAATAATTGATTTTACTGTTTATTGTTTTTTTTTAAGAACACTCATGTAACAGTGTTTTTTTTTTTTTGGACGCTTGCGTGACGGAGAATATTGAATGGCAATTTTTAAAATTACAAGTAATTATAACGTTTTCATCTATGGTTGTATGAACCTAATAGGTATTTTTTATTATGGTTACACTTAGTCATAATTTCTGTTCTTTCATTCAATAGTTTATTTTTGTTTGGGAATAACATAATAGCTAACTTTTCTTCCTGGCACAGTCTACATATTTTGCCACCGTTTTAAGGCTTGGCTGTTTTCACTGTACTCCACGTTATGTCTGGGTTTCTTCCATATTTTACTTTCAATTTCCATGTGTGGCTAGCCAATTTTGTTTTGTTTTTTAAGTTTTTTATTTTGAAAGTAGATATGATTGAACCACCTGGTCTTAAATGTGTCTTTGGTTGATCCCAAAAATTATGACCAAAAACTAAGTAATTAAAAAAAATATTATATATATATATATATATATATATATATATATATATATATATATATATTGTTAAAAATGACAGACAAGGTGCTATGATTAAGTTTTTTAATATAATTTTTCTTGTGATCTTATAATTATTTTTCATTTCAGTACAAAAATTGTATAAAATTTTTCCCAAGTGTTTTATTCCTCCAAGTGCTTTTGGCTATACTTTTATCCATTATCAAGGATGAATTTTATTGAATCTATAGATTAATTATCTATTACACAAAATTGAAAACTGTTAACTTCATTTTCAAAAATAATAATTCCCCTGCAAGATCTAAACTACAGAGAACCAATATTATTCACAAATTTACATGTCCTTTGAAGAACTACGTTCATGACGGATCCAAATTCGTAAATAATTACATCGGAGACACGACCACTCGTCTGATGAGTAATAATGCCTTCTCTCATACCAAGCCCCAATGAGTGAGGGAATCATAATGGTGTTCCCACAAAACTTTGAAGTCAGCATGAACCTGCTCAGTTAAAGTGACAAATTATTTGCACTAAAACTAATAACGCTTTGTCTTCACCCCAATATCGAGCACTAGGTATTTTTAGTATGGTTACACTTAGTCATAATCTCTGTTCTTTTTATTCAATAGTTCATTTTTGTTTGGGAATAGCATAATGGCTAACTTTTCTTCCTGGCACAGTCTACATATCTTGCAACCGTTGTAAGGCTTGGCTGTTTTTACTATACTCCACGTTATGTCTGGGTCTTTTCCATATTTTGATTTCAATTTCCACACATGGCTAGCCAATTTTGTACAGTTTTTTTAAGTTTTCTATTTTGAATGTAGACTTGTAATTGAACCACCTGGTCTTAAATGTGTCTTTGGTTGATCCCCAAAATTATGACCAAAAACTAAGTAATTAAAAAAAAAAATATATATATATATATATATATTGTTAAAAATGACAGACAAGGTGTTATAGTTAATTTTTATATAATTTTTCTTGTAATCCTTTTTTTCTCATTTCAGTACAAAAATTATATAAAATTTTTCCCAAGTGTTTTATTCCTCCAAGTGCTTTTGGCTATACTTTTATCCATTATCAAGGATGAATTTTATTGAATCTATAGATTAATTATCTATTACACAAAATTGAAAACTGTTAACTTCATTTTCAAAAATAATAATTCCCCTGCAAGATCTAAACTACAGAGAACCAATATTATTCACAAATTTACATGTACTTTGAAGAACTACGTTCTTGATCGATCCAAAATTACATTGTACATTCCTATGACTCACACATACATAAACAATCTCTGTATTCTGTCGAAAGTAAAATAAAATTTAGAGGTGTTAAGAACAGAAAATAGAAAGAGGAGAACACCCCACCCCAAGAAAAATAGTTCCCTTGTCAAAGAATTCTCTGTGGCCTGCTCATCATGATCCAGTGTTTGGTTCCAATGGTGCAGATGCCCAACCAAAAATAAGAAAATCACTTCAGAAAATCACATTCTCCAAGACTTCTTTCCTTATTTCGCATTCCAGAAGTGTTAATCGTCTCCTTCTGATTTTAATTTTTGTTTCTATTTTCCTTAACATTTCCTCGTTATGTACATTTTCAGCTTGTGATATTCTCAATATACGGGCTGCGATGGATAAATTGTCGTCTAAGTGATGCAACTATGAAAATAACACTGACTTCTCATTTTAACATATATATCTACCAAAACTAAACAAAATTATCTTGAAATACTAAAGATTAAATTCATTCAATAAAATCACCATTGGCTTCATCCACAGCCTCCAGACATCTTCTGCAGCTCTTCTGGACCGTCTCCTTTTTAAGTGAGTGAACACTACCATAATCCTTGCCTTCAGTTGATATTTGGGGCTACAAAGAGTTTTGCTGGTCTCTCACTCAACTGTACCCCATACATAATAATCAAGGGGGTTGCAGTCTGGGGAGTTAAGTGGATAGATGTAAGGGATGATGCGGTCACATAAATTGTCTAACAGCCATGACTAGCTTCTCCTGTTTGTGTGGCATGGTGCAGAGTCCTGTTGCCATTTCCTTATCACTTAAATTTTTCATTTCATGATATTCTCAATATACGCAGCAGTTTAACACTCATGTGCTTGTTTCTAATAAACTTTTCTTGTTTCTTAACAGAGTGGAACTTCAGTTTATGAAAACTACTCATCCCAAACAAATCAATTCATGAACAGATTTTCCCAACAAAAAAGTGTCTCAGATGATGAACAGTCTCTCGAGCGGCAAGCCAGCAAACTTTGTGCAAAATGGGTCAGGGTGCAAAGTTTCGTGGCACAATGTCACCCTGACAGAAGCAGTAGAAAACTGCAGTATAAGCATTTTCAATAACAATGCCATGTCTTAAATTAGAAATAATATTCAGACAGAGATAAAAACAAACCTCATTGGAGAAATTTTCAGACCCAGTGAGTTTCAAGCTGAGCTGAGTGTGTGATGGGATACAGAAAAGAGAAACACCAGAAACCCCAGGAATAAAAAAAAAAAAACTTATCTGGTGTTTTTTCTTTTTCATGGAAAGAGACCCCCCCCCACTCCAAACAACAATGTCTCTTTCTTTCTCCTTGCTCACCACCTCCAACTTCTGTCACCAACTCCCACTTCCTTGCCCTCCTACAGGTATGGATACAATTAAATTAAGTTTCCTCTGTATTTTATCTGTTTAGTGTTGCGGGTGGGGGGGTATCATTTCTGGGAGAGACTTTAATTGGTTCTGTGTGTGAACTTTTGCACAAATTACTGTTGAAAAAGTTTGAATATGCCATTATCTCATGTTCAGGAATGAATTAAAGCTATTCCTCACCATTTTCTGTGAAAATAATTTTGGCTTAACACTTTAGGACATGAATATTCTTCTTCTTCTTCTGCTTCTTCTTCTTGTGCCATGTCCTGTGTCCCTTCAGGACGTAGGCAATCATGGATATCTATTTTCCCCTGTTCCTTGTCATGCTTAATATTTTTCCTCTTGGTATCTCTCCCAAACCTCGCTCCCCCTTCCATTTGCTCAAGCCTATCAAGTATGTCTTGTGCTGCTTTCCCCTGTCTCTCTTTCCCTCTATCCATCCTGTGAGTATTAAATTCTCCAATCACTCCTTCCCCATTACATGTCCTGGGAACCTCAACATTCTAAAAAAAATAATACAATTGTATTATTTAAGACTAAATGCAGTATTTATCATTCACCAATTTATAAAGAAATAAATATGAAAACAATTTTGTATTCATAAATTTATAAACATTTACCAAATTATTAAAATGTGTTTTTTTAATAATTTCTCTAATACAAGGCCCAAGAGGTACTCAAGGTAGAGGGCTAGTGTGTGGTGTTGCATAAGAAAGGTCAAGAAGTGAAGTTCTTGGGGCTTATGTGGTAACAATAATGGTTACTTCTAGACTTGAAGAGATCAATATTTATTTCGTGAATAAAATCAAATGTATAAATAAATGTATAAAGTTTATCCTGCAAAATGTCTTCTTTTTTGTTTGTACACCCAATGCAAGGCCTAAAAGCCACTCAAGGTAGAAGATTACTCGGTGAAATTGTATAGGAAAAAGAATGGGCAAGTAGTGGAGTTCTTGGAGCTTTGCCACAAAGATAAAAGCTAACCTTAAACTTGAAGAGGTCAAGATTTAATAACATTTAAGGGTTCAGTCAGAGATTTTTTTTTTGAGGGAAGAGAAAAAAAATTTCAGAGTTAAAGCAGAGACGTTAGAAGTATTGAGTTGAAGTAGACTTTAGAAGGAACCAGAAACCCAATCTTAAAGAGGAAGCAAAGAAGCAAAGATGAACTCGTCCGAATCACCCAATATTTTCTTCATTCTTTCATTGATGAAACTGCAATATAGGTAATTATTAAATATTTATAAATTTATTTGATGCACACATTATTGTGCAGTATTAAAAAAAGAACCATTCTATTTTCATTTACAATGATTCACTTGGCAATAAAAACTAAAAAATAGTATGAAATATATCATTTTTTAAAACACTGGTGTGGCCAAATAATTATGGCCGGTAGTGTGTGTGTGTGTGTGTGTGTGTGTGTGTGTGTGTGTGTGTGGTCGAGAGGTCTAAGACGTGCCAGATCACATGGGAAGGGACAAATCTCTACTCTTGTACCAAATCCGCTGCTAAGAAGGTTGGTTCACTGTGCAGGGCCAGGAAGGTTTTCCCGTCTGAGTCCATCCTGCACAAACTGCAGTCCTCTCTCACCGGCATGACATGGCTTCCCTGAGCCTCTTCTATAAATACTTTCACAGCTTCTGCTCCAATGAACTTAGATTACTGGTGTCCCCCATGTATGAATTTACACAAGCGACTAGACTAGCAACTAGGTCCCACCCTTTTACAGTGAAACCGATAAAATGTAACCGCAATTACTACTCTAACAGCTTCTTTTCACGCACTTCCCACCTGTAGAATTCCCTTCCATATACTTGCTTCCCCGACAGCTACAATCTCCAGGAATTTAAATGAAAGCTCAGTAGACATCTCCAATCTCACTAACTGGCATCCATTCTCTCAAGCTCTTTTCTCCATCTACTCCACCCCCATTCTCAGTATTCTCATCCGTCTATTACCCTCCTCCTGACATTTCCTATAACTAACCCCGCTTTCTCATCACTTTCCCCTATGTAACCCCCCATGCAACAGTGGCAGTAGAATGCCTTGCTTGGGGTGAAATGATTAAAAAAAAAATAGGGAGGAGTATGAACCAAACAAATTAATTCATGTCAATCATTTCAACTAATAATTCTGGTATCAAATGAAGACAACACTTGAGTTCAGCAGATCTAAGACTGAAGAATATACAAACCTAAAAATTTTCCTAAAAACCTCACTGAAATTCAAATAGAGGTTGAAAAGCCAAGTAAATTGCTAATAAATATTTATTACTTAAAACTAGGTGTAAAAGAAATGTACTAAAATAAAGTTATATTTAATTTTTCCTATTGTCTAATCAACAAGTTATTTTGAAACTCCTCTACTGAACATCTATGGGATATTTTGGATAAAAATAACTGATAAATCTAATGTTATTTTGCAAGAAACACTTTGGGAACAAATACAAGCTGCTTGGCAGGAGATACCATTAGATATATTTAAGAAGCTTGTGATGTCAATGGCTGACAGAATGAAGGCTGTGATCAAAATAAAAGGCTATTATACTAAATATTAAATTTATTTTGTAACAAGTATTTTTATTCTTGTTAAAGTATTTGTTGAGTAAATCAAATCAAATTACTTAAATTAAATTGTTTATTTTCTGTCAATATTTTTTTTTTTTTTTTTTATCATATCACCCCGAGAAAGGCGGTAATGCCACTGACATGTAAGGGGCTACGTAAGAGTGAAAAGATTTGAAAAGAGAAAGCCGAAAACCACATCCTAAACAGGAAACAAGGGATAAGCCTCTTCACCCGTTCAATAGACGTGGGTGGAGTGTAAACCGGGCGATAGTTTAGTCTAAAAAGATACAATAGTTCTTGTCCTAATACTTTTGCACAGTACTATATATATATACTTTTTAAAAGTGCTAGATACACAGTAGACCAATATTATTATTGTAAGTAGTATAATAAAACACATTTTGCATTGCTACACAAAAATAAAACACATTTTGCATTGCTACACAAAAATTCTCATGTTTCTGTACTGCTAATTGTACTTTGTCAGACTATGGTTGGTCACTGTGTTATATATCGCCGTACGACGACAAAACAACAAACACGCATATATAAAAATATAAGGTTATATTTTTATTAATGACGACGAACCGTGTGGAATAGAGAACGGAAGGGTGAGAGCACACATAGAATGGGTTGACGGGTGTGTAGTCTTGCCTGTGGTGTTTCTCTGCTTCCACTGGCCGTTCTCTGCTGGCGAATCCGTGTGTCGAGGTCTTTATATAGTCTTCTAGAACCGGGACTTTCCTTCCGGTCCTGCCTCGCCCACGCAACGCCCACGTAATTCCCAGAGATACCTGTTCTGTTTGCCTCCGTAGTCATTTCCGCCGCTGTCGGAAATAAGGTCAAACGACATCCGCTCCGGCCTCGACAGGATGTATTTCACAAACACCCGCCCTGCTGCTCCGACGGGAAACACCATCGCTTGCATCACTTCCTCGGGTGGGGCCAGATTGTTATATTACAACTGGTGTTGCGAATAATTTTATGGAAATCTAAAAACAAATAGTTACCCCTTTTCTTTTTGAGACAGATAAGTAGGTGGGTATAATTCCCAACATAAGGTGAGGTATACCTGTAATTATAATACCTCATTGCAGAAATATAGACAAGTATGTTTAGTTGTTTTGCTTGTTTTTTGATAGTTTCAAGATGAAGCTTAGAATTTACATTGCTCATATTTTTTCTGAGCTGTTTTGGGGGCCTTTATAATCCATTATCAATTAACTTTTTTGTCAGTTAATAAGGTTAAATCCATAGGTAAGCATTTTGTTTCCTTGGAAGTAGATATTATGTTTTTAATTAAACAGTATTATATATTTATATCTGTCGGCCTGATTATTTACAGTAAATTTTTATTACAAAAATGTGTGTCACTCGGCAGGATTCGAACATGCAACCCCTGTCCCCATAGGGGAAGCTACCATGTGATCTGGCACGTCTTAGACCTCTCGACCACAAACACACACACACACACACACACACACACACACACACACACACACACACACACACACACACACACAGAGCCATAATTATTTGGCCACTCCAGTGTTTTAAAAAATGATGTATTTCATACTAATTTTTTAGTATTTATTCCCAAGTGAATAATTGTAAATGAAAATAGACTGATTCATTTGTTAATACTGCACAATAACATGTGCATCAAATAAATTTATAAATATTTAATAATTACCTATATTGCAGTTTCATCAATGAAAGAATGAAGAAAATATTGGGTGATTCGGACGAGTTCATCTTTGCTTCTTTGCCTTGTAAAATTTTACAAAGTAATAATAACAAAAGAACCATTCTATTTTCATTTGGCAATAAATACTAAAAATAGTATGAAATACATCATTTCTTTAAAAAAAACTGGGGTTGCCTAATAATTATGGTTAGTAATGTACCCAATGTGTGTGAGAGAGAGAGAGTGAGAAAGAGAGAAAGAGAGAGAGAAAAAGGAGAGTACAATTGATACAGAGAGAGAGTGGTCTCACTACAGACGGATGTGCAGAGAGTGGCAGATATAAATAATAAGCAAAGAGCACGCTATACAGAAACTGAAATCAAGAGATTTAGGTAAGGCATTAGGTGTAAATGCTAGAGTTGTGTCAGCCCCTCACTTGCAAAACAAATAAACAAAGAAAAAAAAACACAACTACGAGCGTACATGAATTCCACACACACAAACCCATCTCAATTTACCGAGATGATGTTGCAACAAGCCCATCTGAATCACTCATCCCTTTCTTTTGATAGATGGGGTTTCTAGATATGAAACCATCATTATGTCTTTTGGCTTTTCCACTCTAATTGATAATTAGGGAAATCTTTCAAAGCCTTTTATTTATGGCACAGAATCACTTTCAGCTTCCTATAATGGGCCTCTTTTGCCTATCAATTATTATGGATGGGCAACTATTTCTGAAGCATTACATCTGTTAGTGTAATAGAATGTTGTTGATGAACATTTTTTTCATTGAATTTCGCAAACCAAATGATGAATAAGCCAAAATGTTAGAAAAAATACTTTAAGAAAAACCCTACTTTACATTTTAATAATTTCATTAATTTAGTCTTTGTCTATATTTCTGAGATAAGGTAATAATTACATTATTCAGACTATTGTCCTCATCTTTGTTGCCATTTGTACGACATTTAATAATAGATCATTCTATTTGTCTATATTTCTGAGATGAGGTAGTATTTATACTATTTACATTATTCGGTCTATTGTCCTCATCTTGGTTGCCATTTGTACGACGTTTAATAATAGATCATTCTATTTGTCTATATTTCTGAGATGAGGTAGTATTGACAGTATTTACATTATTTGGACTATTGTCCTCATCTTTGTTGCCATTTGTACGACGTTTAATAATAGATCATTCTATTTGTCTATATTTCTGAGATGAGGTAGTATTTACAGTATTTACATTATTCGGACTATTGTCCTCATCTTTGTTGCTATTTGTACGACGTTTAATAATAGATCATTCTATTTGTTTACATTTCTGAGATGAGGTAGTATTTACAGTATTTACATTATTCGGACTATTGTCCTCATCTTTGTTGCCATTTGCACAACGTTTAATAATAGATCATTCTATTTGTCTATATTTTTGAGATGAGGTAGTATTTACAGTATTTACATTATTCGGACTATTGTCCTCATCTTTGTTGCCATTTGCACAACGTTTAATAATAGATCATTCTATTTGTCTATATTTTTGAGATGAGGTAGTATTTACAATATTTACATTATTCGGACTATTGTCCTCATCTTTGTTGCCATTTATACGACGTGTAATAATAGATCATTCTATTTGTCTATGTTTCTGAGATGAGGTAGTATTTACAGTATTTACATTATTCGGACTATTGTCCTCATCTTTGTTGCCATTTGTACAACATTTAATAATAGATCATTCTATTTGTCTATATTTCTAAGATGAGGTAGTATTTACAGTATTTACATTATTCGGACTATTGTCCTCATCTTTCTTGCCATTTGTACGACATTTAATAATAGATCATTCTATTTGTCTATGTTTCTGAGATGAGGTAGTATTTACAGTATTTACATTATTCGGACTATTGTCCTCATCTTTGTTGCCATTTGTACGACGTTTAATAATAAATCATTCTATTTGTCTATATTTCTAAGATGAGGTAGTATTTACAGTATTTACATTATTCGGATTATTTTCCTCATCTTTGTTGTCATTTGTACGACGTTTAATAATAGATCATTCTATTTGTCTATATTTCTGAGATGAGGTAGTATTTACAGTATTTACATTATTCGGACTATTGTCCTCATTTTTGTTGTCATTTGTACGACGTTTAATAATAGATCATTCTATTTGTCTATATTTCTGAGATGAGGTAGTATTTACAGTATTTACATTATTCCGACTATTGTCCTCATTTTTGTTGTCATTTGTACGACGTTTAATAATAGATCATTCTATTTGTCTATATTTCTGAGATGAGGTAGTATTGACAGTATTTACATTATTCGGACTATTGTCCTCATCTTTGTTGCCATTTGCACGATGTTTAATAATAGATCATTCTATTTGTTTACATTTCTGAGATGAGGTAGTATTTACAGTATTTACATTATTCGGACTATTGTCCTCATCTTTGTTGCCATTTATACGATGTGTAATAATAGATCGTTCTATTTGTCTATGTTTCTGAGATGAGGTAGTATTTACAGTATTTACATTATTCGGACTATTGTCCTCATCTTTGTTGCCATTTGTACGACGTTTAATAATAGATTGTTCTATTTGTCTCTGTTTCTGAGATGAGGTAGTATTTACAGTATTTACATTATTCGGACTATTGTCCTGATCTTTGTTGCCATTTGTACGACGTTTAATAATAGATCATTCTATTTGTCTATATTTCTGAGATGAGGTAGTATTGACAGTATTTACATTATTCGGACTATTGTCCTCATCTTTGTTGCCATTTGTACGACATTTAATAATAGATCATTCTATTTGTCTATATTTCTGAGATGAGGTATTATTTACAGTATTTATATTATTCGGACTATTGTCCTCATCTTTGTTGCCATTTGCACGACGTTTAATAATAGATCATTCTATTTGTCTATATTTCTGAGATGAGGTAGTATTTACAGTATTTACATTATTCGGACTATTGTCCTCATCTTTATTGTACTAAAACGGAAACTTATACTAAACATCAGCAGGAAACAGCTGTAGTTTCTGGGACACGTAACTAGAAAGGAAGGTTTGGGGAACCCAATACTCACAGGATTGATAAAAGAGAAAGTGAGACAGGGGAAAGCAATATATACATGATAGGCTTTATCGCCCGGTTCACACTGCACCCATGTCTATTGAACAGATGAAGAGTCTCATCCCTTGTTCCCTGTTCAGGATGTGGTTTACAGCTTTCTCTTTTCCAATCTTTTCACTTTACTTTTTTTTTTCTTTTTCATTTTTTTTTCTCAATTGGAGTAGATAGACTAAACTATTGCCCGGTTCACACTCCACCCACGTTTATTGTACAGGTGAATAGGCTCATCCCTTGTTCCCTGTTTAGGATTTGGTTTCCGGCTTTCTTTTTTCCAATCTTTTCACTCTTACGTAGCCCCCTGCACATCAGTGGCGTTACTACCTTGCTCGGGGTGATATGATTAAAAAAAAAAAATAGGCGAAAAAGTCTCATTATTTTACAGTTGAATTTTCTAGATGTGGAAGTAAGTTCTACACTATTAGTTACTTTTAACGCAATTTTCAGACTTGTGAAACTCTCAACCAGCTTCTTGACTCCCAGTCAACTTTGTTCTTCAAAAACTTAAATGCAATGTCAATCGTTATCCTCTGTCTTCTTAATTCCTATTCTTTTATTGTTCTCTCTCCTTAATTATGTTTTCTTCTTCTCATATTATTATAAGTCCTATGCTAACAGTTTCTTCTCTCACTTGTGGAACTCTCTTCCGGCTTCTTGCTTTCCACTCAACTTTGATCTTCAAAAATTTAAATGCAATGTCAATTGTTATCTTCCATCTTTTTAATTCCTCTTCTTTTATTGTTCAGATTCCTTAATAAAGTTTTTTTTTCTCATATTCTTTCCTGTATGTTAATAGCTTTGTTGCCTTGCTTAATCCACCTCTTCCCTCGAGTTATGGGTTAAATAACAGGACAGATTGGTTTCTATAGCCTTGACTTGCAACAAGTCCACTGCAGAAAGTAACGGCAATCTACTGCGTGATAATCTTCTGCCCAGTCAGTCATGTCTCTTTTGAGACATGATCGCCCAAGTGTGCATCAAGTATGGCACTTGACTGACTGACTGACATTGAGATCACATCAAGTCACAAATGAGCTGGTTAGATGTGGCCATAAGTTAAATGCTGATAGTTTTTTTTTCTCATACTTCTTGCTTGTGGAGCTCCCTTCTGGCTCCATGCTATTCAGCCAATATTAATCTGCAAAATTTTAAATGCAATGTCCATTGCTATCTACTGTTCTCCTGATCACTGTTCCAATTCTTATTAATGTTTCTGTGGTTAATGTTTCTGTTCTGTTCCACACCCCGTAATCTCTCATATCTTAGTGGCTTTACTCTCTTATATGAGTTGATACCTACTAAAAAAATCATTATTTTCTATCTTCTTAATTCTTGTTCTTTTATTATTCTCTTTCATTCATATTATCTTCTCATATTCTCTAATACTAACTTGTGTCTTAGTGGCTCTATTGCCTTGTTTGGGGCGAAATGATTAAAAAATAAACATATGTTGGAGTAGATAGACTAAACTATCGCCCGGTTCACACTCCACCCACATCTATTGAACAGGTGAAGAGGCTCATCCCTTGTTTCCTGTTTAGGATGTGGTTTCCGGCTTTCTCTTTTCCATTCTTTTTACCCTTACGTAGCCCCCTGCGCATCAGTGGCGTTACCGCCTTGCTTGGGGTGATATGATTAAAAAAAAAAAAAAAAATGTAGTCACATTAACATAAACATCACTTAAGTCTGATGAAGTCTTAAGGTCGAAATATGTCACAAAAAAATTTTTCACATCGTCACTAATCTTCCTAACAATGTGTGAGTATATGTGTGTATATGCGTGCAGTATATGCAAATGTTGATGATGATATATAAAATCGTTAAAGTTTTTTTTTTTTTTTTTTTTTTTTTTGCCTGGGTTGGTGAGCTGTTCGACAGTGTATTATTCATTTGGTTGTAAATAGAAGACGGCATTTATTTTGAATTGCACACCATCGCCAATATCTGTTGGGCGTTGTGTCTAGTGTTCTTTTATGCAACTAGATTTTCAACAGGTTGTCCATGTATATACAATAGTAAGTGGTTAGTAGCAACATTGTTTGCCACCAGCCTCGTGCTAGGTGGATGCTGGGATATCTGTTTGCAAGAGCTGAAAATGCCAAATGAGATTTCGGTTGATCTATGTTAAGCTTTTATGCAGGAATTTCAGTTCTACAATCTTTAATTTCATTGAGTAGCAAGGAGTAACCAAAAATTCATTTCACACCTAAACTATACCATTAATTATAAGATCAAATGTCTTTAACATGTGGAGTTATTAGATCTGGCATTTTCCGCACGTACACCACAAACAGGATCTCATTTCAAATGATTCTTACGTATTTATTTCCATAAAGAACTTTGTTATTACCATATTTTCTTGTTCATAACAGATTTCCCAACCTATGGGCCATGGCAATTTTAATCCAGGCCACAGAAATTTTATAATTGGATATATTCTGTATAAAATGGAAGTAATTTTTTATTATCTGATAATTTCATGAGCCAGAGAAAAATTTTGGATTCAAAGTCGGTCATGAGATGAAAAATCCTCTTGGGGGATTACACAACTTGAGTGATTCTTTTTTTAATTGTTTCTCCCCCTAACTAAGGTAATAATACCACAGGGATGCAGGAGTTATACTTTATGTGCAATGTCCTCTCAAGATATAGGCAATTATGGCTCTCCACAATTTCCTGTCCTTTGTAGCTCTTTATAAATTTTGTCTTTTTGTTATTTCTCCTAAACCCTATTCTGCCATCCATTTACTCAAATTCATTTTTCTTCTTCTATGTGCCATGTCCCTTCAGGACGTAGGCGATCATGGCTCTCCACAATTTCCTGCCCTATAGAACTCTTAAAATATTTTGTCTTTTTTTTTTTTTATTTCTCCTGAACCCTATTCTGTCATCCATTTACCCAAACTCATTCTTCTTATATGTGCCATGTCCCTTCAGGGCGTAGGCGATCATGGCTCTCCACAATTTCCTGTCCTTTGAAGCTCTTAATAAATTTTGTCTTTTTGTTATTATTCTTAAACCCTATTCTGCCACGCATTTACTTAAGCTTCTTCTTCTTCTATGTGTCATGTCCCTTCAGGGCATAGGCGATCATGGCTCTCCACAATTTCCTGTCCTTTGAAGCTCTTAATAAATTTTGTCTTTTTGTTATTATTCTTAAACCCTATTCTGCCACGCATTTACTTAAGCTTCTTCTTATATGTGCCATGTCCCTTCAGGGCGTAGGCGATCATGGCTCTCCACAATTTCCTGTCCTTTGAAGCTCTTAATAAATTTTGTCTTTTTGTTATTATTCTTAAACCCTATTCTGCCACGCATTTACTTAAGCTTCTTCTTCTTCTATGTGTCATGTCCCTTCAGGGCATAGGCGATCATGGCTCTCCACAATTTCCTGTCCTTTGAAGCTCTTAATAAATTTTGTCTTTTTGTTATTATTCTTAAACCCTATTCTGCCACGCATTTACTTAAGCTTCTTCTTCTTCTATGTGTCATGTCCCTTCAGGAGATTGGAGATCATGGTCTCCACAATTTCCTATCTTTTGTTGTGCTTCATAAATTTTGTCTTTTTGTTATCTCTCCTAAACCCTATTCTGCATTCTGTTTACTCATTCTTCTTCTTGTATGTGCCATGTCTCTTCAGGAAATTGGCAATTATGGCTCTCTACATACCTTTCAAAAGTGAATGTAATAAACTTAACTTGAATTTGAACTCGGATCTCTGATTTCTCATTCCAGGCTAATATCTTTTACACCACCTGCACATTCTTTCTTATTTACCATGAAGAAGTTTTAGTATCTTATTGATAATTATTTCACTGTTTCTTTCTATTGATTGCATTGTAAACAATAATCCCGATATTGAGGAACAAACATCCTTTTGATACATCATTTTTTTGTAAGCACAAAGGTTAAACATTGCCAGAAAATGATTCAGAATTCAGCCAGGTTATTTACTGATCTTCCATCATTACCATATTTTCTTGTGCTTAATACAAAACATTTTTAATGAAAATTAAAGATGAAAGGGGGTTGGGGGTCATATTATACACAAGTACATGTTTTCAGAAGTTTTAAAACAAACTTTATTTGAAACAGCAAGATTGCAATTACACTCAGTGCAATAAATAATGTGCATTGTGGTGCAGTGGATATCGACCTAGAACTAGAAATTGGAAAGCTGAGTTCAAATTCCAGTTGAATTCATTGCATTCACTTACGCACAAATACCCTTGGAAAAGGTATTAATCCATTTCTTCCCTCCAGTTATGGGTTAACTAACAGGACAGATTGGGTTCTATAGCCTTGGTTGGCAACCAGTCTACCACAAAAAGTAATGACAACCTACTGCGGGATAATCTTCTGCCCAGTCAGTCATGTCTCTTTCGAGATATGATCGCCCAAAGCGTATATCACATATGGCACTTAACTGACTGACTGAATATAATAATTAAAAACATGATTAAGGCTTCTACTGGGCATAAAGTAGGGGATCAATTTTTATATTGTTATGAAGTAATAAACTGATCCCCCACTAATTACTACTTAATAATATAATACATCTCTTCCCCCTCTAGCTATGGGTCAAATAACAGGACAGATTGGGTTCTATAGCTTTGGTCGGCAACCAGTCCACCACAGAAAGTAATGGCAACGTACTGCAGGATAATTTTCTGCCCAGTCAGTCATGTCACATTCAAGACATGATCGCCCAAGCGTGTATCCCATATGGCACTTAACTGAACTGACTGCATATTATAGTTACAAAGAAAGCTTCTACTGGGCATAAAGTGGGGGACCAGTTTTATATTGTTTTGAAGTAATAAACTGATCTCCCATTAATTACTACTTAATAATATATCTCTTCCCCCTCTAGCTATGGGTCAAATAACAGGACAGATTGGATTCTATAGCCTTGGTCGGCAACCAGTCCACCACAGAAAGTAATGGCAACCTACTGCAGGATAATTTTCTGCCCAGTCAGTCATGTCACATTCAAGACATGATCGCCCAAGCGTGTATCCCATATGGCACTTAACTGAACTGACTGCATATTATAGTTAGAAACAAAGCTTCTACTGGGCATAAAGTGGGGGACCAGTTTTATATTGTTTTGAAGTAATAAACAGATCCCCCATTAATTACTACTTAATAATATATCTCTTCCTCCTCTAGCTATGGGTCAAATAACAGGACAGATTGGGTTCTATAGCTTTGGTTGGCAACCAGTCCACCACAGAAAGTAATGGCAACCTACTGCAGGATAATTTTCTGCCCAGTCAGTCATGTCACATTCAAGACATGATCGCCCAAGCGTGTATCCCATATGGCACTTAACTGAACTGACTGCATATTATAGTTAGAAACAAAGCTTCTACTGGGCATAAAGTGGGGGACCAGTTTTATATTGTTATGAAGTAATAAACTGATCCCCCACAAATTACTACTTATTAATGCAATAATATAATATAATCTATCTCTTCTCACTCCTGCTATTGCTTTTATATGTTTAGGTTTCATTGCAATTTTAGAACAATAAACATTACTGAGGTGTGACAGTCACGGTATCAAAGGAAAAAATATTTTCTTATAAGCACGTAAGCTCATGTTTGCCACATATATTTTGGATTGTAATTTTTTTTTTTGTTGTCTTTTTTTACAAGTAAATATTTCATTAACAGTTTTTTGGCAATAACAATGATTTTTCAAGATATTTGATTATTTAGTCCATAACTTGGGAAAGGAAAAGAGACAGATCCTGAATTTGTATTTTAAAAATACTATGCTCAAACCCCAGAGGGACTTCCCATCAGGCAGTACCTATCCTTTAGGAGAGGGCCAATTTTTATGGCTGGCATCTGAGACGTCCCCAAATGGAAAAGTGCCAAGTTGGCTTGAGTAACTTTTTTTCCACAGTATTGCCATTAAACTCACTTTAAACCTTGACTTTGTAACACATTTGATAGCAATATGGGTACATTGGAAAATAAATATTCTATTACCTATTGACAGTTTAGTAACTACATGATACACGTTTGGGCAATCAGGTCTTGGAAGAGACATGAGCAGGCCTGAAGGAGACTACCACCACCTTTAAATTTGTTGTTGTTCATTTATTTTACTTTTTTTCAATGCAGTCTTATCGGTTATAACATAAAGTTTCTGATTATCAAAAAATTTCAATATTTAAACAATTTTAGTGGGGGCTCAGTTTCTTATACAACATTATAGTAAATCGATCCTCCATTTTGGATCCACTCGCTGGTACAACAATACCACCACTTGTAAATTGGTTGATTATCAATTTTTTTTTTTACTTTTTTCAGTGCAATCTTATCAATTAAACCCTAAACTTTCCGATTGACAAAAAACTTATAAAAATTTCAACATTTAAACAATTGGGTGGGGAGCTCAGTTTTTCACACAACCTTAAATCGATCCTGTGCAATTAACTTTTTTGCTTGCACATATTCAACAACTGAATCCTTTGTGAAATTTTTGAATAAAGCCATTCTTGAAATTTCTGAGGAAGATGTCATCGTAAGAGCTGAAGAAAACTTGAAAAATACAAAAACAAGAGCAATAACTCGTCCAAAAAAAAACAAAACAAAGCGACCCCCAACACGAGTGATTCCAAAATGGAGGATCGATTTACTATAACATTGTATCAGAAACTGAGCACCCCCTAAAATTGTGTAAATATTGAAATTTTTTCAAATTTTTTTATGTAAATAAAATAATTTTTATGTAATAACTGATAAGACTGCAATGAAAAAAAATTAAAAAAATTAAAAACAATAAATTTAAAGGTGGTGGTAGTCTCCTTCAGGTCTGCCGAGACATGACTGACTGGGCAGAAGATTTTCCACAATAGGGTTACTAAGTGATGATCATGCTCCGTGTAATTTCTCTGGCAAGGCATAGCATTGTTCAGCCGTCCTGCCATGTGACCGCAGCATGGCAGATTGTGATGAGGTAGCAAAAGTGCTCGACTGAACCAATGTTGCTTCTCACATTGATGGTGAGCAGAGGAAACTTAGAAGATGAACAGTTAGGATCATCAAGCTTTATAAAGTTACTGTACTGATGTCCATGGTTGTATTATCAGCTAAGGGATGATTTATGAAAATGCATTTAATAATAGGACATTTTCGAAATAATAAGTTTTCATTCCAGATTTTGAAGAAAAATGAAAAACAAACAGTGCATTCAATACATAAACCACGACCAGTGCAAAGATCTTGCAAACCTAATTTACGATACCCACCCCCAATGATACGATGAATCCTTCACACTACTACATCTCAATGGTGATAAGGTAGTCAGTCAGTTAAGTACGCAATGTGGTACATGCATGAGTGATCATGTCTCTTTCGAATCATAACTGACTAAGCAGAAGATTTTCCCGCAGTAGGTTGCCATTTCTTTCTGTGTTAGACTGACTGCCAACCAAGACTAGAGTTAAGTGCCATATGTTATACACGTTGGGGCAATCATGTCTCTTCTCGATCCATGACTGACTAAGCAGAAGATTTTCCCGCAGTAGGTTGCCATTTCTTTCTGTGTTAGACTGACTGCCAACCAGGACTAGAGTTAAGTGCCATATGTTATTCACGTTTGGGCAATCATGTCTCTTCTCGATCCAAGACTGACTAAGAAGAAGACTTTCCCGCAGTACGTTGCCATTTCTTTCTGTGTTAGACTGACTGCCAACCAGGACTAGAGTTAAGTGCCATATGTTATACACGTTGGGGCAATCATGTCTCTTCTCGATCCAAGACTGACTAAGAAGAAGACTTTCCCGCAGTACGTTGCCATTTCTTTCTGTGTTAGACTGACTGCTAACCAAAGCTATAGGAACACAATTTTTCCTGCTATTTATTTTATCTCGATCAGTCACTTAAGTGCCATACGTGATACAGGCTTGGGCGATCATGTCTCTTTCGATCGATCACTGACTACGCAGAAGTTTTTCCCGAAGTAGTTTGCCATTGCCTTCTGTGGTAGACTGGTTGCCAACCAAGGCTCTAAAAGCCAATTTATCCTGCTAGGGGAGAAAAGAAGATTAACATCTTTTCCAAGAGTTTTGTATGTAAGCGAATACAACACGAATTCAAACTTGGCTCTCTGATTTCTGATTCTGAGCTAATATCCATTTCTCTACATACACAATAAATGCTTAGGCGATCATATCTCAAAAGAGACATGACTGACTGGACAGAAGATTATCCCGCAGTAGGTTACCATTGCTTTCTGCGGTAGACTGGTGAATTATATTATTCTATTAATAAGTAGTAATTAATGGGGGATCAGTTTATTACTTCATGACAATAGAAAACCGATCACCCACTTTATGCCCAGTAGAAGCCTTAATCATGTTTCTGTTATATTCAGTCAGTTAGTTAATTACCATACGTGATAAACACTGGGCGATCATGTCTCAAAAGAGACATGACTGACTGGGCAGAAGATTATCCCGCAGTAGGTTGCCATTACTTTCTGTGGTGGACTGGTTGCCAGCCAAGGCTATAGAACCCAATCTGTCCTGTTATTTGACCCATAGCTAGAGGGGGAAGAGATATATTATATTATTAAGTAGTAATTAGTGGGAGTTCAGTTTATTACTTCATAAAAATGTAAAACTGATCCCCCACTTTATGCCCAGTAGAAGCCTTATTCATGTTTTTAATTATTATATTCAGTCAGTCAGTTAAGTGCCATATGTGATATACGCTTTGGGTGATCATGTCTCGAAAGAGACATGACTGACTGGGCAGAAGATTATCCTGCAGTAGGTTGCCATTACTTTCTGTGGTAGGCTAGTTTCAATCCAAGGCTATAGAACCCAATCTATCCTGTTATTTAACCCATAACTGGAGGGAAGAGATGGATTAATACCTTTTCCAAGGGTATCTACGCATAAGTGAAATGAAAGGAATTCAACTAGAATTCGAGCTCGGCTCCTCAATTTTTTCATTCCAAGATGATACCCACTGCACCACAACGCATATCCTCCCATAAGGTAGTATTCATATAAAATGCAAATTTTATTGTAACTGAATTATGTATAATAATGGATCATATATAGATAAACAATTCAAATAGTAAAATTGAAAATAAATACAATTTATTTAAATACACATTAGAGACCAGTCATAATAGATGATTCCAGCCAATGTACAATAATGGATCATATGCAATATAGGTGAACAATTCTACGAGAAAAATTGAAAATAAATACAATGTTTCTAAATACAAATTAGAGACCTGTCATAATAGATGATTCCAGCCTATGTACAATAATGGATCCTATGCAAAATAGGTGAACAATTCTACTAGAAAAATACAAATTAGAGACCTGTCATAATAGATGATTCCATTTTAAACAAATCAACAATGTTTTTACAGCAGTTTGTAACATCAAGTTGAGGTTTTTCTTGTTAAAAATTTGAATAATTTAACACATTCAACATTATAAATGAAAAATAGTGTATTTTATATTGCATTTTTTTCAAGACTTTGCATGAGCAAAACAAATTCATGGATGTAAAAAAATGCAGAATCATGTCAACATCTGCAAAAAATTTTAATCTTTTAAAATCCAGTTGTGCTTAGTTTAATTTGTAATGTATGCAAATGTAGGTAGCAAAAAGCAAATGTTGATAAGAGAGTTTTTTTTTTTTTTTTCAATCATGTCACCCCAAGCAAGGCGGTAACGCCACTGATGCGCAGGGGGCTACGTAAGAGTAAGAAGATTGGAAAAGAGAAAACCGGAAACCACATCCTAAACAGGGAACAAGGGATGACCCTCTTAATCTGTTCAATAGACGTGGGTGGAGTGTGAACCGGGCGATAGTTTAGTCTATCTAGTTGAGTTGGGGTCACAAAGCACAGCCCAGGGCCCCCAATCTGGCTTGCCTCTCCCACCATCAGTCATGTGCTTGGGGATATTATGTTCCAGCCCTGCACACAGCAAATGAATGAGATGAAAAGTAAACAAGGCTCAAACAATGAGTGATAGAAAAATTGAGGATCTGCTAACCAATAGAATAGGTTTACATATCATTTTTTTTTCTATGGATTCAGCTCAGAAAATACCAAAGTCAAGTGTTTTTGTTTATTGTAAGAAAAACAATTTGGAAATATTTTCAGTAAATATAATATACAGATAAAAATCTACAAATACAAATGGCTGACAATATTGACTAAAATATAGTGAAATGCTGTGAAATGGATGGAATTAAAGCTCTCTGGGTAGATTAGTGCCAGTTTCACTAATTTTGCTTTGGTTGGTGTGGAAAAAAACAACTAACCAATAGAATAGGTTTACACATCATTTTTTTTCTATGGATTCAGCTCAGAAAATACCAAAGTCAAGTGTTTTTGTTTATTGTAAGAAAAACAATTTGGAAATATTTTCAGTAAATATAATATACAGATAAAAATCTACAAATACAAATGGCTGACAATATTGACTAAAATATAGTGAAATGCTGTGAAATGGATGGAATTAAAGCTCTCTGGGTAGATTAGTGCCAGTTTCACTAATTTTGCTTTGGTTGGTGTGGAAAAAAACAACTAACCAATAGAATAGGTTTACACATCATTTTTTTTCTATGGATTCAGCTCAGAAAATACCAAAGTCAAGTGTTTTTGTTTATTGTAAGAAAAACAATTTGGAAATATTTTCAGTAAATATAATATACAGATAAAAATCTACAAATACAAATGGCTGACAATATTGACTAAAATATAGTGAAATGCTGTGAAATGGATGGAATTAAAGCTCTCTGGGTAGATTAGTGCCAGTTTCACTAATTTTGCTTTGGTTGGTGTGGAAAAAAACAGCTCTGATTTTCAAGAGATGCAGGGTGATCAAATAATTTTTTTTACCATATTTCCTGGTGTTGAGGACATACTTCAGCCAAAAGGACAGATGCCAATGTTCACTTGAAAAAACATAAACGTGAGTTAAATAAAGAAAAAGAAGGAACTATTGAACTGGTCGCAAGAAGACAGAATCTATAATAGTCAGTAAAAAGAACAGACCAAATTACAAATTGTAGATATCAAAATCAAGTAAATACAACAATTTAAATATATAGGAAGTGTTTTAATGGAGGGCAGAAAGTGAAATACTGAAATACAAAGGCACATTAAGATAGCAAAAATGGCCTTCCAAAAATTAAGCAAAGTATTAGGAAACAGGAAAATTTTATTAGAAACAAAGGAAAGAGTACTGAACTGTTACGGAATATCAGTCCTCCTATATGGCAGTGAATGCTGAACAATCTTCAGACAGATGAAGAAGTGACGTGAAGCAAGAGAAATATGGTTCTACGGAAGAATGCTGAGAACATGATGCAAGCAACAACAAAGTTTAGGGAAAAAGGAAATGAAAAAGACACTTATACAGTATAACCCGGATATAAGATACCCTGATATAAGATCAACCCGGGTATAAGAGAGATTTTCTCCGGTCTCGAATTAGAGTCTGTGGTAATGTATATAAAATACATCAAACCCGGATATAAGAGAACTTTTATCAGGTCACGACAACTCTCTTATATCAGGGTTACACTGTACTTAATATCAGAAAAAAAACTGTTGAAATTTCTAGGGCACATAATGAGGAAAGCGGGCTTGAAAAATATGATACTCACAGGATTGATTGAAAGCAAGAGAGACAGAGGAAAGCTGTGTAAATGGTTGGTAGAACAGGGATTAGGAGAGATAGTGAAAAGACAATATTTACTAAGAGCTTCATAGGTCAGGAAGTTGTGGAGAGCCATGAACATCTGTATCATTAAGAGACATGGTACATAGATAAAGAAGTTACTTATGTTAAAAAAAAGTATTTGTTCGAAAATCACCTTGCAACTTATACGCAAAGTTGAGGCTTCCTATAGGTTTATTTTATGCTCAATATATATAACTTCTATCTAGCCTGTCCCTATAGTACGAGAGTGGGCTGAAAAGTTCATAGGCTGGCTATGAAGAAGTGATCCAGTGCCGTGAAATTTTGCAGGAAATAATTTCAACTCTTCTTATAAATAATTTCAACTCTTCTTATAAATAACTGCATTGTTTATATCCCAGTAAACTGACATTTAACTGTTCAAAAATACTTCAAAAGTGACTAATAGTGATGTTGGCATTGTTTTATCATGTACCTGCAGAAAAAGGGTTTAGCCCCTAAGGATATTCATACTGACATGGGATGATGCTCAAGCTTTATCAACAGTGCAAAAGTGGGCAGCAGAAGAGGAGAGAGTCGATAATGACCCAAGGTCTGAACAGCCTGCAACCACTACCACCGAGGTAAACATCGATTCTGTTCGCTATGTGGTGGTGGATGATGGGCGACTGACTATAAATTAAATAACCAATGCTGTTAGCATATCTTGTGAGAGATTTGAGAATATTCTTCACAATGAACTTGATATGACAAAGGTCTCTGACACTCAATTGAATCAACTAAACTGATCAGATCACAAGAAAATCTGACATCATTTCAGGCAGATCCAGCTAGTTTTTTGGAATGGTTCTTAATCCAGGATTAGTGTTGGATTCATCATTTTCAGATCAAGAGAATATTATGTCTGTTTTCAAGTTATATTTTTGAAAAAAGTGTGTAAATCTGAAAAAATATATATATACATAGCAAACATGACTTGATTGATGGTAAGTTGCACAATGAAAAAATTAAGTTTCAGTGGACACAGATATGTCAGATACAATAACATAACATATTTCCATAAATGATTAATTTTGACAAGCATCTTAAGGTGTACATGCTAAAAAATATTCAGAATCTACCGACCCTTAAAACGCATGAGGAATGAAGAGATTTACAGGAGAGTTCCATAAGGTTTATACTAAGCAGTTTGATTCCTTTTAGCTTCCTGGAGCCTATGCCGTTATAAATATCATCATATAAATTCACAAAGTCAGTTTTCAGTAAACCTTTGACCAGGGTTTTTGTTACTCAGTACGCAACCTGATTACTCACACCTTTCGGATATTTTATTAAGTAGCTTCTTGCAATAACCTCACAATTTTAAAGTAAAATAGACAACATGTAAAAACATACAAATGGACTTACGTCAACAGAAATATTAGTAGTATTAATAACAAAACTCTTAATTTTCTGACTGCTGGAAAATTACACACATTCATAAAACAATATGAAATAAACATTCCATTCTTTTACTTTTTTTTTCATGCTAATGCAAATAATTATGTCGAGTTATGAAAACAAAATATTTGGAACTTTGTTTTGTGAGGATCTTTGTAATTGGAGTAGATAGACTAAACTATCGCCCAGTTCATACTCCACCCACGTCTATTGAACAGGTGAAGAGGCTCATCCCTTGTTTCCTGTTTAGGTTGTGGTTTCTGGTTTTTCTCTTTTCCAATCTTTTCACTCTTACGTAGCCCCCTGTGCATCAGTGTCGTTTTTGCCTTGCTTGGGGTGATATGATTAAAAAAAAAAAAAAAAAAAAATTCAGTTCTTTCAATTTGAAAGAAAACAAATACTCAACAAAGTTTATTTAAATTTGTAGAGCTGTGTTTGAAGATTGTTTCTTTCTTTGCTTTTCACATGCTTTTTCCTCTATAAATGTGACTCCTAAGTTGACTTGGCTGCCTCATCTTTCAAACTTAAAAACCAAAACAGTACTTTCAATGCCTGGTTATGATGTTTACCCACTATTTCCAAATCAGCCTTTGGAGGACATGCCCAACTTGCTATGGTCAGGAAACAGATCTACGGCACTGAATAGAATATTTAATGTAGCCCATCTTAACTTCTCCTGCCAATACTTCATAAAGAATGGATTATTCTGTTTGTGTTGAAAGATGGACTAAGCTACTTGGTTTCTGTGAAAAAAGCAAAAGAAAAACAGAAATGTTTAATAACTGTTGCCAATACCTCATAATACCCTGTAAATAATGGACTATTCTGTTTTGACTGCATGAGAAAATGAAAAACATATCTAAGACGTTACTTGTTTTCAGTGAAAAATTAAAGAAAGAGAAAATAAAAGTGTTTCACAGCCGTTTCAGTAAAATGGAAATGTTATCAGCTCCAAATTTTTTTCATTTGTACCCCCATACTTCTTTAAGTTGTTAAGCTCAAATATTCAACAATGTGATAGGGGAATTACTATGGATATTTTCTTTTCACGGAACTCCCATGAGCTTATTTAATCCTTAACTTAAGCATTAAGATTCTTCAGAAAATTGGCTTACAGCCTATCACGTTGAATACACCAGTTCTCGCTCGATCACCAAAGTTAAGCAACATTGAGCCTGGTCAATACTTAGATGGGTGACCACTTGGGAATACCAGGTGCTGTAAGCATTTAGTGATGGATTGTGGTGCAGTGGATATCGGCTCGAAAAGAGAAATCGGTGAGCCGAGTTCGAATTCCAGTTGAATACCCTGCATTCACTTAAGCGCTGGTACCCTTGGGAAAGGTATTAATCCATCCAGTTATGGGTTAAATAACAAGGGTAGGACTTGGGGATCCTACCCTTAAAAACAAATCCCAATGAATCTTGATACTCGTAAAGAAAAAAGTATTACTAGACACAAAACTTATATAAACAAAACAACAATAAATTGTTGAAAAAGGTATTACCAGCAATAAATAAATAAAAATTTAGATGGCAATAAATGATCCGCCGAGGTTGATATGCCATAAAAACAAAACAACCAAAAAACTCTTCAGAAAATTAAAATAGGAAAATCATGAAAGTCACATGGGCATTTCTAATTATTATTAATATTACTACTACCATTAGTGGATGTGCATTGTGGTGCAGTGGATATCAACTCAAAACAACATATTGGTGGGTCAAGTAAGGAATTCTTCTTGACTTCCTTGCATTCCCTTACGCACAAATACCCATGGGAAAGGTATTAATCCGTCTCTTCCCTCCACTTATGGGTTAAATAATAAGATAGATTGAATTTTATAGCCTTGGTTGGCAGCCAGTCTACCACAGAAAGCAATGGCAACCTACTGCAGGATGATCTTCTGCCCAGTCAGTCATGTCTCTTTCGAGACATGATCGCCCAAAGCATGTATCTACTGCAGAAAGCAATGGCAACCTACTGCAGGATGATCTTCTGCCCAGTCAGTCATGTCTCTTTCGAGACATGATCACCCAAAGCATGTATCTACTGCAGAAAGCAATGGCAACCTACTGCAGGATGATCTTCTGCCCAGTCAGTCATGTCTCTTTTGAGACATGATCGCCCAAAGGATGTATCTACTGCAGAAAGCAATGGCAACCTACTGCAGGATGATCTTCTGCACAGTCAGTCATGTCTCTTTTGAGACATGATCGCCCAAAGCATGTATCTACTGCAGAAAGCAATGGCAACCTACTGCAGGATGATCTTCTGCACAGTCAGTCATGTCTCTTTCGAGACATGATCACCCAAAGTGTGTATCACGTATGGCACTTAACTGGCTAACTGACTACCATTACTATTATTATCATCATCACCATTATTACTAAAATTGTAAAAGGAATGATTATGGATAACAAAGTTCGATCAACAAACATTGGTATCGATTGATTCTTCATATTAAAATACACCTGAACAAGTTTATGTCATTAACCTGTTAGAAACTAAAGAAGAAAACGACATAACTGATAGGAAATACTAGTAATGGTAAAACACTACCTAGGTAACATAAAGATCACAGAGAAATATGATCATTATAAAAAACAGATAACAAAGAATGACTGGTGAAGATATGGGTGTATCTTGTGTTTACCTGTAATCTTTACTTGCTTTTTATAGACAGTAATGAGTTCTGCTATGGTTAAATTTTTTGTGTAATGTTTTGTACTTGATAGCTTGTTTTAAAAAATGATATACTTAAATCTATCAACTCATTTCAAAACTCAGCTCAAAATTCAGCTCAAATATCAGTACAAAATGCAGCTTATATCTCAGGCTGCAATAATTGATTGACCTTTGTAAATACCCAGCAGCTCAAACTATATCAAAAAAGTCGCTTAAGAGATATTCAATAAGTGTTTCTAAAGATCCCTCCTACCCACCACCAGAGTATTTATTAATTCTATACACTTTTCTTTCCTGCTTTATACTGAATTTTATACACTTTTCTTTCCTCCTTTCTACTGAATTTTATACACTTTTCTTTCCTCCTTTATACTGAATTTTATACACTTTTCTTTCCTCCTTTATACTGAATTTTATACACTTTTCTTTCCTCCTTTCTACTGAATTTTATACACTTTTCTTTCCTCCTTTCTACTGAATTTTATACACTTTTCTTTCCTCCTTTATACTGAATTTTATACACTTTTCTTTCCTCCTTTATACTGAATTTTATACACTTTTCTTTCCTCCTTTCTACTGAATTTTATACACTTTTCTTTCCTCCTTTATACTGAATTTTATACACTTTTCTTTCATCCTTTATACTGAATTTTATACACTTTTCTTTCATCCTTTATACTGAATTTTATACACTTTTCTTTCATCCTTTATACTGAATTTTATACACTTTTCTTTCCTCCTTTATACTGAATTTTATACACTTTTCTTTCATCCTTTATACTGAATTTTATACACTTTTCTTTCCTCCTTTATACTGAATTTTATACACTTTTCTTTCATCCTTTATACTGAATTTTATACACTTTTCTTTCCTCCTTTATACTGAATTTTATACACTTTTCTTTCATCCTTTATACTGAATTTTATACACTTTTCTTCCATCCTTTATACTGAATTTTATACACTTTTCTTTCCTCCTTTCTACTGAATTTTATACACTTTTCTTTCCTCCTTTCTACTGAATTTTATACACTTTTCTTTCCTCCTTTATACTGAATTTTATACACTTTTCTTTCCTCCTTTCTACCAAATTTTATACACTTTTCTTTCCTCCTTTCCACTGAATTTTATACACTTTTCTTTCCTCCTTTATACTGAATTTTATACACTTTTGTTTTCTTTATACTAAATTTCATTTTTATTTTTATGATAACTGGAATTTAATTTTTTTTTTACCCCCTGTGCATTGTTAATTATTGAAGACATTCTGTTTTAAATTCAGTTTTCATTTTTTAGAAGTTTGCTTTTATGCAAGAAAAGCAAAGTATCACTTTGGTCGTAAGCATAAAGAATTCGATTACATAATCTCTCAGTGGTTTATGGCCATATCAAGTTGAAAACATTGGTTCCGGTCAGAATCCATTTTGCACATTTATAAATCAATCTGTGCTTTGAATACTATTGCCATATCTGGTCGAATACTCCTGCTATTCATCTCAAGGTTCTCGACAAAATCCAAAGAAGGATCTGCAATGTAATCAATCCTGACATGGTAGCTTGACTTTAGTCACTTTCTCACTGACATGATGTGGCTTCCCTCTGCCTTTTCTACAAACATTTTCATGGTAACCTCTCTGACGAGCTTTTTACACTGGTGCCTCAACCACATGAATTTAAGTGTGCTACTAGATTGGCATCTAGGTCCCACCCTTTTACTGTTGAAATAGTTAAATGTAATCACCATTTCTACTTTAACAGTTTCTTTTTTCACATTTCCTGCCTGTGAAACTCCCTTCTGTTTACTTGCCTCCCTGATGCCTACAATTTTCAAAAATTTAAATGCAACATCAATTGCCATCTTCTATCTTCTTGAATCCTGTTCATCTTTTATCCTTTCTTCAATATCCCCTGTACCCAGTCTTTTCTCTTCTCTGATAGCTACAATCTCCAGAAATGTAGACGCAATATCAATTGCCATCTATCTTCTTGAATCCTGTTCATCTTTTATCCTTTCTTCAATATCTCCTCTACCCAGTCTTTTCTCTTCCTTGATAGCTACAATCTCCAAAAATTTAAATGCAACGTCAATTGCCATCTTCTATCTTCTTGAATCCTGTTCATCTTTTATCCTTTCTTCAATACCCATTGTACCCAGTCTTTTCTCTTCCCTGATGGCTACAATCTCCAAAAATTTAAATGCAACATCAATTGCCATCTTCTATCTTCTTGAATCCTGTTCATCTTTTATCCTTTCTTCAATACCCACTGTACCCAGTCTTTTCTCTTCCCTGATAGCTACAATCCTCAAAAATGTAGACGCAATATCAATTGCCATCTATCTTCTTGAATCCTGTTCATCTTTTATCCTTTCTTCAATATCCCCTGTACCCAGTCTTTTCTCTTCCTTGATAGCTACAGTCTCCAAAAATTTAAATGCAAGGTCAATTGCAATCTTCTATCTTCTTGAATCCTGTTCATCTTTTATCCTTTTTTAAATATCCCCTGTACCCAGTCTTTTCTCTTCTCTGATAGCTACAATCTCCAAAAATGTAGACGCAATATCAATTGCCATCTATCTTCTTGAATCCTGTTCATCTTTTATCCTTTCTTCAATACCCACTGTACCCAGTCTTTTCTCTTCCCTGATGGCTACAATCTCCAAAAATTTAAATGCAACGTCAATTGCCATCTTCTATCTTCTTGAATCCTGTTCATCTTTTATCCTTTCTTCAATACCCACTGTACCCAGTCTTTTCTCTTCCCTGATAGCTACAATCCTCAAAAATGTAGACGCAATATCAATTGCCATCTATCTTCTTGAATCCTGTTCATCTTTTATCCTTTCTTCAATATCCCCTGTACCCAGTCTTTTCTCTTTCTTGATAGCTACAATCTCCAAAAATTTAAATGCAACGTCAATTGCCATCTCCTATCTTCTTGAATCCTGTTCATCTTTTATCCTTTCTTCAATACCCACTGTACCCAGTCTTTTCTCTTCCCTGATAGCTACAATCCTCAAAAATGTAGACGCAATATCAATTGCCATCTATCTTCTTGAATCCTGTTCATCTTTTATCCTTTCTTCAATATCCCCTGTACCCAGTCTTTTCTCTTTCTTGATAGCTACAATCTCCAAAAATTTAAATGCAACGTCAATTGCCATCTTCTATCTTCTTGAATCCTGTTCATCTTTTATCCTTTCTTCAATACCCACTGTACCCAGTCTTTTCTCTTCCCTGATAGCTACAATCCTCAAAAATGTAGACGCAATATCAATTGCCATCTATCTTCTTGAATCCTGTTCATCTTTTATCCTTTCTTCAATATCCCCTGTACCCAGTCTTTTCTCTTTCTTGATAGCTACAATCTCCAAAAATTTAAATGCAACGTCAATTGCCATCTTCTATCTTCTTGAATCCTGTTCATCTTTTATCCTTTCTTCAATACCCACTGTACCCAGTCTTTTCTCTTCCCTGATAGCTACAATCCTCAAAAATGTAGACGCAATATCAATTGCCATCTATCTTCTTGAATCCTGTTCATCTTTCATCCTTTCTTCAATATCCCCCCTGTACCCAGTCTTTTCTCTTTCTTGATAGCTACAATCCTCAAAAATGTAGATGCAATATCAATTGCTTTCTATCTTCTTGAATCCTGTTCATCTTTTATCCTTTCTTCAATACCCACTGTACCCAGTCTTTTCTCTTCCTTGATAGCTACAATCCTCAAAAATGTAGATGCAATATCAATTGCTTTCTATCTTCTTGAATCCTGTTCATCTTTTATCCTTTCTTCAATACCCACTGTACCCAGTCTTTTCTCTTCCCTGATAGCTACAATCCTCAAAAATGTAGATGCAATATCAATTGCCTTCTATCTTCTTGAATCCTGTTCATCTTTTATCCTTTCTTCAATACCCACTGTACCCAGTCTTTTCTCTTTCTTGATAGCTACAATCCTCAAAAATGTAGATGCAATATCAATTGCCTTCTATCTTCTTGAATCCTGTTCATCTTTCATCCTTTCTTCAATACCCACTGTACCCAGTCTTTTCTCTTCCCTGATAGCTACAATCCTCAAAAATGTAGATGTAATATCAATTGCCTTCTATCTTCTTGAATCCTGTTCATCTTTCATCCTTTCTTCAATACCCACTGTACCCAGTCTTTTCTCTCACTGTAACTCCCTGCACATTAGTGGCAGTCCTGCCTTGCTTTGTGTGAAATTATTAAAAAAAGAAAGACAAAAAAAGAAATCCTTAAAGCTATGCAATGTTGAGTCTCAACATTATCGAGATGAGTAACCACTTGAGAATACCAAGTGCTGTAAGGTACATTAGGTCAGCATCATAGAGTAACGGTTTATTTCTCTTCATGAACAACAGAAAGGGAAGGATTGGGAGAAAGCCTGTGCCAAACAAACAGACATCATTGGCGGATTAAGAGAAATCTCACAAAAATAACAATAGAGGCTTTCAGTATCCTTTTAGGACGAATCTCATCTCCGCCAAACCAATGATCTACAAATAAAAATATTTATTTCACCACAGAAATTAGTGATAAAGTTAACAGACTGATTCATTCATCAGCTATAAATGATAATGGTGGAATTACTCATTTCCATACAAAAAACATTCGACTTTTACCAAGCAAATATCAGTTGAAATTTATAAAATATTTTTCTAAAGGTTTTTAACTATTATAGATCTTTATAGTACTGATAGAAGTTTCCTTCCTAACCTTTTGTTGTTCCTGGAAAATCAATGCTATTTTCAAAAAACTGTAAATATAATATTCACTAGCGAAAAAAAAAAAGGAAAAACAAAAAAAGAAAAAAAACAAATTCTTACAATCAAAAATGTTTTGGCTTTAAAACAACCCACAAGGAGTTGATCTCTCTTAACTCATTGCTTACAGTGGATCATAGGCCATCGACGACCCCTTGGTATCACACACTGTTCTTGGCTCGTTTGTTGTCGGTGATAAATTTGTAACTTGTCTTTTTTTACAGGCAGTGGTGTTAACCCCATGCAAACCCCTTTAACCTCCAAGCAAGGTGGTCCATCTCCATGCAAGGAGGTCCACCTCCAAGCAAGGAGGTCCACCTCTAGGTTGGTTTTGAATTATGATTTTTTTCTTCTTCTAGACTGGTTACCATCAAAGACTATAAAACCCAGTTTGTTTGCATATTTACCCATAGCTGGGGAGAAGAACTGGATTCATACCTTTCCTAAGCATATTAGCACGTAATAGCTGGGATCCTGATAGAAAAAAAAAGATTATTAAATACAATAAACATTAAATGCTTTGTTTCAATCATCAGTTATGTGCCATACGTGGTACACACTTGGGCGATCATGTCTCTTTTGATACATGACTGACTAGGTAGAAGATTTTCCTGCAGTAGGTTATTTTTTTCTGCAGTAGACTGGTTGCCAAACAAGGCTGTAGAACCCAGTCTCTGCTGCTATTCAACCTACAGCTGGAGATGGGGGAATAGATGGACATACCTTTTCCAAAAATATTTTGGCAAGTGAATGAAATGGACTCGGCTGGAATTTAAAATTGGCACTTAAATTTCTAATTCCAAGCCATTATGCATTACATCACAACTCACTGATAATAATGTTTAACATTGTTGTCCATGTACTCCTTTTATTTTGATCAATTCACCCCAAGCAAGGTCAGCAAAAGGGAATGAGGAAACCCAATTCTAAGCAGGAAACAAGGGATAAATCTCTACTGTTCAAAAGTTTGGGGAGGAGTATGAAATGAGCGATAGATGAACCTATCGACTCCAATAATTTTTTTTAATCATTCAACCACAGCAGTGGTTGAATATATTCATAAGTCCAACATTGAGTGAATCTAAGCAGCTTTCAAGCTTCATCACTAATTCAGTTCTCAACTAAATTTCACACACTTAGATAGGACACCTCCTTAGCTACATTTTGAATAAAAAAATTGAAAATTTGGTTCAGCAGAACAAAAGTTACATCCAAATATGTGAAGTGCGAAATGGAAGACTAACTACATAAGTACGTGAGCGAGTGACTAACACTTCTAATAATAAATCTTATTCTTTATAACTTTTTCTGTTTAATATTTTTGCATGCGGTTTTCAACATTTAAATTCTGATGATATCTTTTATCATTTTTGTCAATCAAACTTTACTTATCACTTATCATTTTATCCGAATTGATTATCAGAATTAATTATAAATAATCAATTTTTTTATAGTTTTTTAATTAATTACATTTTTTTCTTTTTAATAATTTTGATTGCGGTTTTCAGTATTAAATTTATATTAAATTAATAGCAATACCTGAAAAAATCAGGATAAGTTATTAACCCTGGAAAAAAACAGGACAAGATATTCTAGTGAAATAAAAAATTAAAAAAATTCTTACTTGAAATATTGCAGCTAATTAAAATTTGAATTTTTTTTAGCTGCATTATTTTAATAAATTTCTTATTTTTTACTTCACTAGAATATCTTGTCCTGTTCTTTTCCAGGTTTAATAACTTGTCCTGTTCTTTTCCAGGTTTAAGAACTTGTCCTGTTCTTTTCCAGGTTTAAGAACTTGTCCTGTTCTTTTCCAAGTTTAATAACTTGTCCTGTTCGTTTCCAGGTTTAATAAATTGTCCTGTTCGTTTCCAGGTTTAATAACTTGTCCTATTCTTTTCCAGGTTTAAGAACTTGTTCTGTTCTTTTCCAGGTTTAATAACTTGTCCTATTCTTTTCCAGGTTTAATAACTTGTCCTGTTCGTTTCCAGGTTTAATAACTTGTCCTGTTCTTTTCCAAGTTTAATAACTTGTCCTGTTCGTTTCCAGGTTTAATAACTTGTCCTGTTCGTTTCCAGGTTTAATAACTTGTCCTGTTCGTTTCCAGGTTTAATAACTTGTCCTGTTCTTTTCCAGGTTTAATAACTTGTCCTGTTCATTTCCAGGTTTAATAATGTGTCCTGTTCTTTTCCAAGTTTAATAACTTGTCCTGTTCATTTCCAGGTTTAATAACTTGTCTTGTTCTTTTACAGGTTTAATAACTTGCCCTGTTCTTTTCCAGGTTTCATAATTTGTCCTGTTCTTTTCCAGGTTTAATAACTTGTCCTGTTCTTTTCCAGGTTTAATAAATTTTCCTGTTCTTTTCCAGGTTTCATAACTTGTCCTGTTCTTTTCCAGGTTTAATAACTTGTCCTGTTCTTTTCCAGGTTTAATAATGTGTCCTGTTCTTTTCCAAGTTTAATAACTTGTCCTGTTCATTTCCAGGTTTAATAACTTGTCTTGTTCTTTTCCAAGTTTAATAACTTGTCCTGTTCATTTCCAGGTTTAATAACTTGTCTTGTTCTTTTACAGGTTTAATAACTTGTCCTGTTCTTTTCCAGGTTTCATAATTTGTCCTGTTCTTTTCCAGGTTTAATAACTTGTCCTGTTCTTTTCCAGGTTTAATAAATTTTCCTGTTCTTTTCCAGGTTTCATAACTTGTCCTGTTCTTTTCCAGGTTTAATAACTTGTCCTGTTCTTTTCCAGGTTTAATATAATCTTAAGAATATTACTTTTCATGGGCGCATTTTTCCATATAATTTAAAAATGTATGAGTGCACTATATAAACTTATAGGAATATCCTTGTATTATTTCAAATTATTGTTCTCATCTTGGTTGATACAGATGTTATTAAAGACACGTTTCGACCAAGTACCTTCTGGTCATCATCAGGTTTGAGTGGCTGGTAAGAGGTATATGTTGTTTATTACAATATTTTCACGTGATATCAGTTATTGCTTATTCCTGCTTAATTGGTGTATCACTATCAGATCCCAGGATTGAACTCATGACAACTAGAGAAAGTAACATATAACCAACAACTACATTCACTATGATACCAGAAGAACATTATTGGTGTTTTTGGAGCCTTTTATATTGTGTCAGATGGTCTTTGATATTTTTAGTTATGGTGGTGGGTTTGTATAATTTAGCATTTCATTTCTGAGTAATTGCCAATATCTTTGTATTATTTTGAACTATAGTTCTCATGTTGGTTGGTATAGATGTTATTATAGACACGTTTTGACTAAGTGCCCTCTGGTCATCATCAGGTGCCTATTGATATCACTGGAAAATATGTCAATAATTAGCAGATACCCCATATCCCATGTCAGCTAATCAATGGACACCTGATGATGACCAGGGAATAATTGGCTGAAATGTTGTGTCTATAATAACCAGGATGAGAGCAATAGTTCGAAATAATACAAGGATATTGACAATTACTCATTTCAGAAATGAAATACTAAAGATTTGGTTAACAACTCATCTGTCCTTATTTCTTGTAACAGGTTGCAATTACAAGCTGATAAAGCCTTTGGTTAATTTTGGGCAGGTGCTAATCTTAGCAGGGTTTCTGTGAATCTGCTACCAAATACTTTCTGTCATAATGATTTAAATGTTGCAGTATATATTAACTTGTGTATTTGCGGACACTCGGGTGTCAGGAACTGGGACAGAAGAGTAGGAAAGGCATTTTGTCATTCTCCACTTATTACCATGGTTACCAAGAACTGCTTCTAAGGGTGCCTGTTATAAAAAGAAAATCATTTTTGGAGAGTAGTGCAGTAAAAATAAAAAAAGAAGAGAAAAGAAAGAAAAAGAGAGAAGAAAAATGAACTCCCTAACTGTAAGAACAAGTGAAAATAGATAGTAAACATAGATTGTGATACATTCAGACTTACATGCGTCCCCAAATTTGCTTTCTTTCAGTTTTTTTTTTTTTTTTTTAATCATGTCACCCCAAGCAAGGCATTCTACTGCCACTATAGCACAGGGGGTTACACAGGGCAATAGATGAGTTAGGATGTACATAGAGGGAGAGTTGGGGAGAATGGGAGAGTTAGTGTGTTAGGAGGTGTCTATTGACCTTACATTTAAACTCCTGGAGGTTATAGCCATCGGGGAAGCAAGCATGCGAAAGGGAATTCCACAGGTGGGAAGTGTGAGAAAAGAAGCTGTTGGAGTAGAAATTGCGGTTACATTTCATCAGTTTCACTGTAAAAGGGTAGGACCTACTTGCCAATCTAGTATCTCGTGCAAACTCACACCTAGGGGGCACCAGTGATTTAAGTTCATCAGAGCGGAAGCCATGAAAGTATTTATAGAAGAGGCACAGGGAGGCTACGTCACGCCAGTGGGAGAGTGACTGCAGGCGGTCAGCTAAGTCTCTCTTAAAATATTCCCCTCTAGAAGGAAAAGAGATCAATTTATATTGTCCCCAAAAGTATTTGTGAAAAATGAATGCAGCGAGCTCAACTGGAATTTGAACCTGGCTCTCTGATTTCTCAATTCGAGCCACTAACCATTACCCTAACTGCACATCCACCAAGAGGAAAGAAAAAGAAGTTTTTGTTTTTCTCTTTTTTTTTTTTAAATTTTTGGTTATAATTCATTTTCGTTATTGAATTCATCGCTATTTCTTCTCGTTTTATCCTAAATATTTAAGAAAAAAAAATATTGTATATCATCAAATTTTTATGTCATTGGAATTTTAGTATGAACCTTGTGACTATACGATATTGTAGTAACTCATCACTCAATAAAGCCTAACTAATAAAACAACTTTTAGGCAAAATTCGACTTTATTCATTAACATAGTCTCCTTCTCGTGTGATACACTGAACAATTCGATGCCTTTTTTGTAGAACGATTTGTCTTTGGCTTAAAAACACGTCTCTGTTTCCAATATCACTTCTTCATTGGAGCCAAATCTCTTTTCCCTGGAGCATTCTTTTGAGGTCTGCAAACAACCAGTAATCACCGGGGGCTACATATGAAGAATAAGGTGAAGGTGAAAGTAATTCATGTAATTTTGCCATTGTTGTCATCAACTTGTGAAACGGTGCATTGTCTTGGTGAAAGATGACTTCTTCTTCTTCATTTGTGGCCATTTTTTAATGATTTTTTCCTTCCAGTGCACCAATAATAATGCTATATACGCCATGTTGTGGAGTAAATAAGAACCCCCCACCAAAATAAAAAATGCCTTAAATAAAAAATTTAAACAGAGTTAGAGTTTCACTCAAACTCCACCTGATCAGACTGTCTGCTTCCAGGTGGAGAGAAACCTGGACGAGACTCAGCCAAAGGGCAGAGCCTCATCTGGGGTAAAAAAGACAAGTGCCCAACCTAGCTTTTGTGCAGGGTCTATAGGATATTTTCAGCCGAGCTTAAGGGCTCGGAAATCCCACTTTAACAAGGCCTTGTGCTGCATTGTGCCTCCATGGGAAGGCAGATAAATACACAGAGTTCAACGGTGAGCTCACCTGGTCAGACTCTGCCTCCAAGCAAAGAGGAACCTAGATGAGGCTCAGCCAAAAGTCAGAGCCTTGTCTGGGAAAAAATAGACAGATGCTCAATCTTGCCTTGTTCTGGGACTACAGGAAATTTTTGCCCAGGCTTAAGGGCTCGGAGATCCCACTATAAAATAGCCCTGTGCTGCATCCTGCCTCAGTTGGGAGGCCAGTAGATATCCAGAGTTTCAATAGAGCTCAACTTTGTTGAGCTCTCTGTCTTTAGGTGGATAGCAACTCAGATGAGGCTATGCAGAAAGACAGAGCCTTGTATAGAGGAGGCCATGGTCTAGTAGATATAGGCTTAGGTTAGTTCCAGTGACTTGACCCAAAGAATTGTGATTTCAATACCTGGCTACAGCAGTGGTGAACAAATAACTTAGAGAGTTGAGTTAAAGGGAAATAACTACATGGCATCCAAAAGTGGCATCACACATGGAATGAGAATGATTATACCCCAGTGATTGACACAAACAGTTCAGCTCATAATTTCTAGCACCAGAAGAAGGCCGGAGCATACAATGACCGAAACTTCATAAACATGGCAATAAAGATGAGAACCACAATCCAGACAGTTTAAATAATGTAAAGAAGCTTTTATTCATTTTCTATTTAATTTTTTGAGTATTCTTACATGCTTTCTTTTTGCTGGAGATAAGGAATGCGTAAAAATTCAAATATTATTAAAAATATTTCTGTAAATAACGTTTTTCTTTTGTCTTTATTCATATATATGTATATCTAATTTTTAAAGAAGTAATCGCTTTTATATGAATTAATCTGGCAGAGTCTGTCACTTCAGCACTATTTTTAGTGGTTACCCATGTTTAAGTAAACGTTCTGTTTGTTTATTTATTAAATACTTTACTTATTTGTTTTTTATCTACTGAGCTGAGCAATTGAGAAAATATTCACCATCATCAAATAAAGCAATAGTTTAATTAGAAAAAGGTTATATACACACACAAAGACACACACACAAACACACACACACACACACACATTAGCAATCCTCTTAGATATTTAATTGAAGATAACCTTCTTTCCATCCTAAGGATGATACAGAGTAAAGAAAATTGTGGTACTATGGATAAGTGGCACATGGAAACACATACAGTAGATTAGGGTCCTTGTTTTTCGTATTCCTGCTAATGTAGCCATTAACTGTGGCAATTTAGGTGGTTGTAAATAGGCTGCAATGGAAATGAGGAATTGATACTATACGATACAAATCCAATATCATCCACCAACTAACTAAAACACACAAAGTAAAATTGAACACCCGCAAAATCAGATTCAAGTGACTAAAAAACATTTTGGAAAAACCCAGACCAAGGAAAATTATACAAGTCAGTGTGAAAAGTAAATTCTGGATCCTGATTGGATAAGAAATTGAAAATTGGTATATGAGATCAGTCAAATTTTCTTTCACACCTAAAGAAGAAAATGCCCGCTGGAGCTGGTCTCATGACAAATCCACTACTTAAATTTCTTGACCAGTCAAAAACAGTCAGAATGGGAGCGGTATCTGATAGCATCTCACAATATAAGAAAGAAACTTCAAGCTGACTCGATCACGTCTCACCTTTACTTCCAATTTTCTTTTCTTTTTTACTCCACACCCCCAAAGAGAACAACAACGACAACAACAGGACACTCTAAGTACAATTTCTTTATTTGTTTCACCTTCTTTCTCACCCTGTTGCCAACCTACCAAAAAAGGGAAAGGAACATAAGACTTTACATATATGTATATATATATATATATGATAATAAGTTGGACAAATTTATCAATTCATCGGTGAACATTTTCAAATGCAGGACAGTAAATTTACGGACCGTATTTTAAATAGATAAACTGAATTGTTAAAATTCCATGTTAATTCCTATCGCAAAAATAATAAATTTCATCTTATATATATAATCATTTTGATTTTATAATAATATTAATATTTCAATTATAGTCGTATGATAACAATGTTGATGATGTTAAAAAATTAATATTAGATATAAGATAAAAATAATAATAAAAAATAATTTTATAAAAATAATAATAATAATTATTATTATTATTATTATTATTATTATCACCATCATCATTATTAATAACAAAAAATAATAAAAAATGAAAATTAAATAATAATAATAATAATAATAATAACAATAACATAAATATAGAATAAAATGATAAAATATAATTTTAAGGTATGCTATTTGATGGATTAAAGTGCTCAATATCAGGGATAGAGCATGTGTAAACATAAAAGTGGACATTGAAGTCAACATCCAATGTTGACACTCTTTTTCATATTTATATGCAATCGTCAGGTCATGTGTTTTGTTTTGGCTTGATTAATTACATATACGAGTTTGAATTCCAGTTGAATTCCTTGGATTCACTTATGCACAAATACCCTTGGGAAAGGTATTAATCCATCTCTTCCCTCCAGTTATGGGTTAAATAATAGGACAGATGGGTTCTATAGCCTTGGCTGGTAACCAGTCTACCACAGAAAGTAATGGCAACCTACTGCAGGATAATCTTCTGCCCAGTCAGTCATGTCTCTTTCGTGACATTATCATCCAAAGCGTGTATCATGCATAGCACTTGACTGACTGAATGACAGGTCACTGATGCATTGTGGGTAGTCTATTGAATTGTTCCAATGGTTGTTTTATACGTGGTAATGGTTATGTTTCAAATCATTCTAAGGGCAATTGAGTGGAAATAAATGTGCATGCGGATGCAGTTTTTTGTCTGTTTATAGTTTAGTTTATTAACTTTGTTTATTTATTAGTGATTATTTTATTGTCAGGTGTTGTTATGTCTACTTGTGTTTATGTGCCCACCTATGGTTTGTTACTTTGTCTGTTATTTACTTAATTAATTTGCATATTCATTGCTATGCTATGTGATGTCAGTTCTTCAATACGGTAGTGAGTACTGGACAATATCATCGAAAACGAGGACAAAACTGGAAGCAGCGGAAATGTGGTTCTACAGAAGGATGCTGCGGATATCGTGGACTGAACATGCAAGCAACGATGAGGTGTTGGAAAGAATGGCAACCAAAAGGAAATTAATACCGAGCATCAGGAAGAGACAACTGAAGTTCCTGGGACACACAATGAGGAAGGAGAGTTTGGAGAACCTGATACTGACTGGCCAGGTAGAGGGAAAGAGAGACAGAGGAAGGCAGCGGATAACATATTTGAAGGGCCTGGTCGGGTGGATGACGGAACGGGGGTTACCAGGAGTAACAGGAACAAACATGCTGAGGGCCACAAGGGATAGGGAGACGTGGAGGGCCATGATGGCCTACGTCCTGAAGGGACAGGGCACATAGAAGAAGAAGAACATTCATTGGTTTGGATGAATTTATTTTAATTATTTTTGTTTATATATTTTATTTTATTATTTATTTTGTTTATTCTTGTACATTTTTAATTTCCAATTTTAAGTAATGTAGTTAAAATTTCTTTTTTCATGTTTGCCCTTTAAGATGATTTCTGATCTTTTTACTAATTTGCGTTGGTGTTGAAACATAGTTATAGCTATTTTCTTTTCTAGACAGAGTTTACAGTTTTTAGATTTATTGTTGTAGGCTGATGTTGTTTTTCTTATTTTCCATATATTTTGGTGTGATTTATTTATTTTTTTATATATCTAATTTTTATGGTTTTCTTATATATATCTATATCTATATATATATATAGTGTATCGATGCAGCAAATAATTTTCTAAACATATAGTGTTAAATCTAAGAGAAAATGAATGTCTATTATGTTTAATCATGAACCGTTCTAAACGTCGCATTTTGGCTTTAATTTCAGTTGAAAATAAAGACAAAAATTCTCCAACATTTGGATAATTATTTATTGGTTTTCTTCTAAGCTTTTGGCTCACATGAGCCATCTTCAGAGAGGTAGTTTAAACTGAAATATTATAAAATCCACCATCACCGACGATTTTATTTTGTGTTGACATAAAACTCCGCTAGGCAACGGCAATAGTTACCAAAAATAACAAACGCAGTTCGCAAATTTGCAATGCGGTTCTATGACGTCACACCGCGGGATAGCGCGAAATGACAACAGAACCATGTATTCAAATGCAATGTAATGTGTTATGGCCAGATTTAAAAGTGATTTTATTAAGTGTTGGTTGTTTGGATTTAATGTACATGGCCTCCAATATCTGAAGGGAATTTTTACTGTGTGTATGAGTATGTCTATATATATATCAGTATATGCATGTGTGCATATATATATATATATATATATATATATATATATATATATATATATATGCATATGTGTGTGTATATACATATATATATATATATACATACATGCATATACTGATACACACACATATTATATATATATACACACATCCACACACACACACACACACACACACACACACTGCTTCGTGATGTATCAAGCACTTTTGAAAAGTAAATGCTGCTAACTACGGGTTGTTATTCCATTAGATCTCACTATTACAAAGATAGATATATATGTATGTGTGTGTGTGTGTGTGTGTGTGTGTGTGTGTGTGTGTGTGTGTGTTTTTCAACTCCAAAGTTGACCCTCTTCAGGTGAATAAACTTGTGATCTCGATATGTCACAAGTTTATTAGCCTGAGGAGAGTCAAATTTGGGCTCGAAACACTTAACGTATTATACAAAAACCATGTAATTTTAATAGTAATAATAAATCTACACTTTAAACAAAACGTTCATGTTTTCTTGCACTGTTTTCTTCCACACCAATTTCTCTTGTTGAAACAACCCCTATTTTTGTTTTTAATATATATATATATATATATATATATATATATATATATATATACACACACACACTCACAAACTCAATTACTGATATATTTATGTACCAGCAGTGCATTTAGATTTATATATATATATATATATATTTTCTGTTTTCACAAAAGGCTGTTTAAAACAAGAGAGTGATAAAACAAATGTATGCTGAAATGCTGTATATATTCATCAAAAACTTCATGTAATTCGTTTCACAACAACAACACTTACCCCCATCACCTTTTCGTCAGCCTCCAATTCGTTGTATATTTTTTCCATAACTTGTTTCGTTTCTCCAACAGATAATCCCACCTACAGCACCTCTCGCTAGTTGTCTGGACAATCCAATGCCAAAGTGTGAGGAACTTTCCTGCAGAATAAGCCACCCTGCCAGATGAGTTACCCTGAGGGAAGCTTGTGTACCTCATGTAACTCCAGCAGAACAGGTAGAAGTTAAAATGGCTGTGCCTGAGTTTAGATGAGCAAGCCAAAAATCTATTTTGCTAGCATCAACTTGTTGAAGCTTTTTTTTTTTTTCCTTTTTTTCATCGGCACCCTCTATGAAGAAAGTTTCTGCTCATCACCCACCTACCCATTACCCTTAATTCAGAGTTGCAGATGAAGTTACTTCACATCTTCCCCAACACTCGCTCTCTTCGATATTTTAATATGGTGCATAGTAACTCTTCTAAAAGACTTCTACTCCACTTTGGGGGAAAGTGAAGTTGATTCGAACAGCACAGACACATTTTTATTTAGGACAGGATATAAAGTAGCAACTCAATTAAATTAATGATATGCTCTATGTTCCCACTTTTTTATCTGCATGCAACACACCCATATATGTATATATATATATGTGTGTGTGTGTGTGTGTGTGTGTGTGTGTGTGTGTGTGTGTTTGTTTTGTTTAGCAGCATATCAATCTCTATAAGGTTAGTTACCAAAATCTAAATATTTTGTATACAATTTTATTTTATTTTGGCGATCATGGTTTTCATGTTACCAGTTTTACTAATTAACCTATAGATGGTTATGTGGTAAATTCATCGTGGAAGAAGCGGTAAAGGCATACCATTCCCAAGGGTCTTTGCGTATAAGTGATTATAATGTACCCAACAGGAATTGGAACTTAGCTACCCAATTAATAACTGCAAACAATTATCTATAACACGATCTGGGCATCCTAGCTTACAGTAACTAGTATCTCCAAGCAGTCACCCATCTAGGTACTGACCAGGCTCTACATTGCTTAACTTCAGTAATTATACGGGAACTGGGATTCAACATGATGTGGCCATAAGCTTTATGTGTGTTTGTGCGTATACAGTGCTGGCCATAATTATTAGGCCACCCCAGTTTTTTTAAAAGAAATGGTGTATTTCATACCAATTTTTAGTATTTAGTTCTTTTGTTATTATTACTTTGCAAAATTTTACAAGGCATAGAAGCAAAGATGAACTCGTTCAAATCCCATCAAATTTTCTTCATTCTTTCATTGACAAAACTGCAATATAGGTAATTTTTAAATATTTATAAATTCATTTGATGCACATGTTATTGTGCAATATTGACAAAAGAACCATTATATTTTCATTTACAATTATTCACTTGGCAATAAATACTAAAAATTTGTATGAAATACATCATTTTTTTAAAACACTGGGGTGGCCTAATAATTATGGCAGGTAGTATATATATATATATATATATATATATATTATGGAAATTAACAAAATTTAACGAAACTTGGTTATAAGCAACCGACAATTTGTAATGAATTATTTTGAACATTATTTTTACCGATACTCGTATTTAAGTAGATATTCTGTTTTTAATTAAATTCGCAGGTTTGAATCCTGCTGGATAGCACACATTTTCGTCATAAAAATTTATCGTGAAATAATCAGGCCGGTAGATATAAATATAAAAATACTGTTTAATTAAAAACAGAATATCTACTTAAATACGAGTATCGGTAAAAATAATGTTCGAAATAATTCATTATATATATATATATATATATATAAGAAATCTAGAAGTGAGCCACCACCTACTGCGGTTTCACACTACAGATCTTCAGGGTAAGAGGCTAACAACTAAGATTGAAACAGCAAATATATCGTACTCAGGTAAAAAAGAAACCAAAATAAGAAGGGTAGAACAGCCTTTATTACAACTAAAAAAAAAAAAACCCAAACACTAATTGAGTTAGCAAGTTTTTACGTGTTTCCATTTATTCAGAATTTCAGTTTTAGAATTTAGCAAGTTCCTCACGGGTTCGAACAACGCTATGGCTAATTTTTCTTCCCCACATAATTTGCAGAACTTATTACCTACTTTGTACTTTGAACATTTTTTTAATATCTCCCATTTAAGGATCGGATCTTTTTTAATGATATTTTTAACTTTCCATGCATACGATACTAATGCAGGACTGTGGCTATATTTTTCGTGCCTAAAAGAACTTTTATGCTTATAAAACCTAAGTTTAAAAGAATCATGCGTAACACCAATATAAGTTTTAGGCTGCGCGTCATGTTCATCAGTATAGACTTTAACACCATAAACTACACAAGGCTGCTGGCAATTACCATTAATGGGACAATCAGTTTTTAATCTACAATTACACTTGTTTTTAGTACTATTGTTAGGCTTTCTCATTTTACTTTTGTTAATACCGCTTATTATTTTACCTATGTTAGGTAAACAAGAGTAGCTTAATTTAATAGTGTTTCTATTAAAAATCTTATTAAGGCAGCTACTTTTACTAAAGTTTTTATTTATTAAGGAGAAGAAAATTTTTCCAATTTTTGTTTTTTTTAAACACACACACACACATATATATATATATGTCATGTCATCTTTCTGATCAGAGTACTATTAAACAACATTTCTCTGAAAAACATAAACATGTAGGTAATATCAGACAAATTTTGGTCAACAATACGGTGATCCTTACTCATACACACAGTAAGAGGAACCTGCAGATATTGGAGGCCATGTACATCAAATCAAAACAACCAACACTCAATAAAATCAACTTTAAAACAGGAAATAACATATTACATTGCATTTGACTACATGGTTTTGTTGTCATTTCGCGCTATCCCGCGGTGTGACGTCATAAAATCGCATCGCAAACTTAAGAACTGCGTTTATTATTTTTGGTAACTATTGCCGTTGCCAAGCGGAGTTTTATGTCAACACAAAATAAAATCCTCGTTGATGGTGGATTTTATAATATTTCAGTTTAAACAACCTCTCTGAAGATGGATCATGTGAGCCGAAAGCTTAGAAGAAAACCAATAAATAATTTTCCAAATGTTGGAGAATTTTTGTCTTTATTTTCAACTGAAATTAAAGCAAAAATACGACGTTTAGAACGGCTCATGATTAAACATAATAGACATTCATTGTCTCTTATATTTAATAGCATATGTTTAGAAAATATATATATATATATATATATATATCACTAAAAGAAAGAAACAAGAGATAACGATACTTAGTTTTAGTCGGCGTGTTTCATCAACTAACAGACTTTTCAAGGTAAAAATGAAATTAATTTCTTATTCTAGTAACCAGCAACATTTTGTTTGTGCTTATAGATACTTGATAAAGTTTGTCAGACTGTCAGTAAACGAAATATATCGACTAAAATTAAATGAAGTTTTTCCTTTTATCTATATAAATATATAAATTATATAAATATACATATACTCACATATACACACAAGTATACGTACATTTTAAGTATTTATTACTTTCTTTAAACATTACTTTTATCAGATAGCCATATTTGAGTAGGTGCAATTTCAGCAATAGGGTGCATTTTTTCAAGAGAGCAGGCCAGTAAACAAAATAAAATACTGTTGAAAATAAACAAAACATTTTTTTTTTTAATCATTTCACCCCGAGCAAGGCGGAAACGCCACTGATGTGCAGGGGGTTACATAAATGTAAAAAGATTAATTAGAAAAGAGTGAGGAGTACAAACTAGTTAGAAAGGAACAATAGAAAGCTGAGAAAGCAGGTGCGATGACAGATGCATAGGAGGAGAGAAAGGGAAGGTTATACAGGGGAGGGGAGAGAGCTAGAGGCCAGTGGTTAGTAGATGAGTATTGACTTTGCATTTAAATTTCTGGAGGTTGTAGCCGTCAGGAAAGCAAGAATACGGGATTTACTTAAATATGGGTATCCAACAAAAGTAAGTGTGCTTTAAAGGCAAAACAAACCTTCATTGATTTGTAGTTGAGTGGTCAAAGTACATCAGATTAAACTGCAGTTTCTCCTGTAAATTCTTTATATATATATATATATATATATATATATATATATATTTAGTGTATCGAGGCAGCAGATAATTTTCTAAACATATACTGTTAAATATAACAGACAATGAATGTCTATAATGTTTAATCATGAGCCGTTCTAAACATTGTATTTTAGCTTTAATTTCAGTTGAAAATAAAGACAAAAATTGTCCAACATTTGGGTCATTTTTTATTATGCTGGTTCTAAGCTTTCAGCTCACATGAGCCATCTTCAGAGTAATATTAGACAGATTTTAGTCGATAACACAATAATACTCACTCATATACACAGTAAAAAGAACCTTCAGATATTGGAAGCCATCTACATTAAATCAAAACAACCCACACTTAATAAAATCACGGTTAAATCTGGTCATAACATATTACATTGCATTTAAATATATATGGTTCTGTTAATATTTCAGTCTTTCACATGGTGTGACGTCATAGAACCACATTACAATTTACGAACTGCATCTGCTATTTCGGTGACTGTTATTGTTGCTTAGCAATGTTTTATGTCAACACAAGATAAAATCATCTTTGATGGTGGATGTCTTTGTGCTAACATCCCTGAAACCTCTCTGAAGATGGCTCATGTGAGCCGAAAGCTTAGAACCAGCAAAATGAAAAATTATCCAAATGTTGGACAATTTTTGTCTTTATTTTCACCTGAAATTAGAGCCAAAATACGATGCTTAGAATGGCTCATGATTATACATAATAGACATTCAGTATATATATATATATATATATATATATATATATATATATATATATTGCAGCGCAGTGGATATCAGTTCAGAATGAGAAATCAGAGAGCCAAGATCAAATTCTACTTGAATTAGTTGCATTCAATTACATGCAAATACCTTTGGAAAAGTATTAATCCATCACTTCTCCCTCCAGCTATGGGTTAAATAGCAGGACAGATTGGTTTCTACAACCTTGATTAGTAACCAGTCTACTGCAGAAAGAAATGGCAACCTACTGCAGGAAAACCTTCTACCTAGTCAGTCATGTCTCAAAAGAGACATCATTGCCCAAGCATGTATCACGTATGGCTACTAACTGACTGTTACTTTACTGGGAGGATAATTGGCCTGCGTAAGGTCAACACACCTACCTGTAAAAAATAGACGCTACAGAAGTATCAACGACCCCCTTATCGATGACAAGGGGTCATCAATAGCCACAGCTCCAATGGTAATGATGGGATTAGAAAGGACATATATAAAATTAATATAAATATAAAATTTGTCAGTTTTAGCTGATTGATGTTACTTTCAGCAGAAATCACTTCATCCACTCATCAGGAGATATCAGCAATTGATTGTTTATATTTCTCATTTGCACATTTCAAGGTTGCTCATGTGCATGTATATGTGCATGCACGTAGAACACCAGGGATAATAAATCAATGCTCAATGTATAATAACAGAATTAAAATGCGTTCTAATAAAAAATGTACTTTTCTTTCTCACTGGACATTAGAGGTGATAAGGTATCTAATGTAATTTTATTTATAGCCACTATTTATTATCAGAGATCCCAAAGAATTTTTCCTCAGTTTTCTCTTTCTTTCATTCTAACCTGAGGAAGCCAAAGACAGCACTCTAAGCAAAACATGACATTTACAAATTTTTCACTTTGTCTCATCCTCTTCAGTTTCTTTTTTCAGATGCCATTATACATCTTACAAACACACACACACACACACACACACACACACACACACACACACACACATATATATATATATATATATATATATATATATATATAAGGAAGTGAGAGAACAGATAGATTAAAAACCTATGGTTCCTTGCATTTACTTTTATAAAAAAGTACTCAATACTGTGTAGAGCTCAATATTGTAGTTTTGTTATTACAATGCTTTATAAAAGCATTATATCACTACACAAAAAAATTCATATTTCAGAAAATATTTTAAAACAAATGGTGAAAAGGATTTATTTTGAAAAATATCAAATGGTTATTTAGAAAATTAAGAAGAGATGGTTGGAGGAAGATAACAATATGACTTTGGGTCTGTCTGTATTACTCAATCAAAGTGAGACTTAGGTTGAACTATAAAATTGAACATTTAGGTCATATGAAGGTAAAATGTTGAATTATGTCATGATAAAATGATATGTTTAATCATTTCACCCCAAGCAAGGTGAGACTGCCACTAGTATGCACAGGAGGTTACAGTGAGAGAAAAGACTGGGTACATGGGGTATTTATGAAAGAATAAAAGATGATCAGATTCAAGAAGATAGAAGATGACAATTAATGTTGTGTTTAAATTTTGGGAGATTGTAGCTGTCAGGGAAGCAAGTAAATGGAGGGGAGTTCCACAGGTGGAAAGTACGAGAAAAGAAACTATTCAAGTAGAAGTAAAATTACATTTAAGTATTCCAATGGTTGTTTTCGGCTATATTGTGTTGAATACACCGGTTCCTGCCCGATCACCAAAGTTAAGCAACATCGAGCCTGGTCAGTACTTAAATGGGTGACCATTTGGGAATACCAGGTGCTGTAAACGTAAGGACTAAGTATGGTCCACCGGTCCTTCAGGTTTGGGGGTTGGGTACAGGGCTAACAACCCTGCCCCGTAAAAAACACTTTGTTACAGAAACAGCAACAAAAAGTTGCTTCCCTATGCACCATCTGGGGGTGATGGATAAATGATGATGATGATGATTCCAATGGTTAAAGGATGGGACTTGAATGCCAATCTACTAGTACACTTAAAATTATAGGATCAGAACATCAGGAAAAAAGAGCTTGTCAGAGCAGAAGTCATGAAAATATCTGAAGAAAAGACAGGGGGAAGCCACATCAGTGAGATAGTGAGACTGAAGTCAAGTTGACAAGTCAGGACCGATTACATTGCAAATCCTTATTTGGATTTTATCAAAGATCTCAAGATGAATAGCAGGAGCACCCGACAAGATGTGGCAACAGTATTTAATGCACGGAAGAATGACAGATTTATAAATGGATTCTGATGAAAAAATCATTCCGAACTGACACAGTGATCCAACTTTCCTATCAGTAGACGCAGCAATAGATTCAATGTAGTCATTCCCACTTCAGGTCATTTGAAGAATTGAGGCCAATGAGGTGCAATACACACAATCTATCCAAACTAAAAGAATAATTAGAACCACATTCAAAACTATTATGGATATGACCTGACACAAAAATACTCATCACAATAATAATTCTGAAGCAGGTATATTTTTTTTTATAATCATATCGCCCCAAGCAAGGCATTTTACTGCCACTGTTGTGCAGGGGGTTACATAGGAGGCAAGTTATGAGAACGAGTGACAGGTTACAGGGGGTGTCAAGAAGAGAGAATGAGAAGGAAGAGAATACTGATGAGAGTGGAGTGGACGGAGAAAGGTGCATGAGAGAGAGAGAGAGCTCTTAAATCTAGAATATAAATATATAGAAACTTACATTGCCACAAAATGAGGGATCAGTTTATATATTGATTATCATCTAGAATTGAACCCCCACTTTATACCCACAACATGATTTCTTTTTTAATAATCATATCGCCCCAAGCAAGGGATTTTACTGCCACTGTTGTGCAGGGCGATTACATAGGAGGAAAGTTATGAGAAAGAGTGACAGGTTATAGGGGTGTCAGGAAGTGGGTAAGAGAAGGATGAGAATACTGATAAGAGTGGAGTGGACGACAAAAGGAGCATGAGAGAGAGAGAGAGAGAGAGAGAGAGGATGCAGGTTAGTGAGATAGGTGATGACTATTGACTTTACATTTAAATTCTTGGAGATTGTAGCCATCAGGGAAGCAAGTAAACGGAAGGGAATTCCACAGGCGGGAAGTGCGAGAAAAGAAGCTGATGGAGTTGAATTTGCATTTACATTTTATTGGTTTCACAGTAAAAGAGTGGGACCTAGTTGCTAATCTTGTGGCTCGAGCAAATTCATATATATATATATATAGTGAGAGAGAGAGAGAGAGAGTTTGTCTGACGATCGCAAAAGCATGAAACCCAGGGTTACAAACTCACTCCTGAATATGTTTGCTCTATCACCGCTTTTAAATAAGTACCACGCATATATAATATGTAAACAATATATATAACAAATTACATATTTATATATATATATATTGATATTTATAATTATATACATACACTTTTCACATACACACACACACACACACACACACACACACACACACATATAGATGACAATTTATCAATCGCACTCATTATGCAGCATTTTTATGATAAACGTATTCTTGAATAAATGACATATTTTCTTGTACATTTACGCACACATACACACACAATACAGTGGTTCACGTTTGACCGAAATTTCAGGGAACTTAAGTCAGCAAATGGCTTCTAAAAAGAAAGAGTCTATTTATAGGAAATTAGTTTTTTGTTTTTATTTCCTGGTGGAGTGATTTCAAGTTATGTGTGAAATGTCTGGGGATACACAAGAGAAGGACTAGGTAACTTGACAGGAGCAAACTGACCATTTTGCTCAAATTCCCAAACATTTTTTTAGAAACCCCAAATGTTGTTAAACAAACGAGTTATTAAACAAATCCATAAAATCTTTCATTCAATCTAATCCACATATATTCAGCAAGGCAGCAAATAATAAAGACATATCTAAGAATATATTGCAAATAACTTTAACACAAAAATGTGCTAAAATGATTTTACCATAAAAATACAGTGCAAATGATTTTATTATTAAAAATACATTACGAATGATTTTATTATAAAATGTATTGTAAATGATTTTAGTTTAAAATGTATTGCAAATGATTTTACTGTAAAAATGCATTGCAAATGATTTTATTTTAAAATATATTGCAAATTATTTTACGATAAAAATGCATTGCAAATGATTTTCCAATAAAAATGCATTGCAAAAGATTTTACTATAAAAATGCATTGCAAATGATTTTAATATAAAAATTTATTGTAAATGATTTTACTAAAAAATTTATTGCAAATGATTTCACTATAAAAAAAAGTATTGCAAATAATTTCACTATAAAAATGCATTGCAAATTATTTTATTTTAAAATATATTGCAAATGATTTTACTACAAATATGCATTGCAAATGATTTTACTATAAAAATGCATTACAAATGATTTTACTATAAAAATGCATTGTAAATTATTTTATTTTAAAATATATTGAAAATGATTTTACTACAAATATGCAGTGCAAATAATTTTACTATAAAAATGCATTGTAAATTATTTTATTTTAAAATATATTGCAAATGATTTTTCTACAAATATGCATTGCAAATGATTTTACTATAAAAATGCATTGTAAATTATTTTATTTTAAAATATATTGCAAATGATTTTATGCATTGCAAATGATTTTACTATAAAAATGCATTACAAATGATTTTACTATAAAAATGCATTGTAAATTATTTTATTTTAAAATATATTGCAAACGATTTCATTACAAATATGCATTGCAAATGATTTTACTATAAAAATGCATTACAAATGATTTTTACAATACGAGTACAAGTCTGACTCATGCCATATGCTGTATAAATCTTTTGTGTTTTTTATTAAAAATACCCACTGCTGTGTCTTGTATTTGCACCCCTGTTCTGTTACCAGAGTACATCACCTCTATTATCCGTTTGTTTGTCCTATTTTTAGTTTAGGTACATATTAGCTTTTCTTTCCATTACCATTTTTCCAGTAGCTTTAGCAATGGATTGCATGTTTGAGTTCCGCATGAGGTCTCAAAGGAGGCATCGTGAAGTTAGAATTCTTCTGATGCATCTTGAAATCATCACAATATTTAGAATTGTTGAAGCTATGGCTAACATTTTTTGTTGTGTTTTACAAACACCACTTACAGCCACATCATGTTAAATAACCCACATAGGTGTTGTCATGCAAACAAACTGATAAGAACTCCATGAACTAAACATGTGAGGAACCATGACATTGCTAAGAATATAGAAACTAAAACAACACTTCAGAAAGTTGAATTCTTTTTCTAAGACACATAAGGAGGAAAGAAGGCTTAGAAAATTCAACATTCACAGGACATATTGAGTGAGTCAAAGAGGGATCGCGTAGAGTTGCTTAGAGTAGACGGGATGTTGTGAAGAGCCACTATTGTTCATGTCCTGAACACGGTTGATGAAAAAAGAAAATATGTTGTACTTTAGTACTCTGACCTACAAAAAAATAAATGAGGTGCTATTTTGTGTAGTTAGGCATTCTCTACCCACACCCCATATGAATGCCTGCCCCTACCATACCTGTTTTTCACCCCATTATTTTCTTCCTGAAAGATAAATTCCAGCAATGGCTGGGTGGGTGTTTCTCTTTACACAAACCATTTTAGCAGAAAGCAGGAAGACTTCTTAGATGCTGTTTCCTTTAATTATCAAATCTCTTCCTTCCGAACTTTCCTAGACAACAGGAACGCCAGACCCAAAATTTCTTTAACTAATCTAAACTCCAAAAGATTCCTAAACGCCACCTGGCCCCAAACTACAAGTCAAACAATCATTTGAATTGGCTTTATGGTAAATACATTGAAAGCATCTCTTTTGCAACTTCATACAATTCAATAAAATTCTACAAAGTAAGAATTACTGATTAAGTCAATATTTTTCTTCAGAGTCAAAGAAAAAGATGATTTATGAAGATTAAAAAACGTTCTTTTTTTTATGTCCAACATATTTGCTATTTTGTTCCATTTTTGTCTGTGATCACAACAGGTTAACTTCATAATTCCATCCTCCCAAAACGTTTATCTTTTTCAGAAGAAAATGGTGCTAAGTGCTTTTTGCACTCATTTTTTTTAATCATTTTCTCCCAGGCAAGGCAATAAAGCCACTAAGACACAAAGGGTTGGTGAGGAAAAGAAAAATGTTATAAAGGTGAGAGAACAATAAAAGAACAAAAATAGAGAAGACAGAATATAACGATTGACATTGCATTTTAATTTTTAAAGATCAAAAGTCACTATCCGAATGTTTCTGCCAAGTGAAACTATTAACCTTGTATTTTGAAATATTATTGAATTACTTTTAATGATTTCACCACCAAGCAAGGCTATAAAGCCACTATGACACAAGAGTTTACTGTGAGTGAGAAAATATAAAAAACAAATCATTTCTTAAGGAGCAAAAATGATAAAAAAAACTGGAATAAAAAAGAGAAGTGAAGTTTCTACTGGGCATAAAGTGGGGGATCGGTTTTTTATTGTTATGAAGTAATAGACTGATTCCCCAATATTTACTACTTATTAATATAATATTTCTCTCCTCACTCCAGCTATGGGTTGAATAGCAGGACAGATTGGGTTTTATAGCCTTGGTTGGCAACCAGTCTACAACAGAAAGTAATGGCAACTTTCTGTGGGAAAATATACTACCCAGTCAGTCATGTCTCTTTCGAGACATGATCACCGAAGCATGTATCACTTAACTGACTGATAACCATGATAATCCAAAGATATAATACCTGTTAAGTACTACAGACAAGTGAAAGTTTTCCAGACAAACTATAGCAATTTCATTCTGGTTATCAAAGAATTGGATTGTTAGGCAAAGGTTTCAACTCTATAGAAAAATAGTACTTCTACCGAACTCTATCTATAATAGTATGATATTAAATGTTAGTAGGCCAATGGTTTTATCGGAGAAGTTGAAGTATCTGGATCAAGACCAATATCATTGTAGCTTCATCTTTAGATGAATCTGTAATGCTATTGTAGGCGACAATTCTATTCCAGCAGCTTCTTTTCTCGTGCTTCCTACCTGTGGAACTCCCTTTTATATACTTGCTTTCTTGACAGCTACAAGCTCCTCGAATTTAAATGCAAAGTCAATTCCCATCTCTTATCCACTTAACTCCTGCCTTTTCTACATCATGCCATGTGTCTTGTTCTTTTTCTTTCTCTCTAATTTCACAACTGCTTTCACCCCTGTGTTCACATCTTTCTTTTGCCCTTTCTCTTTCACCCCCTGTAGTTGGTTCGTCTTTGTCTTCACTCTCCTCCTGCTTAATACTTCAACTCTCTTATGTAACTCCCTGCATATCAGTGGTGTTAACGCCTTGCTTGGGGTGAAATTATTAAAAAAAAAATCTATAAAGAATCTCTAAATATATTTCAGCTACAACAGACTTGATATGGCAACAATATTCATAGCATATTTAGGAGAGAGAAAAAAAGACAAAATTTATTATTTTTGTTTTTAATCATCTCCACTGGTGCACAGGGGATTACATAGGAGGAAAGTGATGAGAAAGAGTGACAGGTTATAGGGGGTGTCAGGAAGTGGACAAGAGAAAGATGACTGTGGCCATAAAGTGGGTAATCAACTTATATATTGACGGTAATGTAGAATTGACCCCCACTTTATATCCACATCATGATTTGTTTTTAATAATCATATCGCCCCAAGCAAGGCATTTCACTGCCACTGTTTAGCATGGGGTTACATAGGAGGAAAGTGATGAGAAAGAGTGACAGGTTATAGGGGATGTCAGGAAGTGGACAAGAGAAAGATGACTGTGGCCATAAAGTGGGTAATCAACTTATATATTGACGGTAATGTAGAATTGACCCCCACTTTATATCCACATCATGATTTGTTTTTAATAATCATATCGCCCCAAGCAAGGCATTTCACTGCCACTGTTTAGCATGGGGTTACATAGGAGGAAAGTGATGAGAAAGAGTGACAGGTTATAGGGGGTGTCAGGAAGTGGACAAGAGAAAGATGACTGTGGCCATAAAGTGGGTAATCAACTTATATATTGACGGTAATGTAGAATTGATCCCCCACTTTATATCCACATCATGATTTGTTTTTAATAATCATATCGCCCCAAGCAAGGCATTTCACTGCCACTGTTTAGCATGGGGTTACATAGGAGGAAAGTGATGAGAAAGAGTGACAGGTTATAGGGGGTGTCAGGAAGTGGACAAGAGAAAGATGACTGTGGGTAATCAACTTATATATTGACGGTAATGTAGAATTGATCCCCCACTTTATATCCACATCATGATTTGTTTTTAATAATCATATCACCCCGAGCAAGGCATTTCACTGCCACTGTTTAGCATGGGGTTACATAGGAGGAAAGTGATGAGAAAGAGTGACAGGTTATAGGGGGTGTCAGGAAGCAAGTAACAGAAGGATGAGAATTCTGGTGTGATGAGAATGGAGTGAACAGAAAAAAGAGCATGAGAGAAAGGATGCGAGTCAGTAAGATACGAGATGACTATTGACCTTACATTTAAATTCTTGGAGATTGTAACTCTCGGGGAAGCAAGTATACGGAAGGGAATTCCACAGGCGAGAAGTGTGAGAAAAGAAGCTGTTAGAGTAGAAGTTGCAGTTACATTTTATCGGTTTCACTGCAAAAGGGTGGGACCTAGTTGATAATCTTGTGGCTCGTGTAAATTCATATATAGGGGACACCAGTGAGCTAACTTCATCAGAGCAGAAGCCATAAAAGTATTTGTAGAAGAGACACAAGGAAGCCATGTTATGATGGTGAGAAAGTGACTGCATCTGAGCCGCTAAATCAGGATCAATCACATTACAGATTCTTTATCGGACTTTGTTAAGAACCCCGAGGTGAATAGCATGGGCACCCGACTAGTTTCAGTTTTTTACTAACAATAACCATAAAAATTTAAATTTTCCTACTTGAATTTTTTCTTGCATCTTTCCTCACACTTAATATGGAATGGAATGGTCTATTATTTATCTTAGGTAATAGCTGGGCAATGCCTAACAGAACAACAAGAAGAATTATGATATTTGAATCAAGTTGGCTTTACTTCTCAAACAGCTTAATATGTTATTTAAAATAAGGACAATGAGAACTAAATCTTAGGCTGAATTAATCCGATTAACAAGCAAGAAACATTAATTCATTTACTCCTTACTGTAAGCTCTATGAAAGTATTAGTGAATGAATACATAATAAGTTCAGTGACTTATCTTTCAAACAAGAGTTTTGCAAATGTAGATCCATATGTCAGTCATGATATATTTATGAACAATATAAATCTGCTAAGTCGGCTTAATTTATTTATGAAGGAGATTAGAACAATCCAAGTGTTATACTGGGAGCAAACCACCTGCATATGAGTAGAAAATAAATTCAATAAATATATATATATATATATATATATATATATATATATATATACATAGATAGAAAAAGGAATAAGACAAGGATGCATCTTCCCACCAGACTTATTTAAAAATTTGCGAGGATCCTGAGAGAATTTGTAGTGCTACCAGGACTATTGGCGGCCATAATCTTAACAGTATTCAATATGCTGATATAGAAAAGGAACTGTAAGGCCACCTACAGAAAATAGTAAAAGAAAGCAAGAAGAAAGGACTAAGCATCAATTACAAGGAGATAGAAAGTGGGGGCGGGTGTCAGAAATAGGAAAAGCCGAACAATGCAAACTATGAATAGGAGATAACAAAATCAAGCTAGTATAAAAACTTAAATATTTAGGAAGTATTTTAACAAAGAACAGAAAATTTAAGACTGAAATCTAAAGGGTCATTAAAATTATGAAAGATGCCTTCCAAAAGTTAAGCAATGTATGAAGAAATAGAAAAATTTTGTTCAAAACACAAACTGGATTGTTATGTAATATTGGTCCTCCTATGTGACAGTGATTGCCGAACAATCTCTTCACATCTGAAGAAGAAACAAGAAGCAATAGAAGTGTGGTTCTACAGAAGGATGCTGAGAATACCATGGATTGAACATGTGAGCAACGACAAACTTTTAGGGAAAATGAAAACCAAAAAGACGCTTTTAGTTATAATCAGAAAAAAGATAGCTGAAATTTAAAACGGATATAATGAGTAAAGATTTAGCAATTTTAAGCCTTATGCTCACTTTCTCAACCAACCTGAAGTGGAACGAGTACATCAAATTTATAGCTACATCTACGGCTAGGAAAGTTGAGTCACTGTGTCGGGCCAGGAAGTTTTTTCTCGTCAGAATCCATCTTGCACATTCATAAATCTACCATTCGTATGTGCATTGAATACTGTTGCTATATCTGGTCGAGTGTCCCTGCTTTTCATCTCTAGGTTCTTAATAAAATCCGACGAATGATCTGTAATGTAATTGGTCTTGACTTGTGTTGTGGAGTAGTTTTTGCACTGAAGGTTATAATCGTGCTATGTCGGTTGTTAATCAACTTTACACACACAAAATGTTAGGAACTTGGTAATCTTCCATTGTAAGCTGACTCCTTTGTATACAGTTTATGCTGTTTAGGATGTGGTTTCCGGTTTTCTCTTTTCCAATCTTTTCACTTTCTTTTTTTGCTTACTTTTTTATTTTTTTATTTTTCAATTGGAGTAGATAGACTGAACTATCGCCCGGTTCACACTCCACCCACGTCTATTGAACAGGTGTAGAGGCTCATCCCTTGTTCCCTGCTCAGGACGTGGTTTCCGGCTTTCTCTTTTCCAATCTTTTCACTCTTACGTAGCCCCCTGCACACCAGTGGCCTTACCGCCTTGCTTGGGGTGATGTGATTAAAAAAAAAATTAAAAAAATGCAGCTAACTGCCGACTAATATCATATGCCTTAGTCCAACTATGTCCAAACTAGAACTAACTAATAGTTCTACTGAACTCCAATAGAACTCTAAAGAACTCTCTAGAACTTCTAAGAACTCCTAAGAACTTCCCAAGAACTTCTCGGGTTAACTTCTTGTTAACTCTTATTAATATAGGAGGGAGAGTCCATTATCAGAGGAGTAGATGTGTTTCCCCATAACAACTTGGCATCTAAACTTGAAGTCACTTTCTCACTGATGTTGTGATGTGGCTAACCTGTCTTTTCTTCAATTATTTTGATGCCTATTGTTCTGACAAGATTATTTTTCCCTAGAACCCTAAATACATGAATTTAAATGTGCTGCTACATTGGCATATAGGTCCCACTATTTTATTGTTGAAATAGTTAAATGTAACTGCCACTTCTACTCCATCAGTTTTTCTCACACTTCTCAGATGTGTGACTATCTCCCATTTACTTGCTTTCCTGATAACTACAGTCTCCAAAGATTTAAATACAACGTCAATTGCTATCTTCCAACTTCTTGAATCCTGTTCATCTTTCATCCTTTCTACAATATCCTGTGTACCCAGTCATTTCTCTTCCCTGATAGCTACAATCTCCAAAAATTTAAATGCAACGTCAATTGCAATCTTCTATCTTCTTGAATCTCGTTCATCTTTTATCCTTTCTTCAATATCCCGTGTACCCAGTCTTCCCTGATGGCTACAAGTTCCAAAAATTTAAATGCAACATCAATTGCCATCTTCTATCTTCTTGAATCCCGTTCATCTTTCATCCTTTCTTCAATAACCCCTGTTCTCTATATGGCAGTGAATGCTGGTGATGCCTTCCAAAATTTAAACAAAGTATTAAGAAAGAGAAAAATATTGTTCAAAACAAAGAAAAGTGTACTGAACTGTTATGTAATATCTGTCCTCCTATATGAAAATGAATGTTTAAGATGCCTTCCAAAGGCTAAGAAAAGTATTAAGAATCAGGAAAATTTCATTAGAAACACAAAAAAGGTACATAACTTATGTAATATCAGTCTTTCTATATGGCAGCAAATGCTGGAGATGACTTCCAAAAGCTAAGCAAAGTATTAAGAAATAGGAAAATCTCATTAGAAACAAAGGAAAGGGTACTGAACTGTTAAGCAATATCAGTCTATTTGGTCTGTACGACAGCAAATGCCTGAAAATCTTATCAAAGAGCAACAGAAATCTGATTCTATAGAACGAGGCTGAACATGTAAGGAATGACAAAATTAAAAACAAAAATGTCACTTATACATAAAATCATGAAGACAGAGTTGTAATTTCTAGGAGATATAAAGAGGAAAGAAGGTTTAGAAAATTTGACACTTAAAGGACATACTGAAGAGGAACAGAAGAAAGCAACAGATACCCTTCCAAACAAGTATGGTTGGCAGAACAGGGATTAGGAGAGATAGCAAAAAACTAAATTTTACTAAGGGCTAAAAGTGTTGTTTTTTTTTTTTTTAATCATCTCACCCCAAGCAAGGCATTCCACTGCCACTATTGCGCATGGGGCTACATAGGGGAAGGTAAAGAAAAGGAGTGGTTAGACATAGGGAATGTCAGGAGGAAAGTGACAGATGAGTAAGGATAGCGAGGATGAGGGTTGGGCAGATGGGAAGAGTGCTTGATAGAATAGGAGCAGGTTAGTGTGTTAGGAGGTGTCTATTGACCTTACATTTAAACTCCTGGAGATTGTAGCCGTCAGGGAAGCAATCGTTTGGAAGAGAATTCCACAGTCGGGAAGTGCGAGGAAAGAAACTGTTGGAGTAGAAGTTACGGTTGCATTTTATAGGTTTCACTGTAAAAGGGTGGGATCTAGTTGCTAATCTAGTATCTCGTTCAAATTCGTATTTAGGGGGCACCAGTGATCTAAGAAAATTAGAAACAAAAATGTCACTTATACATAAAATCATGAAGATAGAGTTGTAATTTCTAGGAGATATAAAGAGGAAAGAAGGTTTAGAAAATTTGACACTTATAGGACGTACTGAAGAGGAACAGAAGAAAGCAACAGATACCCTTCCATGGTTGGCAGAACAGGGATTAGGAGAGATAGCAAAAAACTAAATTTTACTAAGGGCTAAAAGTGACAGAAAGTTGTGAAGAGCCATAATTGCTCTCTCCCTGAATGAGCAATAAACATTTTAGAGAAAATGGAAACAAAAATTACACTTATCCATTATTTCATGAATAGAGTGTTGATATTTCTTGGACATATAAAAAGGAAAAAAAGGCTTGGAAAATTTTATACTCGTAGGACATATTGAAAAGAAGAGAGACAGAAGAAAGAGCGTGTAAATGGTTGAGAGAACAGGGATTAGGAGAGACAGCAAAGTTCAAAACTTCACTAAGGACTAAAATGATAGGGAGTTGTGGAGAGCCACAATCTCTCTCTCTCTCTCTCTCTCTCTCTTTCTCTCTGAAGGGATATGCCAAAAAAAATTCAGAATTGTCTATTCAGATAATCAGGCCCAGCCACTTTGATATCAACCAATGTTCAGCCAATCAGAAATAGCTATGCAACTGTAAACAACAACATATTGTTTACAAGAAACCTCACCATCTATGGAGTGCATGATTTTTGGAAATGTTTTGCCATTTCTCATGCATGATGGAACTTCAATCAAGAAGAGAGAGAAAGATCAGAGAAGATTTGCTTTCACCAGACGTTAAACACGAAATGGTAAACAGGATAGAAAGCAAATCTTTATAACAACCCAAATTGGAAACGGCAGCAGGTCAGATTCATTTGCCGTGATTAAAAGCATCTTGAGCTGTATAAGACATCAGAAGATTGCCGATAATGTTACTGAACGTTTTTTAACTTTTTGGTTTTTCTTTTATAGCTGTCTCTACCATTTTCTTCAAAATTATTACCTTGTATATTTGAAGAACGAACCTTTCATGTGCAGAAACCAGTTTAACAAGTTCATTTTAATCGTTTCATACCAGACAAGGCATGAAAGATACTAAGATGCAAGGGATAACTAATATTTGAGAAAATGGCTTAAAGAGAATGGTGGCTTTACAAGTCATACATTTGAAAAAGATAGCCGGCAAGGAAACTAAATTTAGGGTCATCAGCAAAAAGAGCAGCCCAAAATACCAAATACAGGCAGGCGATACTAAAACCAAGCAGGTACAGAAGTTTAAATATCTGGGAAGTGTTATAAAAGAAGACAGAAATGGCAACACAGAGATCCAAAGGCAAATTGGCATGGCAAAGGACGTGTTCACGAAACTGAGTAAAGTATTAAGAGACAGGAAAATTTTGCTAGAAACAAAGAAAAGAGTACTGGATTGCTATGTGATGTCAGTTCTTCAATATGGCAGTGAATGCTGGAGAATATCATCAAAGATGAAGGAAAACCTTGAAGCAACTGAAATGTGGTTCTACAGAAGGATGCTGCGGATATCCTGGATCTAGAATGTGAGAAATGATGAGGTTTTGGAAAGGATGGAAACGAAAAAGAAATTAAAACTGAGCATCAGGAAGTGACAGCTAAAGTTCTTGAAACATGCAATGAGGAAGGAGGGCTTGGAGAACTTGATACTAACAGGTCAGATAGAGGGAAAAGAGACGGGGAAAGCAGCAGATAACATATTTGAAAGGCCTGAGCAGGTGGATGATAGAATGAGGGTTGCATGTTGTAACAGGAGAAAGTGTGCTAAGAGCCACCGGGGACAGGTAGACGTGGATAGCCATGATCGCCTATGTCCTGAAGGGACTGGGCACATAGAAGAAGAATATACATGACAACTGTTTATAAAAAATTATAATGTGGATATAAAATGGGGGATCAATTCTATATTATAATCAATATATAAATCATTTTGTGGCCATACTAGTTTCTATACATTTATGTTCTAGATTTATGGGCTTAAGCTAGTGGATGATGGAACGAATGTGTCATGATGTAACAGGAGAAAGTGTGCTAAGAGCCACCAGGGATAGGTAGATGTGGATAGCCATGATTGCCTATGTGTTGAAGGGACAAGGCACATAGAAGAAGGAGAAGATCTTGGAGTCAGATACTTTCAAATTTGAACTGCCGTAAAATCTATGAAACGTGCTTGAAGGTACAGCAGTGGAAGAGTTTGAAGCCGTAGGGGGCTGGTTGGTGTTAATCTGATTTGGCCTTGTGTCAGACTTGACCGAACTCCCCACACCTTACAAGTTTTATCCAGAATTATCATCAGAAGATTTATCAGATGGTTGGTTGTCGGCAGGATGGAACAGTGTGGAATAGTGTAAGAATAAAATATACATTTTTCATATTAAAATAGAAATTTATTAAAAGGAAAGACTAACACAAGTTATAGAAGCTAACGTTTTTTTTTAATCATTTCACCCCAAGCAAGGCATTCCACTGCCACTATTGTGCAGGGGGTTACATAAGGGAAAGTGATGAGAAAGAGTGGTTAGATATAGGAAATTAAGAAGGAGGGTGATAGACGGGTAAGGATACCGAGGATGGGTAGATGAGAAGAGTGTTTGAGACAATGGATGCGAGTTAGTGTGTTAAGAGGAGTCTATTGACCTTACATTTAAACTCCTGGAGATTGTAGCTGTCAGGGAAGCAAGTATGTGGAAGGGAATTCCACAGGCGGGAAGTGCAAGAAAAACTGTTGGAGTACAAATTGCGGTTACATTTTATCAGTTTCACTGTAAAAGGGTGGGTCGTAGTTGCTAATCTAGTATCTCGTGCAAATTTGTAACTAGGGGGCACCAGTGATCTAAGTTCATCAAAGCAGAAGACGTGAAAGTATTTATAGAAGAGGCGCCGGTGAGAGAGTGACTGCAGCCAGTGTGCCAAGTCGGTATCGATCACATTACAGATTCTCCGTTGTATTTTGTCAAGAACCCCGAGGAAAATAGCAGGGGTACCCGACCAGATGTGGCAGCAGTATTCAATACACGGGTGGATGGTAGGTTTACATATGTGCAGGATAGATTCAGACGGGTAAAACTTCTGGGCCCTGCTGCAATTAGAAACATTATTAAGAAGTTAAGGGTAGAGTTTGTGTTCAATGATAAAGTTATAGGTATCAAGACTTTTTTCTTTTTTTTTTTTAATCATCTCTCCCCAAGCAAGGCATTCCACTGCCACTATTGCGCATGGGGCTACATAGGGGAAGGTAAAGAGAAGGAGTGGTTAGACATAGGGAATGTCAGGAGGAAGGTGACAGATGAGTAAGGATAGCAAGGATGAGGGTTGGGCAGATGGGAAGAGTGCTTGATAGAATGGGAGCAGGTTAGTGTGTTAGGAGGTGTCTATTGACCTTACATTTAAACTCCTGGAGATTGTAGCCGTCGGGGAAGCAATTGTGTGGAAGAGAATTCCACAGTCGGGAAGTGCAAGGAAAGAAACTGTTGGAGTAGAAGTTACAGCTGCATTTTATCGGTTTCACTGTAAAAGGGTGGGATCTAGTTGCCAATCTAGTATCTCGTGCAAATTCGTATTTAGGGGGCACCAGTGATCTAAGTTCATCGGAGCAGAAGCCGTGAAAGTATTTCCAGAAGAGATACAGGGAAGCCACGTCGCGCCGGTGGGAGAGAGACTGCAGGCAGTCTGCCAAGTCGGTATCTATCACATTACAGACCCTCCTCTGAACCTTATCGAGAAGCCCGAGGAGAACAGCAGGGGCACCCAACCAGATATGGCAGCAGTATTCAATGCACGGGCGGATGGTAGATTTGTAAATGTGCAGGATAGATTTAGACGGAAAAAACTTCCGGGCCCTACACAGAGAACCGACTTTCATAGCAGCGGATTTAACAATGGATTCGATATAGTCATTCCATTTGAGGTCCGCTGAAAATGTGAGACCGAGGAGGCGTAGTGTTTTACTCTCTGGGAGGCAAGCCTGGTCCATGCTAATGGGTGGTAAGTGAGATTGTCGATGATGGTTAATTGAGAGTAGCTTCGTTTTAGAAGCATTAAAATTTACTAGCCATTTCTTACCCCAGTCCAATATGGATTAGAGGTCTTTTTCAATCTCGGCTGCGAGGTTAGCTTTGACGCCTACACCAGACTTGTAGAAAATGTTTATAGTAGTAATTGTTGAAAGAGTATAAGTGTGCGTACGTATGTATTCAGTAGGAATGTCTTTGGATGGAGAAGTAGAAGTAAAAGGAATCAGCAGAAGGAAAGAGAAAGAGGACAAATGGGGAGGGTCAGCTTGAAGATCCTCTCCTTACATTTTTAGCTTGCTGTCTTTGTCTTTGCAGCGTCCATCCCCTGACTGACTGACTCACGGATACTGGTCCTTTTATTAACTAACATTAGATTTTCTCACTGACTCAAGTCTTGCAACTGGTTTCATTGGTTGAAAATCAATTTAACACCTACTTGCGAATTCTGGCTTGACTTTTTCTTTAAGCACATGGTCAATTTTTTTCTATTTGGGAAAAACCAGGATTTGTGAATTTTTGTAAAATTAAAGAAGGTTGATTTTAATTAATTTCTTATCAGCTACAAGTTCGACTGTGGTAGCAAATAGACAACACATGTAGGATTGGTTGACTTACACGATTTTGAAAGTTGAATAAAACAGATGTGCCATGTCACTTCAGAACATAGGTGATGTTGGTCCTCCACATCTTCCTATCCTTTGTAAGTTTTGTCTTTTTGTTTGTTCTCCCAAACACTGTTTTATCATCCACTTGCAGTATAGCCCGGCATTGCTCGGGTGTAATGAAAGCTTTAAAACTAATCCATGGTCCTGGAGATCAGACTCAGCCTAAAGAATATTTGAAATAATAAAATAATTACGACAATTTACCAATCGCACCAATTATATATATATATATATATATATATATATATATATATATATATATATATATTCTAGCAGTATAGCCCAGCATTGCTAGGGTAAAATGAAAGCTTTAAAACTAATCCATGGTCCTGGAACTCAGACTCTTTGGACGTTGGCATGAAAGACTAAAAAGCAATAGTTGTTCCCAGTCAAAGCAAAACCGTAGACTGAAAGAAAAATGAATGGATGTAAGTCAAATTTTGATTTCCGGTATCGATGTCAAATAATTTTTTTGTCACAAAATGAATTTTGAAGGCTAAATAAGTCCTCTGAGTAAATGGTATCATGGTTGAGACTAAGACCTACAATTATGCATACAAAGAGCAAAACCCGAAGCAAAAACCAAAATAAAAGAGCTGAAAACCTGATTTTCATCAGACCCGATAGGATATTGGGGTATTGATTTTCAATATCAAAGTCAAGTAAGTCATCCAAGGATAAACTAACCTAAGTAAGTCCATGAAAACTTATCATACCCATCGGGAGTAAAATTGGAGAAAATAAACCATATTGGTGGCTGAATATCAGTTTTTGATCAGATTCGATAGAATATCGAGGATATCGATTTCCGATATCAGGGAAAATGAGTCGTCTGAGAAGATCTACTAATGTTTGAGACTAAAAACTATAATTTTACCAAGTTAGAGTAAATTCTGCAGCAAGAACCACGATAAAAGGGCTGAAATCCTGATCTCGATCAGACCTGATCGGATATTGGGATATTGATTTTCAATATCGGGGGGGGGGGGGCTCAGAAAAAAATAAGTAGCCTACGACCTGATGGGAAGCCTAAAGAATATTTGTGTGAAGTTTGGTGAGAATTGGATAACAATTGTAGATTTGTATAAAGGACATACAGACAGACAGACAGATACACACACAAACATCTTGCCTTTTATATATATATAAAGAGTTACTCAAGTCCATCAAATATGACATGCACTGCTTTCCTCTGTTCCTCTATCTGTCCTGTGAGTATCAGATTTTCCTAGCCCTCCTTTCTCATTACATGCCGTAGAAATTTCATGAGAAAAACAAAATTATTGTGGCGAGACAACAATAAAAAAAAGGGTTTAGAAGGCATAATACAGCAATTATTATCTTTGCCTTAAGGTGGAGGTGTTGTTTTCAGTCATGTTTGTCTGTCTATGGACAAGATATCTCAAAAACCAACAGGATGGATTTAAATGAAACTTTCAGGGACAATTGGCCTCATGACTGACATGAACTGATGAGATTTTGGGTTTGATCCAGTACAGAATAAAGATTCTGGGTTATTTTTTGAATTTTTTTTACTGCTATTTTTTGTACCTTTCACATACCAAATACTGAATTACCCCCCTCCAGATTATTATTATTATTTATAATAAAAATTTAATACTTATTATCAAAAAGCAAAAAAATATGTTATTAAATAAATAAAATACACAAAAAATAAGTCAAAATACAACATTGGAATATTAAAAAATAAAAACAAGCTCTTCCGCAATCTTTCAGACTGATTTTTAATTAATCAAACAGACAGACAAACACTAAATAATTTTTTTCTATATATGTATATATGTAAAGTTTCATCTGAATTGGTTGTGTCTGTCTGTCTGTCTGTCTAATGACAAAATATCTCAAGACCTGCTGGATGGATTCGGATGAAACTTTCAGGGTTGACTGGCTTCATGACTAGCATGAACTGATGAGATTTTCGGTTTGATCCAGTATGAGATAAAGATTCTGGGTAATTTTTTTTATTTTTTACTTCAATTTTTTGGTACCTTTCACATGCCAAATACTGAATTACCTCCCCAAGATTATTATTATTATTTATAATATAAATTTAATATACATCATCTAAAGGAAAAAAAGATAAAATACACAAAAAATGGGTCGAAATACAACTTTGGGATATTAAAAAGTAAAAACAAACTCTTCCGCAACTTTTGCAAAATAATTTTTAATTAATCAGACAAAAACTAAATAATTTTTTTCTCTCTCTATATATATATATTTATCTAACATTTCATTCGAATTGGTTGTGTTTCGCTGTCTGTCTGTTCTTGGACAAGATATCTCAACACCTGCTGGATGGATTCAAATGAAACATTCAGGGATGATTGGACTCATGACTGGCACAAACTGATTTAGATTTTCTTTTCGATCCAGTACGGGATAAAGTTTGTGGCTTATTTTTCCAGTTTTTTTACTACTATTTTTAGTACCTCCCCTGTTTTATTTTAAGTGTGCATTTAATTTTGATAGCGATCGAGTTCTTTTTTGTATTTTCACTCTTGAGAGCGGTCAAGTTCATTGCTGCTATTCTTATTTTAGTAATCAGCTCTTGCTAATTGCTGAGATGACATCAGTATTGCCTTGACGGAGACTTGTGGTCTTTGAGTGCTCTTGTTAATATTGTATTTAAACACTTCATGTGTTGAAACCAGACCCAGTTAACTTGATGTGAAAAATAAGGAATGATAGAAGACAGAAATTTTTGAGTATTCACCTAAAATGCCATGTAAAAAAATTCAAATCTTGCAAATTACTGATTATCAGTTTTACTCTTAGTGGATTGTGCATGAACGGCCAGCCAAAGCAAGTGAAAAAAAATAAAACATGGTGTAAATAAGCAAGAGAAATCAAATGAAAGAAAATTTTTCAAATGCTAATGATGATAGACAATGATTCATTTGAGAAACTCTGAAAACTAAAAGGTGATAACATTCATGACTTTGATGAGGTGCAAGCAAAACAACTAGATATGATGAAAGAACTAATCAAAATAGACCATTCTTTGACCCTAACTGGGTGCCTCACACATTCGGCATTGTGACACATCTAAGCTATGCTTTGAAAATTATTTGGACACTTGATATGGTTTAATATTTAGCAAGCCTGTCTTGTTTGAATCATTACAATTGAGTAGTGAGTTTGATATTATAAGTCCTATGCTAACAGTTTCTCTCTCGCTTGTGGAACTCTCTTCCGGCTCCTTGCTTTCCACTCAACTTTGATATTAAAAAATTGAAATGCAATGTCTATGGTTATCTTCTGTCTTCTTAATTCCTGTTCTTTTATTGTTCTCTCTCCTTAATTATGTTTTCTTCTTCTCATATTATTATAAGTCCTATGCTAACAGTTTCTTATCTCGCTTGTGGAACTCTCTTCCGGCTTCTTGCTTTCCACTCAACTTTGATCTTCAAAAATTGAAATGCAATGTCTATGGTTCTCTTCTGTCTTCTTAATTCCTGTTCTTTTATTGTTCTCTCTCCTTAATTATGTTTTCTTCTTCTCATATTATTATAAGTCCTATGCTAACAGTTTCTTCTCTCGCTTGTGGAACTCTCTTTCGGCTTCTTGCTTTCCACTCAACTTTGATCTTCAAAAATTGAAATGCAATATCAATCGTTATCTTCTGTCTTCTTAATTCCTGTTCTTTTATTGTTCTCTCTCCTTAATTATGTTTTCTTCTTCTCATATTATTATAAGTCCTATGCTAACAGTTTCTTCTCTCGCTTGTGGAAATCTCTTCTGGCTTCTTGCTTTCCACTCAACTTTGATCTTCAAAAATTGAAATGCAATGTCTATGGTTCTCTTCTGTCTTCTTAATTCCTGTTCTTTTATTGTTCTCTCTCCTTAATTATGTTTTCTTCTTCTCATATTATTATAAGTCCTATGCTAACAGTTTCTTCTCTCGCTTGTGGAACTCTCTTTCGGCTTCTTGCTTTCCACTCAACTTTGATCTTCAAAAATTGAAATGCAATATCAATCGTTATCTTCTGTCTTCTTAATTCCTGTTCTTTTATTGTTCTCTCTCCTTAATTATGTTTTCTTCTTCTCATATTATTATAAGTCCTATGCTAACAGTTTCTTCTCTCGCTTGTGGAACTCTCTTTCGGCTTCTTGCTTTCCACTCAACTTTGATCTTCAAAAATTGAAATGCAATGTCTATGGTTCTCTTCTGTCTTCTTAATTCCTGTTCTTTTATTGTTCTCTCTCCTTAATTATGTTTTCTTCTTCTCATATTATTATAAGTCCTATGCTAACAGTTTCTTCTCTCGCTTGTGGAACTCTCTTTCGGCTTCTTGCTTTCCACTCAACTTTGATCTTCAAAAATTGAAATGCAATATCAATCGTTATCTTCTGTCTTCTTAATTCCTGTTCTTTTATTGTTCTCTCTCCTTAATTATGTTTTCTTCTTCTCATATTATTATAAGTCCTATGCTAACAGTTTCTTCTCTCGCTTGTGGAAATCTCTTCTGGCTTCTTGCTTTCCACTCAACTTTGATCTTCAAAAATTGAAATGCAATGTCTATGGTTCTCTTCTGTCTTCTTAATTCCTGTTCTTTTATTGTTCTCTCTCCTTAATTATGTTTTCTTCTTCTCATATTATTATAAGTCCTATGCTAACAGTTTCTTCTCTCGCTTGTGGAACTCTCTTTCGGCTTCTTGCTTTCCACTCAACTTTGATCTTCAAAAATTGAAATGCAATATCAATCGTTATCTTCTGTCTTCTTAATTCCTGTTCTTTTATTGTTCTCTCTCCTTAATTATGTTTTCTTCTTCTCATATTATTATAAGTCCTATGCTAACAGTTTCTTCTCTCGCTTGTGGAAATCTCTTCTGGCTTCTTGCTTTCCACTTAACTTTGATCTTCAAAAATTGAAATGCAATATCAATCGTTATCTTCTGTCTTCTTAATTCCTGTTCTTTTATTGTTCTCTCTCCTTAATTATGTTTTCTTCTTCTCATATTATTATAAGTCCTATGCTAACAGTTTCTTCTCTCGCTTGTGGAACTCTCTTTCGGCTTCTTGCTTTCCACTCAACTTTGATCTTCAAAAATTGAAATGCAATGTCTATGGTTCTCTTCTGTCTTCTTAATTCCTGTTCTTTTATTGTTCTCTCTCCTTAATTATGTTTTCTTCTTCTCATATGATTATAAGTCCTATGCTAACAGTTTCTTCTCTCGTTTGTGGAACTCTCTTCCGGCTTCTTGCTTTTCAGTCAACTTTGATCTTCAAAAATTGAAATGCAATGTCTATGGTTCTCTTCTGTCTTCTTAATTCCTGTTCTTTTATTGTTCCTCTCCTTAATTATGTTTTCTTCTTCTCATATTATTATAAGTCCTATGCTAACAGTTTCTTCTCTCACTTGTGGAACTCTCTACCGGCTTCATGCTTTCCACTCAACTTTGTTCTTCAAAAATTTAAATGCAATGTCAATCGTTATCTTCTGTCTTCTTAATTCCTGTTCTTTTATTGTTCTCTCTCCTTAATACTAATTTTTCTTTTCCTCATTCTTTCACACTTAGTGGCCCCCATATGTCTTAGTAGCTTTATTGCCTTGCTTAAGGGGAATGAAAAAATAAGATCAAAATTTATCTAATAAACATATCTGCCTACAAACTTATTGATTGACCAAAGAATAATGCTAAAAGATGATCATCAGTTAAGTCAGCTTTAATTTCAAAATGAGAAAAATTCATTAAAAAAAAAAAAAAAAAAAAAAAAAGAGAAAAAAAGCATGAAAAGTATTGACACTTATTTACTGCTGATGGGGCAGAAAGTCATCCAGGAGGCAGAGGTAAGAATTGCAAGTAAAGACATTCCGCTTACCTTTATTTCAAGAGAGCTTGGCTCTTCATAGCAAAGGAAACACTAAATACTCCAATTACATGTTGTGTTCCAATGGAATCAAAGGTACGTAGAACTCAAAGCATGTTGAAAATAAAACTGAAAAATATAAAATCAAACGACATTTCAAAGAAAGTAGAGATGTTATAAAAGGAAAAAAAAAACAATCAATTTTCAGCTCTTTTGTTTAATTTCCATTGAGTTTAAGTTTGAGTTTTGTTTAATGGCATATCAACAACTCTGTGGGTCATTTAATGCCAAAAGGATAGGGTTTTAAGGGTTTTTTTTAATGTTTGGTTTTAGTGGAAAAGTTGATTTAGTCACATTTTCATGAAAAATTCTTTTTATTTTTTTTATTTTAGAAAACTGAAGATGTCTCCTAGTTTTGTATTGAAAATTTTATTGCTGGTAATAATTTTTTTTCCTTCAAAAAATGTGTTATTGTAATAAATTTTTTTCCTAAAAATGGACTGTTGGTAATATTTTTCCTTCAAAAATGTATATTTTTCTATAAAAGTCTATTTTTATACTTTCATAGTGTTTTGCCAGTTTGGGGTGGTTAACTATTTGCCCATAGCTGGGACCCTAACAGGTGCTACCACTTCAGGTCAGGGTGGACCTGGGAACAACAGCAATTAAGAGGTGGTTTCATGCTCCTTATAACCTCCCAATCAAAGGCCTTGCTGCCGGACCTGATTTTTTTTTTTCTTGTTTTTTAATCATATCACCCCGAGCAAGGCAGTAATGCCACTGATGTGCAGGGGGCTACGTAAGAGTGAAGAGATTGGAAAAGAGAAAACTGGAAACCACATCCTAAACAGGGAACAAGGGATGAGCTTCTTCACCTGTTCAATAGATGTGGGTGGAGTGTGAACCGAGTGATCGTTTAGTCTATCTACTCCAATTGTCTATCTCATTGAGAATAAAATTAAAAAAATGAAAATTTGTTTCAATTTATATTTCTTTAAATGCCAGAGTAGACATGGGTGTTTATTCCCCATGAGCAATGTGCCATGACCCCTCAATTGATGGACGGTCATAGTCCTCCACAACGTCCTGTTCTTTATAACTCTTAGTAAAATTTGTCTTTTTGCTATCTCCTGTAATCCCTGTTCTTTCAACTCCTTTTTCTTCAGTTATTTACACAAATTAGTTTTACTATATACCATGTCCCTTTAGGACGTAGGTAATCATGTCTCTCCACAACGTCCTGTACTTTGTATCTCTTAGTAAATTGTCTTTTTGCTATCTCTCTTAAACCCTATTTTGACAACCATTTAGACAAGCTCATTACGTAGATTTTGCTCTGTTTTTGTGTATCCCTTTCCTGAATATTTCCTGTGAGTATCAAATTTCCAAGCCCACTTTCCTCATTATATGACTTATAAATTTCCATTATCTCTTTTTGATGCTGAGTATAAGTGTCTTTTTTTGTTTTAATTTCCTCTGAAGCAGTTGTTGCTCACAGGTTCAATCCATGATATTCTCAGCATCCTTCTGTAGAACAACATTTCTGATGCCTCAAGTACCTTCTCCACCTGTGAGATGGTTGTCTAACATTCACTGTCATACAGGAGGATTGATATTACATGACAGTTCGGTACTCTTTTCTTTATTTCTAACAAGATTTTCTTGTATCTTAATGCTATGCTTAGCTTTTGGAAGGCATCACTGCCATTTAGGAGGACTGAAAAATTCTCATTCCCATGATAAAAGTTATAAATAAACCAGAAAGGATTTTTGGTCACATGTGATATTTTATGACCCCACTTCTGGAAAAGATAAAATCTTTCTCCTTTTCAACATATCTGGGTTGATGTTCCTGACATTCATTTTGAGGTGCTTGAGAAAATAAAAATAAGACCTGCAATGTAATCAATCATGACGACATAATGTGGCTTCCCTCTGTCTTTTCTACAAATATTTTCATGGCAACTGTTCCAATGAGCTATTTTTTTCTGTTGCCCTGTCAATGGGAATTTAAGTGTGCTACTAGATTGGCATCTAGGTCCCACCCTTTACTACTGAACTTGCTAAATGTAATTGTCACTTCTACTCGAACAGTTTCTTTTTTCACACTTCCTGTCTGTGGAAGTCCCTTTCGTTCACTTACTTCCCTCATAGTACAATCTACCTAAATTTAAATGCAACATTCATTGCCATCTTCTATCTTCTTGCTTCCTGTTCAGCTTTTATTCTTTCCTAAATCGCCTCTGTACCAGTCTTTTCTCTCACTGTAAACCCCCCCCCACCCCCGTGCACTAGTCCCATCTTGTTTGGATTGGGATGATTATTTCTCAAATCTTAACCATTATTTATTTTTTTCTCCTTTTTAACCTTATTTTTCTTCATTTTGATGTCGACTGTGTTGATGAGGAGACGTGAATTCTCTCTTAGGGATTTCATGTTGAAGTGTTCATTCAACATTTTTGAATTTTGAAAATTTATTTTAATTTATATTGGCTCTGTAATTTTAATTACATTGAACTCTCCTCCTGTATCATTTTTTAATATTAAAATTTTAATATTAATTAGGATTAGGTTCTTGGAATTTACCTTCCTACTTTTCCGTTTTGGATTAAAGTAAAACAAATATATATATATATATATATACTGTCATCTGCAGACAGATCTGTTTCGCTGTATCACAGCTCATCAGTACGGTTAGACTCCGATTGCTACACAACCCAGGCTCGGAACCCGACCAATTTGGCGTCAGTCGGTGACTCTACCCCTGGGCCACAAGGCGTTCGGTGGAAGAAGGCAGTCTTTTTTAGCGCATATCATATTACGTGCCTAATAGTGCTCAAATTCATTTTCAAATTCATGCTCATATATACGCATCGCTCATTCATCACTGAATGAGCGATGCGTATATATTCTAATGAACACTAAGCAATTTGTCAACCATTATATTTGAAACAGAAAAAAATTACGGTAATTTTTAGCAACACAGTTTTGTGGTTATTTTTGTTACCATGACTCACAGCCCTGAAGATCATCTCGGAAAGAGATTGAAAGTACTTGGGTACCTTGAGAAATGAATGATAATTACATCTGTCAACATTACTAGGCAGACACTATGTTAGCAATTTATTTAATCTGACATATATATATATATATATATATATATCCGAATGATATTTATATGTATCATGTAATTTCAGGAAATGGGCAATTACAAATCTCCACAAATTCTCTGTAATGTTTGTCTCTATATTATTCCTCCAAATCCCTGTTCTGCATTCCATCTACACAAACTTGTTAAGTTGATGATCATGGCTCTCCACAACTTCCTATCTTTTGTAGCTCTAAGGAATGTTTGTCTCCTTACTATCCCTCCAAATCCCTGTTCTGCATTCTATTTACTCAAAATTGTTAAGTAGGGGATCATGGCTCTCCACAACTTCCTATTCTTTGTAGCTCTAAGCAACATTTGTCTACATACTATCCCTTCCAGTCCATGCTTTATTACTCATTTACACAAGCTCTCTGTTTCTCTAGAACTCAAAATGTCCTGTAAGTGTCAAATTCTCCAAGCCTTCTTTCCCTGTTATGTGCCCCAGAAATCTCATTTATATCTTTCTGATCCGAAACACAAGTGTCTTTTTCCTTCCCATTTTCCTTAAAACTTCCTCATGGTTCACATGTTTGCTACATGGTATTCTCAACATCCTTTTGATTGCCTTGTCTCTTTTTTCTCTGTAATATTAGACAATGGCCTAGGAAATTGTCAACCATACGAACGTGGGCGTCCCTTAAGGTTCTATCCTAGGTCCCACGCTCTTTCTGATCTACATTAATGATCTCCCCGACGCCATTAGATCCCAAGTTGGCATGTATGCCGATGACACAACAATCTACTCTCGCATTGATCAAAAACCACGTGTGGACGACAAAGTGAACCTCGCTGCCATACTTGAAAAGGACCTCCAATCCGTCGTGGCCTGAGGTAGGAAATGGCTGATAAATTTCAATGCCTCTAAAACAAAGCTGTTATCAACTAATCACCATAGACAATCACATCTACCTCCCATTAGCATGGGACAGGCTAGCCTCCCAGAGAGTAAAATACTACGCCTCCTTGGCCTTACACTTTCGGCGGACCTCAAATGGAGTGACTATACCGAATCCATTGCCAAATCTGCTGCTATGAAAGTCGGCTCCCTGTGCAGGGCCCGGAAGTTTTTCCCACCTGAATCTATTCTGCACATATACAAATCTACCATCTGCCCATGTATTGAATATTGCTGCCATATCTGGTTGGGTGCCCCTGCTGCTCTCCTTGGGCTTCTTGACAAAATACAAAGGAGGATTTGTAACGTGGTTGATACTGACTTAGCAGACCGGCAGCAACCACTCTCTCACCGGCGTGATGTGGCTTCCCTGTGCCTCTTCTACAAGTACTTTCATGGCTTCTGCTCCGATGAGCTTAGATCACTGGTGCCACCTAAGCACGAATTTACATGAGATACTAGATTAGCAACTAGGTCCCACCCTTTTACAGTTAAACAAATAAGATGTAACCGTAAATTCTACTCCAGCAGCTTCTTTTCTCGCGCTTCCCGCCTGTGGAACTCCCTTCCACAAGTCTACTTTCCCGACAGCTACAATCTCCAGGTGTTTAAATGTAGGGTCAATAGACACCTCCTATCACACTAACTCCCAATTATTCTCAGAACACTCTCATCTACCCAACCCTCATTCTCAGTATCCTTACCCGCCTTTCACCCACCCTCTGACATTTCCTATATTTAATCATCCTTTCTCCACTCTATGTAGCCCCCTGTGCAGTAGTGGCAGTGACATGCCTTGCTCAGGGTGAAACGCTTATAAAAAAAAAAAAAAAAAAAAAAAAATGGGCTCCAATATATATTTTGACAATCTTTCCTTGAGGCAGCCTATCAATTTGCAGGTGTAAATAAAATTGAGCATATGCTCATGTGTGTGTAAGACCACACACAGCAGTTTTAAAATTTTCCAATACTGAAAGGAGAGAAACAGTTTAAAAGGAAGAAGAAGAAGAAAAAAAAACTTGTGTAATGTCGATCAATGTGAGATTTAGATTGAATCAATTTGTAAAAGGAAACAATTAAAGTCTAGCAAAGGTTGTAAATTACTGGCATTCAGCCCACTTCTAATTCCAAAATAGTCAAGCAAGCATTCTGACTGGGTCAGAGGGTAGCAATAACGACTTATTTCATGTTCCCTTTGTTACTATTTTCAAATCAGTTACCAACACAGTCTACATTAAAAACAACACAGGTTCCTCTGCCAAAAAGCTACTGCTGATCTTTTATGTTAAGAGTTCATTTCACTAATTATTTGATGTTTTTATCAACAATTCTTTTAGTGTAGATAAAAATTTCTTTTTGTTTAAATTTAGACATCGTAAAGCCATGGAAATTAAAATAGCTTATGTAATGAAACTAAAATTTTCAATGTTTTAACATTACTCATGGGGGAATGTGGAGTGAGCATGATTCCAATTCCAATTTTGGCCTCATCTGCAGCGTTTATTTTTGCATGAATGACCTTGGGAATAGCATTGATCATTTTATTTCCCCAAGCACCCAGCTATAGATTAAATAGTAGGAAAGCCTGGGCTATCTAGTCTTGTGTGCCGAGTCTGTGATGAGGATTACGCTGAACTCAAAACAGTGCAGAAGACAATGGGAAATGACTACATTATTCTTCTCAAGAATTTAATGGCAATTCACAGATAATAAGCAAACGGAAACATCCTGATGGCACAAAGCATTAAAAAAATTCTATGCATTTAGTTAATTTTGTGATAAAATATTCAATGCTTTTTAAAAAAATTGTTGAAAACTTGTATGATATAGCTGCTATTTCAGTATTTCTTCTTCAGACTGGTGGCATTTCCTGCACACACACACACACACACACACACACACATGTTTTCTAAACATATACTGTTAAATATAAAAAACAATGAATGACTATTATGTTTAATGATGAGCTGTTCTAAACATTGTATTTTGGCTTTAATTTCAAGTGAAAATAAAGACAAAAATTCTCCAACATTTTTATATATTTTTATTATGTTGTTTCTAAGCTTTTGGTTCACATGATCCATCTTCAGAGAAATTACAAGGACGTGTGCATGGGGGGTGGTGTATGTGTGTGTATATATATATATATATCTACATGTCAGTTTTGTAGTTGACTTATCTCATATTTTATTTGTACAAAAAGAAATTTTTATATGCATTCATATCAGTTTAAATTTGGGAAATCCTATAATGTCTTCCTTTTCAGATAAACTACAGACAAGACATGAATAAACATTTATCTAAAACAAGCATTCAGAATACTTTGAAAAACTAATGTTATATTTCCTGTTGATAATAAAATTAGATTTGTTGATATTCAATAAATGCAAAGATTTTAAAGGAGAAATAATCTTGATGAAGCCATGGTTTCCCAAAGAGATTTTTAATGTTTTCTCAAACCCAATGTACATTCAATGGCATGATTAGATTAAAAGCGTTTCTGCAGAACAACCCAAACTTCTTATCTTTCCAGTTCCTGTAATAAACTCAAGAAATAACAGTCAATGATTCAGTTTGGTCAAATAGCAGAAATAGGAAGTAAATTCAGAATGACATGCTTTTAAGAAAATAACGGATGAATGAAATTTGCACTTCAACAAATAAAAAAGCTTGATTTTGACCTGAGTAAAAAGCCATCAGTAGGTGCAAGATAGTGTCTATGGAGAAAGGGGATCTGGCACTACCCAGTGACCTTATTATATTGTCAGAATTCTTTAACATATCACTCATCCATGTGATTTTTATGAAGTATACTTCAAATGATACGTGACAAAATTTGGGTCCAATCGGATTATTAGTTTACAAATTAGTTATTTAAGTAAACCTACTGTTGCAAATTTTCAAAACACTGGCAAAATCTGAATTTTGTGTGTTGATAAAGCATTGCTTTCTGATGAGAAAAAATACTGTTCAAGCAAAGCAATGGTTTGATAAGTGTTATTCAGACTCTGCTCCATCAGAAACAATGGTTAAGAAGTGGTATACTGACTTTATGACTTTAATCATACAGACACAAATGATGCTGAATGCTCAGGTCATCCAAAATCGACAATAATTTTATTGCTTTCCTGGTAAATTCAATCTTCAGAAATTTAAATGCCACTTCAACTGGCATCTTCTGCCTTTTTGACACTTGTTACTTTTTTGTCTTTTTCGCAATCCTCCCGATTCACAGTTTCACTTTCACTCCTTGATACCACCCTCCTACGTTACCACCTTGCTTGGGGTGATATGATTATATTGCTTCCCTCATAAATACAATCTAGAAATATCTAAATACGTCAATCAGCATCTTCTATCTTCATGAATCCGGTTCTTCTTCTGTCCTTTCTTCAATCCTCTCTATTATTCTCTGTCTTATGATATCCCTTGCGTCTTAGTGACTCTTGAGTTTTTTTTATTAAGAAATCCTTCTACCTTGAGTGCTACTTGAGCTTTTCATTGCATGATCCTTAGTTTATAATCATAGTAATTATAATAATACATAACCCTCTACATTGAGGGGCTCCTACATTTTAATTGAATGATCCTTAGTATATAATAGTTGTTGTGACCTGTTTGGGCCCAGAAGAAAGACACAGAAACAAGAAGGTAGGTTCAACGAATGTATTAGAATATCAGAACATATATCTAAATCTAAACTTTTTTATAAATGCAACTTTGTCTGTGTGTGTGTGTGTGTGTGTATGTGTGTGTGTGTGTGTCTGTGTGTGTGTGTGTGTCTGTGTGTGTGTGTGTGTGTGTGTGTCCGTTACCTATAGACTCCGAAACGGCTGAACCAATTTTCTTGAAAATTTACACAGTTGTACTACCCCCGATAAATATCGAAAATCGATAATCGAAAAAATCGGGTTATAGAAGGAGTGGTCCGATTTTAATAAAATTTGATACACTCATAGACAAAGACATAAGTCACGATATTCAGAAGTTTCAAGGTTGCAGTTCTTACAATAGTGCAGAAAATCGATAATATATCTATATGAAATATGTTTGTGTGTGTGTCTGTTTATCTGTCTGTATATCCTTTATACAAATCCACAATTTTTATCCAATTCTCACCAAACTTCACACAAATATTTATTAGGCTGAGTCTGAGCTCCAGGACCATGGATTAGTTTTAAAGCTTTCATTACACCTGAGCAACGCCGGGCTATACTGCTAGTACAAAGTAAGAATGTTAGTAGTCAGTAAATAGAAGTGTAAGTCCGAACTGTATTGTTATGCTGCATTTCAACTGCCTCAAGACTGTCTCACAGCTGCTTTCCCAGAAGTCACGCAGGTTAGTATTTATTGACAGAGGAAGAGACCATTCCTAGAGATACGGCACCATAACAATAATAAAAATATGTAACCTTCTAACTTAGGTAACTCTTGGGCTTTGTAATTAGTGATCCTTAGTATATAATAATAATAATACATAACACTCTACCTTGGGTGACTCTTGAGCTTTCTAGTGGCTGATCCTTGGTATTGATTTTCTAAGCACCCTTTGGATGTGGCACAAGGCTGAAAGTATGGGGTACCAAGTGAAAATTAAACTCACTACTCTCTTGTAATAGGTTCTAGCAAGATAAGCTTGTCGAGGTACCCAGGTGATCCTTGATATTATAAAAATCAATGTTAGAATCAAAATACCAAAGTCAGTCAGTTTGTAATTTTTTATTTAAATGCACACTGATATACAGTTATCAAAATAGAATTAAATACTGTCTTTTTTTAATAGAGTTTAAAACTAAACACTCCTAATGCCATCAAAGGATACCACTGCTAATTGTTTCTTTCTTCAGTAAATATGGCTTTCTCCTCCATGTAAGTTCCCTCCACCACAGGGTAGGTTATATAACAAAGTGGTAAATTATGATTGGCTAATTACACATATATTTCATCTATGAAAATTGGAAACCACTTGCTCCACCTGGTAGGCATTACTTCAAACAAAACAACAATTGGAATGAACTGAATGTATAAATTTTATAACTGAGTGACAACTATTTAGAAGCTTGGTTTATCCAGCTTTGAGAATTGAACTCTTGGCCTTTCTGGGTTCAGTCAAGCGCCTTAACTAGTGTGCAATTACAAAGAAAATTACAACCCAGCTTTTTCCAATAACTTAAGGATTGTGAATAAGGAATTTACTTAGATATCTTTGATAGAAACAGATCATTACAGCTCATTTGGTTGAGTTTTTTTTTTCAAAGAATCAATATTAGATAATATGTGGTAATGGTCAGTATCTATCTGTCTATAAGTATGTTTCTCTCTCACTCTCTCTCTCTCTGTTATATATATATATATATATATAAATCAATATTAAATAATATGGGGTAATGATCAGCATTTATCTGTCTATAACTATGTTTCTCTCTCACTCTCTCTCTATATATATATATATATATATATATATATATATATATATATATATATAAATCAATATTAAATAATATGGGGTAATGATCAGCATTTATCTGTCTATAACTATGTTTCTCTTTCACTCTCTCTCTATTATATATATATAAATATATATATATATGTATATATATATATATATATATATATATATATATATATATATATATATATAAATCAATATTAAATAATATGGGGTAATGATCAGCATTTATCTGTCTATAACTATGTTTCTCTCTCACTCTCTCTCTATATATATATATATATATATATATATATATATATATATATATATATATATATATAAATCAATATTAAATAATATGTGGTAATGATTAGCATCTATCCACTCCAAAAAAAAAAAGGAACTTTCACAAAAACACTTGTAAAATCTCCAGTATGATTTAAAATGCTGCAAGCTTTGTCATGATACAAAATTCAAAATAAAAATCGAAAGATGACTGCTCCGCCTTTCGAGATATTTTTCCATGTCTTCCAATTATTTTCTGTTTGATCCAATTTTGAAAAGAAATTTTTATTACAATGGCTTTTAATTAAAGCATGATATCATGGAAATTAGTGTCATTTTAAGCCATCAGAATTCGAAATGTTGCAAGAGGATGTGGAAAAGTTCTCAGCCCAGCACACTTCTCAAAATCTGGCAAAACCACAAAACTCTATCTTTTGGGCAGACTGAGAACTTTTCAGCAACTCTCAAATACCAATCATCAGCATGATAATCATGAACAGATAGATTTATAATAATTTTAGATTATACATACATCAACCTCATAAATTATTATAACAAAATCATTAGTAATGCAATTACATTATAAATAAAATAGCCCTATTCTATCAGTAATGCTTGCATTCATTCCTGACCACTGACAATCCCTTTCTTCCGGATTTTAAATGCATTTTATAAAAAATCATTAGCATTGCATTTACATTATACATCTAATAGCCCTATTCTATCAGTAATGCCTGCATTCATTCCTGACCACTGACAATCCCTTTCTTCCTGATTTCCAATGCATGTTTATAGTAAAATCATTAGCAATGCATTTCCATTATACATCTAATAGCCCTATTCTATCAGTAATGCTTGCATTCATTCCTGACCACTGACAATCCCTTTCTTCCTGATTTCCAATGCATGTTTATAGTAAAATCATTAGCAATGCATTTCCATTATACATCTAATAGCCCTATTCTATCAGTAATGCTTGCATTCATTCTTGAGCACTAACAATCTCTTCGTTTCTAATTTGCAATGCATTTTTATGATACAATTAGTGACCCATAGCTAGTTCTGTAACAGGTGTGATCACCTCATGTCGGGGCAGACCTGGGGGCAAGAGGTGGGTCAGCACTCCTCAAAACTTCCAACCTCCTGATCAGCAGTGTTGATGCTCAATGTAGTTTATCGTCATATCCAGGAATTTTTAGCTGTGTAATAATTTTTCATTAGAACAAGGTGGTCAAGAGAAAATGGTAGCTCTTTTTTTGTTTTTTACAGTGAGGTTCATGGTGTAAAACATCAAGGGTCACAGGTTAGAGGTGTAGCTTATGCGGATATATAACAGTTCACCTTACATAATTATAGTGATCAGGGAAACATCCTCTTGGGAGCTGGTTCCACAGAGTAATGGTTCACGGAAAGAAGTTGCTTGATTGAAATCTACTTCTCAGCAATTATATATGGAGGGAATGAGTGTGGTTTGCGGCAATGTGTGTAACATGGCGGGTCCTAGCCGTGAAGATTAGAACTGGTGGCACCAAGGACCTTCCATGGAAATAGTGAGAGAGCATTGAGATTCTTGCCACATCCCGGCTATGAAAGAAAGATTAGAGGGCGGAAAATAATTTGTCACCCAGAAGGATGCAGAGATGCTTTTGGAATGTGTCTACAGTTCCTCTTTGTCTTCACTCTCATCTTATGCAGCCCTATTGCTCACCAATGGCAGTACTGCCTTGCTTGGGGTGAAATGATTAAAAATTAAAAAAAATGAAAAGTAAACTGTATACAGACTTTCTTATTTGTCTATATTTCTGAGATGAGGTTGTATTTACAGTATTTACATTATTCGAACTATTGTCCTCATCTTTGTTGCCATTTGTACGACGTTTAATAATAGATAATTCCATTTGTCTATATTTCTGAGATGAGGTAGTATTTACAGTATTTACATTATAAATTTACAATAAAATCATTAGCAATGCATTTCCATTATACATCTAATAGCCCTATTCTATCAGTAATGCTTGCATTCATTCCTGACCACTGACAATCCCTTTCTTCCTGATTTTAAATGCATTTTATAGTAAAATCATTATCAATACATTTCCATTATACATCTAATAGCCCTATTCTATCAGTAATGCTTGCATTCATTCCTGACCACTGACAATCCCTTTCTTCCTGATTTTCAAGGCATTTTTATAGTAAAATCATTAGCAATGCATTTCCATTATACATCTAATAGCCCTATTCTATCAGTAATGCTTGCATTCATTCCTGACCACTGACAATCCCTTTCTTCCTGATTTTCAAGGCATTTTTATAGTAAAATCATTAGCAATGCATTTCCATTATACATCTAATAGCCCTGTTCTATCAGTAATGCTTGCATTCATTCCTGACCACTGACAATCCCTTTCTTCCTGATTTTCAAGGCATTTTTATAGTAAAATCATTAGCAATGCATTTCCATTATACATCTAATAGCCCTGTTCTATCAGTAATGCTTGCATTCATTCCTGACCACTGACAATCCCTTTCTTCCTGATTTTCAAGGCATTTTTATAGTAAAATCATTAGCAATGGATTTCCATTATACATCTAATAGCCCTATTCTATCAGTAATGCTTGCATTCATTCCTGACCACTGACAATCCCTTTCTTCCTGATTTTCAATGCATTTTATAGTAAAATCATTAGCAATACATTTACATTATACATCTAATAGCCCTATTCTATCAGTAATGCTTGCATTCATTCCTGACCACTGACAATCCCTTTCTTCCTGATTTTCAAGGCATTTTTATAGTAAAATCATTAGCAATGCATTTCCATTATACATCTAATAGCCCTATTCTATCAATAATGCTTGCATTCATTCCTGACCACTGACAATCCCTTTCTTCCTGATTTTCAAGGCATTTTTATAGTAAAATCATTAGCAATGCATTTCCATTATACATCTAATAGCCCTATTCTATCAGTAATGCTTGCATTCATTCCTGACCACTGACAATCCCTTTCTTCCTGATTTTCAATGCATTTTATAGTAAAATCATTAGCAATACATTTACATTATACATCTAATAGCCCTATTCTATCAGTAATGCTTGCATTCATTCCTGACCACTGACAATCCCTTTCTTCCTGATTTTCAATGCATTTTATAGTAAAATCATTATCAATACATTTCCATTATACATCTAATAGCCCTATTCTATCAGTAATGCTTGCATTCATTCCTGACCACTGACAATCCCTTTCTTCCTGATTTTCAAGGCATTTTTATAGTAAAATCATTAGCAATGCATTTCCATTATACATCTAATAGCCCTATTCTATCAGTAATGCTTGCATTCATTCCTGACCACTGACAATCCCTTTCTTCCTGATTTTCAATGCATTTTATAGTAAAATCATTAGCAATACATTTACATTATACATCTAATAGCCCTATTCTATCAGTAATGCTTGCATTCATTCCTGACCACTGACAATCCCTTTCTTCCTGATTTTCAATGCATTTTATAGTAAAATCATTAGCAATGCATTTCCATTATACATCTAATAGCCCTATTCTATCAGTAATGCTTGCATTCATTCCTGACCACTGACAATCCCTTTCTTCCTGATTTTCAATGCATTTTATAGTAAAATCATTAGCAATGCATGTCCATTATACATCTAATAGCCCTATTCTATCAGTAATGCTTGCATTTATTCCTGAACACTATTGTCCTCATATTTGTTGCTATTTATATGTTGTTTCAGTCGTTGTACGCTCCAGGCTTCTTCAGGTGCAAGGAATTTCGAACCGAACCCTTTATTACAATCACTGGGGTATATCATCCTCATTCTTTGCATAGTAATGTCTCAGTTGGAAATACTAATGAAAACCATTAACATCAAAAAATTGCAATATGAACTCTGGTTTCGGCTGTTCTATGCTCCTGCCTTCTTCAGGTGCTAGGAATTTAGAACTAAACCTTTTACTACAATCACTGGTGTATATCATCCTCACTCCTTGCATAGTATTACCTCGATTTGAAGTCATGAGTTAACATCAAAAATGCTAGAGACAACCATTAACATCAAAAAATTGCAATTGCAAAGCTCTAGTGAAAAAGGGTTGCTGGATATTAGATTTATAAGTCCTAAAAATTCAGTTGTTCTTGCCCTTAAAGACACATAGCACAGTGTGAATATAGACGTTTAGTTCCTGTGACTTGACCCAAAAGAGTTGTGGATTCAATACCAGGCTACAACATTAGTGAACAAGTAACTTGCAGGATAAGAGGGAGATAACTCATGACTTCCAATCGAGGCATTACCACGCAAGGAATGAGAATGATATAGCCCAGTGATTGTAATGAAGGGTTCAGTTCAAAATTCCTAGCACTTGAAGAAGGTCAGATGCTTTTGGAACTTATCAAGAGTGGAAAGTGAAGACTGGACAGTTCCTTATTAAAATAATCTATAAAATTTTAAATCTTTCAAATTTCTATATTAATTTATACCAGTTAGGTGATATTGTTATTAAGTAAAAACTATATTTACTAATCATAAATCAAAAAGCTGTAACTTGCAGGGTTAGAGAGAGATAACTCATGACTTCCAATCGAGGCATTACTATGCAAGGAATGAGAATGATATACCCCAGGGATTGTAATAAGGGGTTCAGTTGGAAATTCCTAGCACCTGAAGAAGGCCGGAGCATACAATGGCTGAAACATCATACAAATAGCAACAAAGATGAGAACAATAGTCCAAATAATGTAAATACTCCCTCATCTCAGAAATATAGACAAACTAGCAGTAAAGCCCAGCGTTGCTCAGGTGTAATGAAAGCTTTTATATATATATATTATCAATTTTCTACACAAACATCTTGCCTTTTATATATATATATATATATATATATATATATATATATATATATATTATCGATTTTCTGTGCTATTGTAAGAACTGCAACCTTGAAACTTCTGAATATCGTTTCTTATGTCTTTGTCTATAAGTGTATCAAATTTGATTAAAATCAGACCACTCCTTCTATAACCTGATTTTTTCGATTATCAATTTTCAATATTTATCGGGAGTACCTCGACACAAAACCTAGCTAAGAACACCTCCAGATGCTTATAGTACAACTGTGTAAATTTTCAAGAAAATCGGTTCAGCCGTTTCAGAGTCTATAGGTAATGGACACACACACACACACACACACACACACACACACACACACACACACATACACACACACAGAGACAAAGTTCCATTTATAAATATGTTTAGATATGTCATATATTAGTATTAAAAAAGCACAAGAATGCATAGTGCTCAGTCTTAGTTACCATATTGCTACAAATAGAAGTGGTCTCAAAGAAAAATAAATTTCTACGCAGCATGCAAACTATGATGTCTTCAATAAACATGCACAATGGACATAAAACCCAGGGGTTGTACACCCCATTGTGCAGATGTGACCCAGGGGTTTCTACTGACTCCCACAGCAGACACAGTTGGGAGAATTTCCCAAACCCATTGAAGTAGGCAAGAGAAATCCCAAACCTAGTTTGATGTTTGGGCTTAAAAGAGGGCAGGGGCATACATGACGGTTTTTCACAATTGTCTGAGCTTTTTTTTTACAACCTTCTCTTGAAAGTTTTGCAGTTTCTTTTCAGTGTCTGCTACCAACACTGCGTGTCTTGTGTCGGCCAATAAATTCTGGTAGGAGTTCTAGTGCTCAATGATTGTATGACGAGGTTTAATTGAAAACTCTCAAACTGACAACAAAGGAAAAGAAAATCAATGACAAAGAGAGAGTGTATAGCGAGCCTTGTTCTTGTTTTATACAAAGCGTCAGATGCTGAAATTATAGAATACGATGCAGGATTAAGTAAGGAAAGAGAAGTGGGCCTTGAGAAGGAATAAAATTAAACATTCAGTCAGTTAGTTAAGTGCCATACGTGAAACACGCTTGGGCGGTCATATCTCTTTCGAGACATGACTGACTGGGCAGAAGATTATCCCGCAGTAGGTTGCCATTGCTTTCTGTGGTAGACTGGTTGCCGACCAAGGCTATAGAACCCAATCTGTTCTGTTATTTGACTCATAGCTAGAGGGGAAAGAAATGTATTATATTATTATGTAGTAATTAGTGGGGGATCGGTTTCCTATTGTTAAGAAGTAATAAACTGATACCCCACTTTATCATGATTCCAACTATTATATTCAGTCAGTCAGTTAAGTGCCATACGTGATACATGCTTGGGCGATCATCTCTCGAAAGAGACATGACTGACTGGGCAGAAGATTATCCCGCAGTAGGTTGCCATTGCTTTCTGTGGTAGATTGGTTGCCAGCCAAGGCTATAGAACTCAATCTGTCCTGTTATTTAACCCATAACTGGAAGGAAGAGACGGATTAATACCTTTCCCAAGGGTATTTGCGCGCAAGTGAATGCAACGAATTCAACTGGAATTTGAACTCGGCTCCCCGATTTCTCGTTCCGAGCCGATATCCGCTGCACCACAATGTACATCATTAAACATTAGAAGCAAGAAAATCAAATAAAACATTTTCTCAACTTCTATTTTCAATTGATGTCAAGAAAAATATTCAATAAGAAGGTAATAAAAAAAAAAACAGCTGTCGTGTGTCGACAATAAGGCAGCTGTTCATGTCTGGATGAAATGCAGCAGTTTTGATAGCAAAATAGATAACTAAACACTGTTGAACTGGTAAGAGCGCTGAAATAATTTTATTACCGAATTAGATGTACCGTTATGATAGTGGGGAGGGGTTGTCCTTTGCCGATGACATAGATATTCATATTTGGAATAAGGATGATCTTGAACAAAATATCAACATTTCTTTTTACCAACACTTAAGATAAATCTTTCCAAAACAGAAACTATGACCTAGAATTGATTTTGATGTTTGATTTGATTTTTATGGATTATCAACCCTTTTTAGGTTATTTTAAAACTGAAAAATATTCTGTATTGTAAGGATAATTCTTTTTTATGAGTGAATATTGCATTAACAGTTTTTGAGAATGACAATTTTTTTTCAAATACAGGTCCTACTATTTAACCCATAGCTAGGGAACGAAATAGATTCACACTTTTCCAAGTGAATGTAACAAACCTGACTGTAAGAACTCAGTTCTCGAAGTTCTCATGCTAAGCCACCTGCCCATCCACATCCAAAGTTGGGATAAAAACAGTGATGTGATCACAAATACCCTGAATCCATCATAAAAATTCAGATGGTGGAATTAATAAATTCTAAAAACTTCAAACACCTCTAGTTTAGAATAGAAGGATATTGAGCAAGGAATAGGTTGCACTAGAGGTAGTTTCATACAATACCACAAGATGCTACCAAACCGAGACAATAACCTAAAAACTTGAGTTATATTCACAATTTATTGATTGAGTGATTCATTTTGTACAACTTAAACCCTTTGAAGATTATTTAAAGCTAGAAAATATTTTTAGTTTGTAAGAAGAGTTAATAATGATTTACTGATACAAGTCTTATTAATTAACCCATAGCTGAAGAGAGAAAAGGTCGAAACCCAACAGAAATGGAAACTCAGCTCTCCTATTAACAGTCAGTCAAGTGCCATACATGATACACGCTTGGGCGATCATGTCTCGAAAGAGACATGACTGACTGGGCAGAAGATAATCCCGCAGTAGGTTTCCATTACTTTCTGTGGTAGACAGGTTGCCAGCCAAGGCTATAGAACCCAATCTGTTCTGTTATTTGACTCATAGCTAGAGGGGAAAGAAATGTATTATATTATTATGTAGTAATTAGTGGGGGATCGGTTCCCTATTGTTAAGAAGTAATAAACTGATCCCCCATTTTATGACCAGTAGAAGCCTTAATCATGATTCCAACTATTATATTCAGTCAGTCAGTCAAGTGCCATACATGATACACGCTTGGGCGATCATGTCTCGAAAGAGACATGACTGACTGAGCAGAAGATAATCCCGCAGTAGGTTTCCATTACTTTCTGTGGTAGACAGGTTGCCAGCCAAGGCTATAGAACCCAATCTGTCCTGATATTTAACCCATAACTGGCAGGTAGAGATGGATTAATACCTTTCCGAAGAGTATTTGCGCATAAGTGAATACAAAGAATTCAACTGGAATTCAAACTCGGCTTCCCATTTTCTCATTCCGAGCTGATATCCACTGCACCATAGTGCACATGGGAGCCGTTATCCATTACATCACTTGCACATCCAAGCTTACCCCACCTAATATTCCCAAACAGTCACCCATCTAGGTACTGACCAGGCTCAACATTGTTTATCTTAGGTGATCATACTGGAAACAGTGTTTCAGAGTCATGTTCCTAAATAACTTTATCAGGACTAGATTTTCATGTGGATGCCAAGTAATTCTTTTTTAATCATATCACCCCAAGCAAGGCAGTTTACTGCCACTGGTGTGCAGGGGGTTACATAGGAGGAAAGAAAGAGTGACAGGTTTTAGAGGGTGTCGGGAAGTGGGTAAGAGAAGGATGAGAATACTGATGAAAATGAGTGGACAGAGAAAGGAGCATGAGAGAGAGGATGCAAGTTAGAGAGATAGGGGATGACTATTGCCTTTATATTTAAGTTCTCTTGGAGATTGTAGCTGTCGAGGAAGCAATAAATGGAATGCCAAACCTGTTCAGGAATATTTCAACCTGTCTGCTGTATACAGCGGCTTTCTAAGAACAATGATTAAAAATCAGATCAAGAGATTGAGCCCTGTAGGTCTTAGACAGGATTATCGTTCATTAAACTTCATGGCCTGGCACTACAGAATAATGAAGGACTGTACCAAATAATAGAAACTGCATCATTTGAGGACTTTCAACAGTAGCAACAACTAGAATGGATAGCACATATAACTTGAAGAGAAAGCAATCAGTAATCAAGATCTTTTAATTCCAAACGACTTTAGTTCAGAAGAAAACCTCCAACAATACTGGAAAAACCAATAATAATAAAATGAACTTGAGTAATTTATTTTCCTGAAAAAACGATTTAACGTAACACTATTTTTGTATGCGGAAAAATGTAACGCTATTTTAGCACGACGGAGTGAAAGAAATTATTATTAGTTGTATTATTAATTGTGCAGATTAATTGTTCCAATACGAGCAGAGAGAAAAATAAACTTATATCTAATAAAATTGTTTATTCATTCGCAATATGAACGCAGCTAATGAATTGTGAAGAGAGAAAATATTGCAAAATGAAATACTGGAAACAAGCTGATATTAATTTCCTTTCATCTCTATCTTTCCAAAACCTCGTCATTGTTTACATGCTCGATCCATGATATCCGCAGCATCCTTCTGTGGAACTACATTTCAGCTGCTTCAAGTTTTTCCTTCATCTTTGATGATATTGTCCAGCATTTGCTGCCATATTGAAGTGTAACACTTTTTTTGCATGTGGAAAAATATAACGCTATTTTAGCACGACGGAGTGAAAGAAATTATTATTAGTTGTATTATTAATTGTGCAGATTAATTGTTCCAATATGAGCAGAGAGAAAAATAAACTTAATAGATAATATAAATTGTTTGTTCGGTTGCAATATGAACGCAGCTAATGAATTATGAAGAGAGAGAAAATTGCAAAATGAAATATTGGAAACTAGCTGAGTATAGAAGTGAATTGAAAACATTTGGAGGTGTGGGCAGCAGGTCAGACAAGGTCATCACATCAGCTGGCCATTATTTGACAAAGCGGAAACAACGTGACTAGGAAAAGTACCATTGAAAGCACTGAGCTTTCCAGCTCGTAAAAATGGAAAGTAAACCATAGCCAAAACATTGTTTTGGATTGTTAAAAAGAAATTGTCACTAATCTTTGACGAGGCCAAAAGGTTGAATCCTGAAATTTTCAATTTTCCTGTGAACAGATTTAAAACCTGAAAAATAAATGATGTCATTAATCAGTTGAATCAAAGGAAGAACGCTGTTGTAATAGTCGACTTGAAGACCAGCTACTGTGTCGAAGCCATCAACAACAAGCAGCCGGAGTCCTCGTCACATTAATAGAAAGACTTTATAAATTTCAGCTGAATGTAGCATTCGATCGGTTAATAAATACCAAATGCTTCCTTTTTAAAAGAAATGGCTAATATTAAAATTACTATTATTAAATTATAATTTTGTTTACTAATTTTTATCTGAATTTTTCTTTCTACTATCTGCGATCAAACTTTGGCAACAAGCAAATAATAGTTTTTTGGTTAGACTCAAGATCACATCAGTTTTACTTCAGGAAAGCCTGGTCAACTGTACCAACTCCTCTAACCATTTAAACAATACTAATATATATATATATATATATATATATATATATATATATATATATACTAATATAATAATCTATTCAACTTCTACAGCGAGACTGTTCTGAGGACCCTAGAAGTTATGCCAGTATTCGTCATCGGAGGCCACAATTTAAACAACATAAGGTACGTAGATGATGCAATGCTGATAGCAGACACAGAAAGGAAACTACAAGACCTCCTACAGAAGGTAGCTAAAGTGAGTGACAAGAAATGACTACAAATAAACTGCAAGAAAAACAAATGCATGGTCATCAGTTAAAAGGGCAGTCCAATATGCCAAATACAGGTCGGGGATACTAGAATCAAGCAGGTTCAAAAAATTTAAATACCTGGGAAGAGTTCTAACAGAAGACGGAAAGTGCAACACAGAGATCTGAAGGCAAATTGGCATGGTGAAGGAAACATTCCAGAAGTTGAGTAAAGTATTAAGAAACAGGACAATTTCACTGGAAACAAAGAAGAGAGTACTGGGTTTCTATGTGATGTCAGTTTTTAATATGGCTGTGAAAGCTGGACAATATCATCGAAGATGAAGGAAAAACTTGAAGCAACTGAAATATGGTTCTATAGTAGGACACTGCGGATATCATGGATCGAGCATGTGAGCAATGATGAGGTTTTGGAAAGGATGGAGACGAAAAGGAAATTAATACTGAGCATCAGGAAAAGATTTGAAGCAGCTGAAATGTGGTTCTACAGAAGGATGCTGCGGATATCATGGATCGAGCATGTGAGCAATGATGAGGTTTTGGAAAGGATAGAAACAAAAAGGAAATTAATACTGAGCATCAGGAAGAGACAGTTGAAGCTCCTGGGACATGCAATGAAGAAGGAGGGCTTGGAGAACCTGATACTAACAGGACAGTTAGAGGGAAAAAGAGACAGGGGAAAGCAGCGGATAACATATTTGAAGGACCTAATTAGGTGGATGATGGAACAAGGGTTGCATGGAGTAACAGGAGAAAGCATGATAAGAGTCACCAGGGATAAGGAGACATGGAAAGCCATGATCACCTATGTCCTGAGGGGACAGGGCACATAGAAGAAGAAGAAGAAGAAGAATATAATAATATAGTAAAGAGATTGACTTAGGAAAATAATGCCATTAGGGGATCAGTCTATTATTTAATAGAATAGAAACATAAAGCAGATCTCCCACTTTAGAACTTCATATAAATATCAAAGAGAAGGAAAACTTGTTAAACCTCTGCTGTCTTGTGGCCGTACCCAATCATGAGAAAGGATTCAGGAGTAAACCTGAAGACAAATCCAGACAATTTGATATTATGTTAAATTTAGTAACTACTGCAATGACACTGGTGTCAAGCTGTACTGGTCCTATCCCTTAGACAGCATCAGTGGCATGGAGAGGGGAGACGTGCTGCATGGGCAACTGTGGGTTAAATAGCAGGATGGATTGGGTCCTATTGCCTTGGCTGGCAACCAGTCTACCACAGAAAGTAATGGCAACCTACTGCAGGAAAATCTCTGCCCAGCCAGTCACATTCTCTTTCAAGACATGATTGCCCTAGTGTGTATCACGTATGACACTTAACTGACTGAATATTGTATTAATTTTTTTGGAGAAATAATTATGATTTTTTTTTCTTACTATTTAACCTACAGCTGGAGGAGGAGAGACAGATTCATGCCTTTTCCAAAGGTAAATAATTATGGGTGGTCAGTTTATTAATTATTAACAACAGAAAATGAACCCTCACTTTATACCCAAGAAAATCTTATTTTATTGCTTCTTTGGACAGGCCATAAAAAATGTTTGTTGAATTATTATATGGTTTTCACATACAAGTCTTTAATATACGCCATGCCTTTATATACCTGACAAAAGCTAAAGAAAAGCTCAACTGGCATATTTTGTTAAATGCCAAGAATGAGTTCAATTGCCTGAACAAACTATGAAATGTCAATAACGTTTCTTAAAGTTGTTGACAAAATCCTGTTATGTCTTAAGGACGACCAGCCAAAAACAAGGTGGGGAGAAAAAAAAACCTCCTTAAGGACTTATTTATTCAAACTGATTTGCTCAGTTTGATTGTTAAAGCTATAATTTTTTTTTTTTTTAATCAGGAGTGGTCAGACATAGGGAATGTCAGGAGGAAGGTGACAGATGAGTAAGGATAGCGAGGATGAGGGTTGGGCAGATGGGAAGAGTGTTTGATAGAATAGGAGCAGGTTAATGTGTTAGGAGGTGTCTATTGACCTTACATTTAAACTCCTGGAGATTGTAGCCGTCGGGGAAGCAATCGTGTGGAAGAGAATTCCACAGTCGGGAAGTGCGAGGAAAGAAATTGTTGGAGTAGAAGTTACGGTTGCATTTTATCGGTTTCACTGTAAAAGGGTGGGAACTAGTTGCTAATCTAGTATCTCGTTCAAATTCGTATTTAGGGGGCACCAGTGATCTAAGTTCATCGGAGCAGAAGCCATGAAAGTATTTATAGAAGAGACACAGGGAAGCCACGTCGCGCTGGTGGGAGAGAGACTGCAGGCAGTCTGCCAAGTCAGTACCTATCACATTACAGACCCTCCTCTGAACCTTTTCGAGAAGCCCGAGGGGCACCCGACCAGATGTGGCAGCAGTATTCAATGCTTTTTTCAGCCATTTCATCTCCGAGCATACTTCTTTTATGTGTAATGCCCCTTCAGGAGGTTGGTGATCATGGCTCTCCACAATTTCCTGTTCTTTGGAGCACTCAGTAAATTTTGTCTTTTTGTAATCTTCAAATTTAAAAAAAAAATTTCCTATTTTAATGTGTGTTTGAATTTTAGTAACACCTTGTTTTAGTGGCTTTACTGCCTTGCACGGGGTGAATTGATAAAAAAAAAAGAAAAAAAAAAAATGAGACTGGTTCTAGAAGTTCATAGTCTAAGATGGTATCAGTCAGTTAAATGCCATACGTGATACATGCTTGGGCAATCATGTCTCGTATATCCTTTCCTTTCTCTCCACCTTTGAAACTGTCATCACACCTGTATTCACATCCTTCTCTTGCTCCTTTCTAACTAGTTCGGCTTTCTTTTTCACTCTCTTCTAATTAATCTTTTTACACTTATGTAGCCCCCTGCACATCAGTGGCATTACCGCCTTGCTCGGGGTGATACGATTAAAAAAAAAAAGAGGTGGTGGAAGAGAGAAAAGAAAAAAACGATACAGGGGATGTCAAAGAAAGAGCAAGAGAAAAGTGAGAGCCAAGGAGATAGAAGATGACATTTGACATTGCACTTGATCCTTTGAAGATTTTAGTTATCAGTGAAGCAAGCGTGCAGAAGGGAGTTCTACAGGCGGGAAATGTGAGAAAAGAAACTGTTAGAGAAGAAGTGATGGTTACATTTGCATATTTTGACAGTAAAAGGGTGGGACTTAGTTGCCAAACTGGTTGCATGAATAAATTCATGAGCGGGGGAAGTGGGGAGCACCAGGAAATGATGCTCGTCAGAACAGAAGCTCTGAATGACAGAGAGAAGCTACAGAAAGTGAGAAAGCAACTGGAAGCGAGCTGCCAAATCAGAATTGATTAATTTATAATATTTGAAATTGAGATGTATAATTTGCAACATGCTAAAGTAAAGAAACGGAAATAAAATGTTTCTTCTTCTATGTGCCCTATCCTTTCAGGATGCAGGCGATCATGGTTCTCCACGTCTCCCTATCCCTTGTGGCTCTTAGTATGTTTGCTCCCGTTACTCCTGTCAACCCCTGTTCCGTCAACCACCTGATGAGGCCCTGCAAATATGTTATCCGCTGCCTTCCTCTGTCTCTCTTTCCTTCTATCTGGCCAGTCAGTATCAGATTCTCCAGGCTCTCCTTCCTCATTGCATGTCCCAGGAACTTCAGTTGTCTCTTCCTGATGCTCAGTATCAATTTCCTTTTTGTTGCCATTCTTTCCAATACCTCATTGTTGCTTGCATGCTCGGTCCAGGATATCCGCAGCATTCTTCTGTAGAACCATATTTCAGCTGCTTCCAGTTTTGTCCTCATTTTCGATATGGATAAAAATTCCAGGATCAAGTGACACTCAGCTGGAAGGTCAGGAAATCCAGCCATGGGCTTATATTATTCAGGTAAGGTAAATAAGAAGAGGTCTTTTGTTGTAATGGAATGTTCCATACTCCCTATCACCTATGTGGACTGTCTATATTAGTAGCCATAGCACAGGAGATACTTGTGACTTGTTTCAGCAATGAGGGTTGCTTACAGACCGAGCTGGAGCAAGCACTCTTGTACACCTCTCTGCATACAAGCAGAATGGGACCCAAGTGAGGCTCCATCAAAGGGTAGAGTCTTGCTTGGGTTCATAAGACAAGACTGCGTCTATGGGATATTTTTGGTTGAGCCTAAGGGCTCAGAATCCCACCTAAGTAGACCTTGTGTCACATCTGCCTTAGTGAGAAGGCAGCAAATACCCTTGCTTCAGCAATGAGGCTTGTGTATGGACTGAGCAATCAGTCCTGAGCAAACACTCTTGTTCACCTCTCTGAGCAGAGAGGGACTCAAGAGTGGCTCTGCTGAAGGGTAGAGTCTTGCTTGGGTTGAAAAAAAAACAAGAGCCAACCCAGCCTTAAGCTGCATCTACAGGATATTTTTGGCTGAGCTTAAGGGCTCGGAATTCCTACATAAATCAACCTAGTGTCACACCTGCCTTGGTGCTCAGTTAGCAAATAACCTTTTATCTTTTCATTTCAGCTGTTCTGTCACTCAAGTACCACCTTGCCTGTTTGTAACCTCTTTAAAGGATACAACAGCTTTATATGCAAAGTTGAGGTATCTGGTAGGCTAATGTTTGCCCGGATACCATAGACTACCAGTACCTGTCAGTCAGTTAAGTGCCATACGTGATACACACTTGGGCTATCATGTCTCAAAAGAGTACCTAGCCTAATTCCATAATACTGAATTATTAAGTGTGAAAAGGAAAAGAGCTTTATATACAAAGTTGAGGTATCTGGTAGGCTAATGTTTACCCAGATACCATAGACTACCAGTACCTGTCAGTCAGTTAAGTGCCATACGTGATACACACTTGGGCTATCATGTCTCAAAAGAGTACCTAGCCTAATTCCATAATACTGAATTATTAAGTGCGAAAAGGAAAAGAGCTTTATATACAAAGTTGAGGTATCTGGTAGGCTAATGTTTGCCCGGGTACCATAGAGCAATAGCATGATTTGTTGAACGAAAGAAGTTTCTGGAAAAAGAAAATTTAGAAAAATCTGCTGCTATTTTCTACTATTGGACATCTCACCCGAGATCTTTCTTCTGTTTGAAGAAAATTGCTTTTGCTCTTCTTTCGGTTTTTGGTTCAACTTATTCCAGTGAGCAAATTTTCCTTCACATGAAAGCAGTGTTAAGTCCATGACGAAGTTGCCTAACACCTGAACATTTAGGAAATTGTGTAAAACTCAAAGTAACAATGTTGCCGATATTGAGCAATTGATTAAAACCATGCAAGGGCAAGGCTCCCATTAATAATAAAATTTTTTAAAAAAACTTTTTAAAACAGTTTATTTCTATTAATGTGGTTTATATATTATTGTATATATATTGTAGAACAGATATATTGACCTTGTATAAAAATATGTCTACTGTTGGCACACTGAATGATTTTAAAACCCTAAGTTGGCACATAGCAACAGGTTGTCAACCCCTGCCATAGACTACAAGTACTTGTACCTAGCCTAATTCCATAATACTGTAATATTAAATGTAAAAAAGAAAAGGGCTTTATATACAAAGTTGAAGTATCTGGGAGGCTAATGTTTACCCAGATGCCATAGACTACCAGTATTTGTACTAGTCTCGCTCTATAATACTGTGAAGAGGGAGGAGAGTTTTACATGCTATCAAATATGTCATATCATAAGTTTCTTTACGTGTTATGATATGTCATATCATAAGTTTCTTTACGTGTTATGCTATGTCATATCATAAGTTTCTTTACGTCTTATGCTATGTCATATCATAAGTTTCTTTACGTCTTATGCTATGTCATATCATAAGTTTCTTTACGTGTTATGATATGTCATATCATAAGTTTCTTTACGTGCTATGCTATGTCATATCATAAGTTTCTTTACGTGTTATGCTATGTCATATCATAAGTTTCTTTACGTGTTATGATATGTCATATCATAAGTTTCTTTACGTCTTATGATATGTCATATCATAAGTTTCTTTACGTGTTATGCTATGTCATATCATAAGTTTCTTTACGTGTTATGATATGTCATATCATAAGTTTCTTTACGTCTTATGCTATGTCATATCATAAGTTTCTTTACGTGTTATGCTATGTCATATCATAAGTTTCTTTACGTGTTATGATATGTCATATCATAAGTTTCTTTACGTGTTATGATATGTCATATCATAAGTTTCTTTACCTATTAGGGTTGTGGAGATATCACATGTACAAGATATCACATGTACAAGATATCACATGTACAAGATAGCCTGACGATGCCTATCTCTCTTCTATCTGGTTTTGAATTCAGGGTTTTCCACCAAGACTAGTTTCTACTTCAAGGCAAGAGATCTAAGTCAGCTCCACTATTTAACCCAGTATTTCTCAACCAAGTTTCCCCAGAAACCTAAGGTTTCGCAAAAGGTCCTTAAAGTTTCCATGAGAACAAGTGAGATAAGCTAATGCACTTTTGACCTTTTATTTAATTTAATATACGTAAGATTACTAAACATGCAAAATATATTCTTGGTTATTCTAATAATGTAACATATAGATCATCCGATCTAAGCTATTATGTTACGAACAAATACAGGGTGTTCATAAAGTTTGTGTGCACTTTAAAAATTTATGACTTCATTTGTGTTTGCAATAAAAATAATTTGTAAAAAGGATTAGAAAGAAGTAAATCTATATTTTTTAAGGTTTTATTGAAATTTTATTTAAGTTTCCACATGTCCGCCATCATTAACAATACAAAGGGCAATATGATTTTGCAGTTCATGGAAAACATTTGCCAACTGATTTACAGTAATGCCTGAAATTACATTAGTATCAATAACTATAATTAAAACTAGGTACATTAAACTTTATAACATTTTTACAGATTATTTCTATCACAAATACAAATAAAGTTATAATTTTTTAAAGTGCACACGGACTTTATGGACACCCTGTATAACAATCATTAGGAATATATATAAAAAAATATTTGGCGGACCTGAAGGAGACTACCAACACCTTTAAATTTGTTGTTTTTCATTTTTTTTTTTTACTTTTTTCAGTGCAATCTTATTGGTTATCACATAAAGTTTCCGACTGACAAAAAAAATTTTGAAAAATTTCAATATTTAAACAATTTTAGAGGGGGCTCAGTTTTTCATACAACGTTATAGTAAATCGATCCTCCATTTCGGAATCACTCACTGGTACGACAATACCACCACCTATAAATTTGTTGGTTATCAATTTTTTAAAACTTTTTTCAGTGCAATCTTATCGATTAAACCCTAAACTTTCCAATTGACAAAAAAATTGTAAAAATTTCAACATTTAAACAATTTAAGGGGTGGGAGGGCTCAGTTTTTCATACAACCTTATAGTAAATCAATCTTGTGCAATTAACTTTTTTGCTTGCACATAATCAACAACTGAATCCTTTGCAAAATCTTTGAATAAAGCCATTCTTGGAGTTTCCGAGGAAGATGCCATCGTAAGAACTGAAGAAAACTTGAAAAAGACAAAAACAAGAGCAACAGCATGTCCCCCAAAAAAAACAAAACAAAGCGACCTCAATGCGAGTGGTTCCAAAATGGAGGATCGATTTACTATAACGTTGTATGAAAAACTGAGCCCCCTCTAAAATTGTTTAAATATTGAAATTTTTCCAAATTTTTTTTGTCAGAAACTTTATGTGATAACCAATAAGATTGCACTGAAAAAAGTGAAAAAAAAAATGAAAAACAGCAAATTTAAAAGTTCGCCAAAATATGGTATATAATTTTATTTTTGCACAGGGGTTCCTTAAGGTGGAATTTGTTTTAAAGGTTATGCAAAGGTAAAATGGTAGAGAAATGCTGATTTAACCCATAGCTGAGGGGAAAAGATTTGAGTTTGAGTTTTGTTTGATGGCATATCAACCTCTGTGGGTTATTTAATGCCAAAAAGGTGGGATATTAAGATATTTATTTTTAAATGTTTGGTTATAGTGAGAAGGTCTATTTAGTCAGATTTTAATGAAAATTTTTTGTTTTATTCTTTTTTATTTTAGAAAACTGTAAATGTCTTATAGTTTTATATTCAAAAATGTTTTGCTGAGAACAATTATCATTCCCTCAAAAATGTGTTATGGTAATTTTTTCTTCAAAAATGTCTTGTTGGTAATATTTTTCCTTCAAAAATGTATATTTTTCTATAAAAGTCTATTTTTATGTATATATTTCTATAAAAGTGTATTTTTATACTTTCATAGTGTTTTGACCCTAGTTTCGGGGTTAACTATTTGCCCATAGCTGGGACCCTAACAGGTGTTACTACTCTGGGTCAGGGTGGACCTGAGAACAACAGCAATTAAGATGGGGTTCCATGCTCCTCACAACCTCCCAATCAGAGGCCTTGCTGCCGGATGCAGTTTACCATCGTGCCCAGGACCAAGGGGAAAAGAGATGGATTCATATCTTTTTCAAGTTTATTTGTGCAAAAGTGAATGCAACAAACTCTGTTAGAATTTGAACTCGGTTTGCCAATTTCTCTTTATAAGCTGCTCACCATTATGCCACCCACACATCCATTCCATCCAATACATCATTCTGTATCATTTGCTTAAGTAAGAGGATCTGATACAAAGCATACAGACAAGATCAATAGAAGTCAATAGAAAAAATCAATGAGTTTTCCCTGAGTGATATGCAGTTAATATTTTCTGATTCACTTTAGAACTAACAACAGTTTCTGTCGGCAGACTGAGACTCTATTCCAGACATTTCGTTAAGAGTGTTCTTTAATAAAAATTACCCTCTGACAAATTGTCGTGAAGGCACGCTTTTCGTGTTTTTTTAACTAATTCACTTTGTTCCCAAGACTTGTTGAATATTGCAAAAATGGATTCTTTGTTCCGAGTGACTATGACTGTTTCTTATATATTTGTTTTTCTATTACAGCCTTTGTTTTTTTTTTTTCGTTGCATGAAATGTTTCTGAATAAATGTTTCTTTTTATAGATGTGATATGAATGGGAAGCTTTTTTTTTTATTATTGATGCGTTATTTTTTTATTTATTTGATTTAATCATTGTTGCTTCAGGGTTTTTTTTTGTTTTTTTTTTTTGCAATGGAGAATGTATCACAAAAACAGTTCTAATGTGATGACAACAATCTAATCCTAATGTTTACCAGACACTCATGTGCAGTCAAGTCAGTTGCACTGTGGGAAGCAGCTTTTGTCAGTGTTGTTTCACTTCTAAAATATTTGTTTCTAACGAATCTTGAGGAGATGATGAAAAGTTCTCAGCCCCACTTCAAAAGAATTGTATACCTACTTGATCAGATTTTGGTAAATGATTCAGGCAGGGTTAGGGTTAGGGTAAGGCACCTGAAAAACATGTTCAGAAATCATTGTTTTTTTTTTTTTAATTTTTTTAATCATATCACCCCGAGCAAGGCGGTAATGCTACTGATGTGCAGGGGGCTATGTAAGAGTGAAAAGATTGGAAAAGAGAAAGCTGGAAACCACATCCTAAACAGGGAACAAGGGATGAGCCTCTTCACCTGTTCAATAGACGTGGGTGGAGTATGAACCGGGCGATAGTTTAGTCTATCTACTCCAATTGAAAAACATAAAAAAGAAAAGAGTGAAAAGATTGGAAAAGAGAAAGCCGGAAACCACATCCTAAACAGGGAACAAGGGATGAGACTCTTCACCTGTTCAATAGATGTGGGTGGAGTGTGAACCGGGTAATAGTTTAGTCTATCTACTCCAATTGAAAAAAAGAAAAAAGAAGAGAGTGAAAAGATTGGAAAAGAGAAAACCGGAAACCACATCTTAAACAGGGAACAAGGAATGAATCTCTTCACCTGTTCAATAGAAGTGGGTGGAGTGTGAACCAGGCGATAGTTTAGTCTATCTACTCCAATTCCCTTCCTCACTTCATTAGAAAATTAAGAGAAGGTAGACATAGGTTCAGATTTACACAAGACAGATATGTGTACAGTTTATAACAGAATAAAAAAAAAGGACCCAGTTTACAAGAGAGTCAAAAAAAGCAGACATATTTCTGCTTTACAGTCAGTTAGTTAAGTGCCATGCGTGATACACGTTTGATGATCGTGTCTCAGTCGAGACATGACTGACTAGGCAGAAGATTTTCCCACAGTAGGTTGCCATTTCTTTTTATGGCAGACTGCTAATCTGTCTTGCTATTCAACCTAGAGGGAGAAGAAATGGATTATATTATTATATTAATAAGTAGTAATTAGTGGGGGATCAGTCAATTACTTCATAACAATAGAAAACCGATCCCCCACTTTATGCCCAGCAGAAGCTTTACTTATGTTTTTAACTATTATATTCAGTCAGTCAGTTAACTGCCCCATACGTGATTCACACTTGGGCAATCATGTCTCGAAAGTTGGCCAGTTAAGTGCCATATGTGATACTTGCTTGGGTAATCATATCTCTTTCAAGACATGACTGACTGGGAAGAATATTTTCCCACAGAAGGTTGCCATTACTTTCTGCAGATGGAATTGCATATCTCCGTAAGATTGAATGGTACTGTTCTTTCTTCATAATCCCCTTTACTTCAACCTGAACTCGTGCCCACAAAACAACCCTAAACCATGCAGGATTCACCATGATGTTTCATCGATGATTGTACATATTCGTCTTTCACTTGCTTCCCAACCCTCTTCCTCAAGTACACTCTCCTTTTACTCCCAAACAGTTCGAACTTAGACTCATTAGTTTGCAATACTTGTGGCCACTGTTATGGTGTTCAGGTTTTGTGCTCTCTTCCCTATGCTAGTCTCTTCTTCTTATTGGCTAGCTGAAGGAAAGGCTTCCAAAAAATGATTGTATCTTCATTTAGAATTATCTACTTGGCAATAAATACTAAAAATAGTATGAAATACATTATTTTTTTTAAAACTGGGGTGGCCTAATATTTATGGCCGATAATGTAGGTTTGGAGTATACTAGAATAGTACACTTGAGGTCGATACAAGTCTAGTTGGTACGTATATTTACAACATATATCCTCTTGCAAGATAGTCACTATTTTTTTAAAGCTCTAAGGATCTTACATCTCTGCACAAAGTACAGTTAGTGAATTCTAACCCTTGCCAGTATAGGCAGGTGTGACGAGGAGTGGAAAAGAAAGACGGATGACAATGTAATATAACAATCTGGCCCCACCCGAGGAAGTGATGCAAGTGATGGTGTTTCCCGTCGGTGGAGGGGTCGGCGAGCGGCAGGGCGGGTGTTTGTGAAATACATCCTGTCGAGGCCGGAGCGGATGTCATTTGACCTTATTTCCGACAGCGGCGGAAATGACTACGGAGGCAAACAGAACAGGTGTCTCTGGGAATTACGTGGGCGTTGTGTGGGCGAGGCAGGACCGGAAGGAAAGTCCCGGTTCTAGAAGACTATATAAAGACCTCGACACACAGATTCGCCAGCAGAGAACGGCCAGTGGAAGCAGAGAAACACCACAGGCAAGACTACACTCCCGTCAACCCATTCTATGTGCGCTCTCACTCTCCTGTTCTCTATTCCACACAGTTCGTCGTCATTAATAAAAATATAACCTTATATTTTTATATATGCGTGTTTGTTGTTTTGTCGTCGTACGGCGATATATAACAACAAGAATTGTACTAGTAACAGAAGGCGATGGGCAAATCGTCACCATTTCATATTTTAAGTGGCCAGAGTATGGAGAGCTCATCCACATATCCCAGGTATATCGTTCACTTTAGTGGTACCATTCCTAAAGTCATTTCCTCAAATGACAGCATATAAATGGATAAATTGTCGCCATTTTATATTTTTAATTTTGTGCATGTGTATGTGCATTGTTTGCTTTTGATTTTCTCACTGCACAGTATAGTAAGGTCAGTTGGGTACTGTCTATGACAAAAAAAAAATTTGGAAATAACATACTATACTGACTGGCTTTCAATCCAGTAATTTCAATACAAACATTTTAGAGTATTTGGGTGCAAATCTGATGACAGTATAGAGGATTCGGAAAGAGTTGGATGAGTCTAATGGTGATTACGAATGTATGGAGAAACTACCTCTGATCATTTTGATAAGGAAAGAACTAGCGAATTTATTGATGAGATCTTGTCCATGACTAAAAACAATCCCTGCAAATCAATCAGGTCCATAGCCAGGGAGGTAGTGCAGTCCTGGGTCAAGAGGGTGGCTGGTGAAAAACCCAATGTCTGGCAAAAAGACTCTACAGCATGCCAAGCAGGCAGGAGAAACCAGACATGGCTGTCAGACAATTTCTCTGACCATATCACGATTTACATCTAACCGTCTAACTCCTCAGACTGCAACCCTTTGATTATTATGTACAGGGTGAGTTGTACAAAAGACCAACAAAACTAGTAACACCAAAGATGAGCTAAAAGTAAGAATGATGGTAACGTTCACCAAATTAAACAAGGAGACCATCCAGAAGAGATGCAGAAGATTCCAAAGTCATCTGAAGGCTGTAGTTGAAGTCAATACTGATTTTATTGAATAAATTTACTCTTTAGTATTTCAAGATATTTTTGTACAATTTTGGTAAATATACAAAAGGCAAGACCTTTGTGTGTGTGTGTCTGTCTATCTGTCTGTATGTTCTTTATACAAATCCACAATTTTTATCCGATTCTCACTAAACGTCACACAAATATTCTTTAGGCTTCTGGTCAAGTCATGGGCTACTTATTTTTTCTGATTCCCCACCCCCGATATCGGAAATCAATACCTCAATATCTGATCAGATCTGATCAAGATCAGGATTTCAGGCTTTTTATCAGGGTTCTTGTTGCAGAATTTGCTATGACTTGGTAAAATTATAGCTTTTAGTCTTAAACATTAGTAGATCTTCTCAGACAACTCATTTTCACCCATATCGGAAATTCATCACCCCGATATTCTATGGAATCTGATCAAATTATGGCTCATTTTCTCCAGTTTTACTCCTGATGAGTGCAATAACTTTTCATGGACTTACTTAGATTAGTTTATCCTTGAATGACTTATTTGATTCCGATATTGGAAATCGTTACCCCAATATCCTATCGGATCTGATCAAAATCAGGTTTTCAGCCCTTTTATTTTGGTTTTTGCTTTGGGTTTTGCTCTAAGTAGGTATAATTCTAGTTCTTAGTCTCAGCCATGATACCATTTACTCAGAGGACTTATTTAGCCTTCAAAATTCAGTTTGTGACAGAAAACTTATTTTACATCAATACCGGAAATCAAGTTTGACTAACATCCATTCATTTTTCTTTCAATCTATGGTTTTGCTTTGACTGAAAACAACTATGGCTTTTTAGTCTTTCATATCAACGTACAAAGAGTCTGAGCTCCAGGACCATGAATTAGTTTTAAAGCTTTCATTACATCCGAGCAAAGCCAGGCTATACTGCTAGTATCTGTTAAAATGAGACGTCAGTGTTATTTTCATTTTTGCGTAATTTAGATGACTATTTGTTCATCACCCCTGTATTAATATTAATATTGTATATTATTGTATATTAATATTGTATATTATATATTAATATTGTAGAAGAGCTATAACTCTGATTTAATAAGTATAAACCCTGTAATATTTATATATACAAAAATACTTGTAAAAATGAGAAACAGCAAGATGTGGAAACAACAAAACATGTATTGTCTATACTTTTGTTCGAACTGTTCGGCCTGTTCACCACATCTTTATTGCCATATTCACAATAAAGTCCGAACAATGTAAATATTGTAAAACATGCATTATTTATAACCTGATTGTTATGTGGTGTTGGAGACATGAGAGATAGAAATACTGACTAAAAATGAGTTTGGAATGAAATAGATTAAAGATGGATTGGAATCTGACAAGATGATAAGACAAATCAACTATCTACACATGCATCGAATACTGTTTGTAAAAGTCTTCTAGAACAACCAACCAGTAATCAACTAGCACGTCTATTGAACAGGTGAAGAGGCTCATCCCCTGTTTCCTGTTTAGGATGTGGTTTCCAGTTTTTCTCTTTTCCAATCTTTTCACTCTTATGTAGCCCCCTGCGCATCAGTGGCGTTTTCGCCTTGCCTGGGGTGATATGATTAAAAAAAGAAAAAAAAGAAGTTGAGTCAAACTGACCAAAAAACTCCCACAGCAAATTGGTAGGTGGTTTAAATAATAACCTGGGAGATTCCATTCTGTTACAGACAAGTCCATTCTATAAGTATTGATTGGCTGATAATTACAGTGTGTATACTGAGCTCCATAAATATTGAGCACAATATCCACACTCTTGAATGGGCACCTTCCTGCAGGGAGACAAAAGGTGACAGCCATGTTGAAAGGTAAGTTATTTGACTTCTACACTGTTGTCCTATCTGGTCAGGCGCCCCTGCTATTCATCTCAGGGTTGTCGACAGGCTTCAGAAGAGAATCTACAATGTAATCGATCCCGACCTGGCAGCTCAACTCCAGTCACTTTCTCACTCATGGAATGTGGTTTCCCTCTCTCTTTTCTACAAATATTTTCATGATATTTGCTCAGACAAGCTTAGCTCCCTGGTGTCCCCTCTACAAGAATTTACTCAAGTGACCAGACTGGCAAACACGGTCTCACCCTTTTACAGTCAAAACAACCAAATGCAGCTACCACTTCTACTTCTCAGTTTCTTTTCTCACACTTCCCACCTGTGGAACTCCCTTCCGTACACTTGCTTCCCTCATAGCTACAATCCCCAGGAGTTTAAATGCAACGTCAGTCGCCACTTCTTATCCCATTGACTCCCATACTTCTCTTATTCTTTCCTTAATACCCTCTGAATCTTATTCGTCCTTTTTCACTTTACTCTCACACAACTCTCTTCAAACCAGTATTCCCATCCTTCTCTTGCCCATTATCTGACACCCCCTGTATCTTGTTCTTCTCCCTTTTCACTCTACTCTCACACAACTCTCTTCAAACCAGTATTCCCATCCTTCTCTTGCCCATTCTCTGACACCCCCTGTATCTTGTTCTTCTCCCTTTTCACTCTACTCTCACACAACTCTCTTCAAACCAGTATTCCCATCCTTCTCTTGCCCATTCTCTGACACCCCCTGTATCTTGTTCTTCTCCCTTTTCACTCTACTCTCACACAACTCTCTTCACACCAGTATTCCCATCCTTCTCTTGCCCATTCTCTGACACCCCCTGTATCTTGTTCTTCTCCCTTTTCACTCTACTCTCACACAACTCTCTTCAAACCAGTATTCCCATCCTTCTCTTGCCCATTCTCTGACACCCCCTGTATCTTGTTCTTCTCCCTTTTCACTCTACTCTCACACAACTCTCTTCAAACCAGTATTCCCATCCTTCTCTTGCCCATTCTCTGACACCCCCTGTATCTTGTTCTTCTCCCTTTTCACTCTACTCTCACACAACTCTCTTCACACCAGTATTCCCATCCTTCTCTTGCCCATTCTCTGACACCCCCTGTATCTTGTTCTTCTCCCTTTTCACTCTACTCTCACACAACTCTCTTCAAACCAGTATTCCCATCCTTCTCTTGCCCATTCTCTGACACCCCCTGTATCTTGTTCTTCTCCCTTTTCACTCTACTCTCACACAACTCTCTTCACACCAGTATTCCCATCCTTCTCTTACCCATTCTCTGACACCCCCTGTATCTTGTTCTTCTCCCTTTTCACTCTACTCTCACACAACTCTCTTCAAACCAGTATTCCCATCCTTCTCTTGCCCATTATCTGACACCCCCTGTATCTTGTTCTTCTCCCTTTTCACTCTACTCTCACACAACTCTCTTCAAACCAGTATTCCCATCCTTCTCTTGCCCATTATCTGACACCCCCTGTATCTTGTTCTTCTCCCTTTTCACTCTACTCTCACACAACTCTCTTCACACCAGTATTCCCATCCTTCTCTTGCCCATTCTCTGACACCCCCTGTATCTTGTTCTTCTCCCTTTTCACTCTACTCTCACACAACTCTCTTCAAACCAGTATTCCCATCCTTCTCTTGCCCATTATCTGACACCCCCTGTATCTTGTTCTTCTCCCTTTTCACTCTACTCTCACACAACTCTCTTCACACCAGTATTCCCATCCTTCTCTTGCCCATTATCTGACACCCCCTGTATCTTGTTCTTCTCCCTTTTCACTCTACTCTCACACAACTCTCTTCAAACCAGTATTCCCATCCTTCTCTTGCCCATTATCTGACGCCCCCTGTAACCGGTTCCTCTTCGGTTCGTCTTTGTCTTCACTCTCCTCCTATGTAACCCTTCACTCTTCTCTTATGCAGCCCTCTGCTCATCGGTGGCAGTACTACCTTGCTTGGGGTGAAATGATTAAAAAAACAAAAAGTAAAGCATATACAGACTTTTGTGTATGTTTTATAGATGTGCGTAATGAGTGTCCAGATAATTTAAAAAAATAAAAGAAATGTCTTTTTTTTTTAGTTCAAATTTGTGTTGAGTGACAAGAGAAAAATGTTACTATTATAGCCTTAAAAAGAGAAAGGACATTATTTATATTGTTTGGACTAATGTCCTCATCTTTACTGCGATGTTTATAACATTTTAGCCATTGAACACTCCGGACTTCCTCGGGTGCTAGAAATTTCTAACCGAACCCTTTAATTCGATCACTGAGGGATATCATTCTCATTCTATGTACAATACCACTTCTGGATGTCATGTAGTTATCTCCCTTTAACTCAAAGACACATGGCCCAGTGTATACAGGCATTGGTTAGTTCCAGTGACTTGACCTAAAATGTTGTGAGTTCAATACCTGGCTATGGCAGTGGTGAACAAACAATTTAGAGATTTGAGTTAAAGGGAGATAACTACAAGGTATCTGGAAGCGGCATCGCACATGGAATGAGAATGATCTACCCGAGTGCTCAAAATAAAGGATTTGGTTTGAAATTTCTAGCACCAGAAGAAGGCATACAACAGCCAAAATGTCATAAACATGGCAATAAAGATGGGGACAAGATGTAAATAACGTAAATACTAAATACTATCAAAAGTATAGATAATTACTAAAGGAAAAGGAGCCAAAATTTTTGTTGTAGCACGTGTTTACGGCTTGTCTGTGTTGGCGGCTTGTCTGTGTTGATGGCAAGTGTGTGTGTTCATAAAGGGGAAAAGTAGGATCAATTCACATTCTTCATTAATGAAAGAGTGAATTAATGATAATTATTATAAATATTTTTGAAACTATAATTTTCTTCTTTTTTTTTTCAGGGACATGACACAGTGACAGTATAATTAATTCTTTTATCTGTGTATTTCATTATGGACATGACAATATGATATATTCAAATTTTTTTAATGTGATTACACATTCTAATGACATATAAGCGACTTCGAATGTAGTAGTCAAAAAAGTTGTTCATCAATTTACTATTTATATTTTTGATAGACTCAATCAATAATTGTATAGAGATATTTAATTCATTTTGTTTAATTGCTTCGAAGATAAAAATAGAATTGACTTTTATGCACACAGTTTTTACAAGTGGAACAGGCAGAGAGAAAGCAGAAGGCACGATCAGAAGAGCAACTGTTATTGATCAGAAAGGAATCACCTTCTGAATTCTTCTGCTATTGAAAGGAGAAGCAAACGACAATATTCTGTATTCCCATCAACACTATCGCAAGAATATTTATAATTACAACAACAACAACAATAATAATAAAACATGAGAAATGATTATTTACACTGTTTAGACTGTTGCCATCGTCTTTATTGTAATTCATATTACACACCAACCTTCTTCCGGAGAAAATTTGTTTGAATTTCAAACAAAAAACAGAGTAGCCAATCTATATGTTGGTCTTTCTAAAGATTGGTTCAATGATGTTTTTGTTGGATTTGGTTCAAAATTCAAACAAAAATGAATGTGACTTTATTGTTGAGGACAACAGTTCGAACAATGTAAACAGTGTAAATAATTACAATACTTCTTCTCAGAAATATAGACATATCCTGAAGAAAGCCAGAGCACGCAAAAACTGAAACATCGTGAATGTGACAGTAAAAATGGGGACATCAAACTAATCATTAGAAATGCCAACATAAATTTTTGATTATTCTGGGTTAGCTATGAAATTCAAACAACTATCACCTGAAGAGGTCGAAAGATTGTAAATAAAACAATGTAAAAAAAAATTTTCATCTCAGAAATAAACACAGATGAAAAATGTTCTTTTTCAATGACATGGTAAACTGAGTTTGGGGCTGAAATGCAAAACATTGCACTCAGGGTTACTTTGCACATCCACGTTTTAAAATGATTGCACTCAGGGTTACTTTGCATGTTGAGTTCTACACCCTCACCAACAAATTTGGGAATTCTTTTCTCATCAGAATGATCAGAACAAGTTTTCCAAGCTGCCAAACCTTCATAATCACCATTAGACTCATCCAACTCTTTCTGAATCCTCTGCACTGTCCTCAGATTCTCCCCCAGACACTCTAAACTGTTTGTATTGATGATTCTGACTCACAACACTCAAGCAGTACATTATGCCATTCCCAAATTTCTGGCTGAGTGAATTGTGTCAGGGTGCCCTTTTTTTTTACAGATGGTGCCCAACTGACCCTACTATTCTTTGAATCAACAAAATCAAAACCAAACAAGACACATGCACAAAATTAAAAATATAAAATCATGACAATTTACCTATTGCACCGTGAATATAAAATGACCGATATAAAATATCCAATGTATGCAAGACAGAATATGTGAAAAACACTGCAGTATATATATATATATGTGTGTGTCATTACCTCCTAGCGATTAACTTTGCTCTGATGCAACACTGACATTGTCGGACTCTTTGCTTTTGGGCAGAGAGTAACCCAGATGAGGCTTCGTCAAAGGGTAGAGTCTCATCTGGAAAAAAGTAGACAATTTTTGCCTGGGCTATATGGTTTGGATCATGCACATTAAAAAGGCCTTGTGTCACATTTTGTTTCAAGTGGGAAGGCAGCTAAGTATTATATATGACATTATTAATAAAGTAATACTACCAAAAAGTAGATATATTCATCTTGTCTTCTGATGTAAATAAATCATTTATTAAAATGTCTATTTTCCATCTACAACATGGCAACCAGCCATAAGAGTCTAATTGAAAGATAATCTCTGTGGAGACATTTTTATTGTCAAGGAAACCAATTGTCTGCTTGAATTGATAAGAGAGACAGTGGCACACACAAAGAAGAAAAGGCAATTCAGATGAACTGCATTTATATAAATCTCTACTTCACCTGCACCTAGAAACTGTCATGCAATCTGGCAAATTGAAAGCAGTTGAAATTCAGTGTTTGGATTGAAGTTTTTTTTGTTTTTTTCGTTTTTTTTGTATTTTTTGTAATCCTTTCACCCCAAGCAAGGCGGGACCACTACTAGTGTGCAGGGAGTTATAATGAGCGAAAAGACTGAGTACAATGGGTATTGAAAAATGGATTAAAGATGAACGGGATTCAAGAAGATAGAAGATGGCAATTGACATAAAGAAGTGGCATTTACATTCGACTATTTCAATGTTAAAATATTTTTGCTTTTCGTTGATAGTCTGTATCTAAAAAAGTTTTTCAGAAAATCTCTGAAGAAAAAACAAAATTCTTTTCATAAAACAGATTTACTGAGAGTCGGCTTTCAAGTAAAACTCTCATAACACTTTTATTCATCATGTGATAAGTTATTAAAATTATTTCATTAATTGCATTTTTTTTGTCATCTCACTAAAAAATAAAAAAATTCTTATTTACTTAAATTTACACCAAATTCTCGCAGAACAAGGCCCCTTCTATTGCACAGTTAGGTTGATCTTCACAATAAGCCCAAATGTGAGCAATTTCAGTGTGTTATTTCTAAATGTGACGTCTTCATTTGCACTCAATCTGATAAACAAGCCGAAAACAGATTTTTCTTTTTAATTGTGAAAAATTTCTTGTAAGTACCATTGGCACTTACAAAACTTACTTGTTGCAAGGCAAGTTAAACAAATTTTAATTTTTTATAATTTCAAGAGTGCAAAAAATTTAATAAAAAAAACAACTTTGATTTAAAATTTATAATTTCTTCTGGTGAATTCATAATTGTGAAAAGTAACTTTACTTTATTTGGGGTGAAAATTAAATGTAAAAAACTCCCATTAATTAGCCCAAGTTTAGTATAATTTTAAAATCTACTTTCTCTCCTGCTATCCTCTACATTAAGAAGAGCCAGATCAGGCCCAAAATTGAATTTTTTTTTTTTTTTTTTTTTAATCATTTCACCCCGAGCAAGGCGGAAAATGCCACTGATGTGCAGGGGGCTACATAAATGTAAAAAGATTAATTATAAAAGAGTGAGGAGTACAAACTAGTTAGAAAGGAACAACAGAAAGCTGAGAAAGCAGGTGCGATGACAGATACATAGGTGGGGCGAAAGGGAAGGTTATACATGGGTGGGGAGAGAGCTAGAGTCCAGTGGTTAGTAGATGAGTATTGACTTTGCATTTAAATTTCTGGAGGTTGTAGCTGTCAGGAAAGCAAGAATATGGGAGCGAGTTCCACAGGTGGGAAGTGCGAGAGAAGCTGCAGGAGTAGAATTGTCGTCTGCATTTGGCTAACCTGATTGTGAATGGGTGGGACCCAGATGCCAGTCTGGTTGCACGAGTAAACACCTGTTGAGGAGGCATCAGTGACTTAAGTTCGTCTGAGCAGAAGCCATGAAAGTATTTATAGAACAGACAAAGGGAGGCCACATTTCGACGATGGGGAAGTGGCTGCAGTCGAGCCGCCAGATCAGTACCTATCACATTACAGACTCTCCTTTGGAGCCTGTCAAGAACACTGTGGAAAATACTTTTCATATTTGAGTGGGAGCTGCCTAGACCTAACTCTCCAGCCTTGACAAAGTCCAAAAACGTCTCTGGGATGAATTATTCTCCACCCTTCAACATTTCTCCCACATGTGGCAAGCCTCTTGCTGCTCTATTGCTACTTTCACAGAAAATACTCTGACAAACTACATTCTCTGGTCCCATCAGTTCAAACCTTCATGGCAGAGACATGCCATGCCACTTACATAGTAACAAACCAACCCTATTCCATTGGCAAAAAGTAAATTCCACTTGAACAGCTTCTTCCTGTGGAATCGACTCCCAAGAGGATGTTTCCCTGATCATTACAATCTTAACCTGACCAAGGGTTAACAGTTTTCCTCCACTCTTATATGCATAAATAGCCTCCTAATATAATTTTTTACCTCAAGTGGCCGCCAGGCTTCACAAAGGGTGAAAATTAAATGTAAAATATGGGTGGTCATTTTATACACTTTTAAAAAAGTGGAGTTTTATTATACACATGTAAAAAGAGAGGGTCATATTATACACAAGTACAAGTTTTCAGAAAATTTTCAGTCAGTTAAATGCAATACATGATACATGCTTGGGCGATCATGTCTCTTTCGAGACATGACTGACTGTTGCTATTACTTTCAGAGGTAAACTGCTTGCCAGCCACGGTTATAGAACCCAATCTGTCCTGTTATTTATTTGGAGGGAAGAGATGTATTAATACCTTTCCCAAGGGTATTTGCGCGTAAGTGGATGCAAGAAGTTCAACTGGAATTTGAGCTTGGCTCCCTGATTTCTCCTTCCAAGCCAATATCCACTGCACCACAACGCACATCCTGTCACCGATTTTTTTGATACTTATCGAACAAAGAACTTTGCCCAATTGCTACGTGGCTGATTGCTGCGCGTCCGATCCTGCTGGCATGTGGTCAGTTACTGCGAGTTGGACTCACTAGCCTGCCTGCCCGAACGCCTCACACATACCCACCTGTTTACCTTCCCGCCTGCCAAGCTAAGCCAAGTGTGTATGTAAGTGTCAAATTCTTATTTGAAACAGCAAGATTACAAATAAACTCAGTGAGCACAATCCTCCTTATTATAATAAAGGCTATTGTGTGTGTGTGTGTGTGTGTGTGTATGTGTGTGTGTGTATATAATATATATATATCCGCAGACAGATCTGTTTCGCTGTATTACAGCTCATCAGTATGGTTAGACATCCGATTGCTTTTGACCCAGGATTGAAACCTGATCAAATTGGCATCAGTTGGCAATTTTACCTCTGAGTTAGGGGCAGTCAGTAGAAGGAGGCAGACTTTTAGTGTGTGATATTCATGTATTCATACACTAGTAGTGAGAGTGTTCTAATTCATTACTGAATGAATGATGCGTAGATGCTAGAGTAGCTACTGTTTTTTCAAATTCTACCATTTTTCCAGAGTGCTCAATCAGGGTGTGAGAGCATGTATTTTTACCTCCTATCATGCTGATATATATATATATATATATATATATATATATATATATATATAGAGAGAGAGAGAGAGAGAGAGAGAGAGAATAGTGAGGCAGTATTAGCTCAGTTTATTAAAAGAGAATGATGAGAAGTATCGGCTCAGTTCATTCTCTTTACTACCAGTTATTAAACTTTACTACCAGTTATAAAAATTCTTGACGCATGTTTTCTCATTAACAGTGTCTTATTATTTTACTTTTTTGCAATAACTATGTCGTTGAGTGTAGGATATGTATATATCCACTCACATCAATTTAGACATTACTGAATGCATGATCATCAGTAAAATAAAAAAAGGGCCCGAAATTTCAACTACAGGTCGAGATACTAAGATCAAGCAGGCACAGAAATCTAAATGCCTGGGAAGTGTTCTAACGGAAGACAGAAAGTGGGACATTGAAATCTGAAGGTGCATTGGCATGGTTAAGGATGCATTCCAAAAGCTGAAAAGAGTATTGACAGACAGGAAGAATTCACTGGAAACAAAGAAAAGAGTATGAGACTGTTATGTGATATCTGTCTTTCTCTATGGCAGCGAATGATAGACAATCTCATCAAAGATGAAGGAGAGACTCGAAGTAAGAGAAACAAAGAAAAGAGTACTAGACTGTTGTGTGATATCTGTCTTTCTCTATGGCAAGCGAATGATGGACAATCTCATCAAAGATGAAGGAGAGACTCGAAGCAAGAGAAACAAAGAAAAGAGTACTAGACTGTTGTGTGATATCTGTCTTCCCACATGGCAGCAAATGATAGACAATCTCATCAAAGATGAAGGAGAGACTCGAAGCAAGAGAAACAAAGAAAAGAGTACTAGACTGTTGTGTGATATCTGTCTTCCCACATGGCAGCAAATGATAGACAATCTCATCAAAGATGAAGGAGAGACTCGAACTAAGAGAAACAAAGAAAAGAGTACTAGACTGTTGTGTGATATCTGTCTTTCTCTATGGCAAGCGAATGATGGACAATCTCATCAAAGATGAAGGAGAGACTCGAAGCAAGAGAAACAAAGAAAAGAGTACTAGACTGTTGTGTGATATCTGTCTTCCCACATGGCAGCGAATGATGGACAATCTCCTCAAAGATGGAGAGACTAGAAGCAAGAGAAACAAAGAAAAGAGTACTAGACTGTTATGTGATATCTGTCTTCCTATATGGCAGCGAATGATAGACAATCTCATCAAAGATGAAGGAGAGTCTCGAAGCAAGAGAAAGAAAGGAAAGAGTACTAGACTGTGATGTAATATCTGTCTTCCCACATGGCAGCAAATGATAGACAATCTCCTCACAGATAAAGGAAAGGCTCGAAGCAAGAGAAACAAAGAAAAGAGTACTAGACTGTTATGTGATATCTGTCTTCCTATATGGCAGCGAATGATGGACAATCTCATCAAAAATGAAGGAGTGACTCGAAGCAAGAGAAACAAAGAAAAGAGTCTTAGACTGTTATGTGATATCTATCTTCCTATATAGAAGCGAATGATGGACAATCTCATCAAAAATGAAGGAGACTTGAAGCAAGAGAAACAAAGAAAGAGTACTAGACTGTTATGTGATATCTGTCTTCCTATATGGCAGTGAGTGCTAGACAATCTTCTCACAGATAAAAGAGAGACTCGAATCAACATGGTGCTAAGGATACCCTGGATTGGACATTTAAGCGACAACAAATTTTTAAAGAGGATAGAAATGAAAAGGAACTTATGCTTAGCATCAGGAAAAGAGAGCTGAAGTTTCTGGGCCATATAATGAGGAAGGAGGGTTTGGAAAATCTAATACTCACAGGACAACTAAAGGGAAAGAGAGACAGGGAAAAGCAATATTCAACATACTTGATAAGCTTGAGCAAGTGGATGGCAGAGCAAGGTTTGAGAGAGATACTAAAAGGAAAAGTGTCAAGAGATAGGGACAAGTGGAGGTCTATAATCACCTATGCCCTGAAAGTACATGGCACATGATGAAGTACTGCTGTAAGTTTCACGGCTTTGCTATTTGAATTTTCTGATTCCTCATAATTCATAAGTCAATGAGTGATAAAGCTCCTTACGACTTCTATGACTACAAAATACCCATAGAAATTCCCTTCTTGAATCATTAAGTTTAGTAACTTTAACAAAACATTGCAATGAGCCATCAGTATGAAATAAATGCCGGCAATTATTTAAAGAAGTAAGAGGATACAAATGCAAATTTCACTGAAGCAGACTTTAAGCACATGAGAGCATTATCCCTTCCTCTATCTTTATTTATTTTTTAATTTTTTAAGGAATCTTGATAACATCATTTGTTCGCTTTAGTTTCTATTTTTTTTCTTATTGAAACCAAACAGTGTCACTGATATGTCTTCTTCTGTCTTTCCTAATGATCAAAATGGAATAGTCCATTATTCATATAGGAATGGACAGAGTGTAACCTCTGTGCAAACTAACAGGGGACCCACATTAAAACAAATAACCCAACATGCAAATTACAAATTGGAGACACGAAAATCAAAAAAAGTTTAATTATCTGTGAAGATGCACTGGGATAGCAAAAGTGCCTTCCAAAAGCTAAGTAAAGTATGAAGAAATAAGAAAATCTTGTTAAAAACAAAGAAAAGAGTACTTAACTGTGATGTAATATCAGTCCTTATATAAGTGAATGCCAGACAATCTCCTCACAGATGAAGAAGAGACTTCAGGCAACATAGACAATTTTAATTAAGGCTACAAAGAACAGGAAATTGTGGAGAGTCATCATCAACAACATCCTGACGAGACACGGTAAACATTTATTTTTGTCAAGTGGTTTCCAAGTTTTTGACAATTCTGTAGTGAAGCTGAACGTTAATGATATGAAAGGTGTATTTCACCCGACTGCAATTAGTAATCACTTTATGCCATGATGAATGGTAAATGTTTAATTTCATTTAATTACAGACCATGAATGATGTTTCCTTTCAATTTATAAAACAATTGCAATAAATTAATGTTTATTTTAATCTGATTAATTTTAATTTAAGAATGAAAATATCCAGAAATTAAATCTTCAGTCACTCATATTTGTACCAAATGCATTTAAGTGCTTTCAAGTTATGACCTCATTTTTAGGTTATTTATTCCTACAGATTTGAACAAGAAAAGGTATGCAGATGATACAGTGCTGATAGCAGACACAGAAAGGAAACTACTAGACCTCCTACAGAAGGTAGCTGAAGAGAGTGACAAAAATGAACTACAAATAAACTGCAGGAAAACCAAATGCATGGTCATCAGCAAAAAGAGCAGCCCAAAATGCCAAATACAGGTGGGGAAATACCTGGGAAGTGTTATAACAGAAGATGGAAAGTGCAACACAAAGATCTGAAGGCAAATTGGCATGGCGAAGGAAGCATTCCAAAAGTTAAGTAAAGTATTAAGAGACAGGAAAATTTTGCTAGAAACAAAGAAAAGAGTACTGGATTTCTATATGATGTCAGTTCTTCAATATGGCAGTGAATGTTGGACAATTTCATCAAAAATGAAGGAAAACCTTGAAGCAACTGAAATGTGGTTCTACAGAAGGATGTTGCAGATATCATGGATCGAGCATGTAAGCAATGATGAGGTCTTAGAAATGATGAAAACGAAAAGGAAATTAATATTGAGCATCAAGAAAAAACAGCTGAAGTTCCTGGGACATGCAATGAGGAAGGAGGGTTTGAAAAACCTGATACCAATAGGCCAGTTAGAGGGGAAAAAGAGACAGAGAAAAGCAGCAGATAACATATTTGAAGGGCCTGGTCAGGTGGATGACAGTACGAAGGTTGTGTGGTGTAACAGGAGAAAGTGTGCTAAGAGCCACCAGGGATAGGGAGACGTGGAAAGCCATGATCGCCTACGTCGTGAAAGGACAGGGCACATAGAAGAAGAATATATATGCCAACTGTTTATAAGAAATTAAAATGTGGATATAAAATGGGGGATCAATGCTATATAATAATCAATATATAAACTGATCCCCCATTTCGTGGTCACGCCAGTTTCCATCCATTTATAATCTAGATTTATCGTCTTGAGCTAGTAGATGACAGAATAAGGGTTGTGTGGTGTAACAGGAGAAAGCATGCTAAGTGCCACCAGGGATAGTGAGACGTGGAAAGCCATGATTGCCTACGTCCTGAAAGGACAATGCACAAAGAAGAAGAATTCCTACAGAATGTAGTGAAAGAAAGAAAGAAGAAACAACTAAATGTTAATTGCAAAACAGAATGCATAATTCTTAGCCAAAGTAAGTTTTCATATTTTCTAGTGATATTTTCTATTATTTCAACCTTATCCCACAGGGGGCAGTGATCTCCCTCCATATATGGTCAGCTTTGCCTGATTCTTCTGTTTTCCCTCATGTTATGTCATTACAGTATTCCTGCAGTCTTATCTCAAGGGTGGGGGCGGTCTGTTTATATTTCTTATCGCAGCTGCATGGGATGGTGTACATGCAGTCCTTAATCATGTTCTTCTTTATGGGAGGGCTTACTCAAAAGTGGTGTCTGCAAAGTGTTGAACCACTTTTGAAGGCCATCCTGATGTGATGCAGATCACAGATCTGTTATATTTTTTTTGACAATCTCTTCACAGACTGATGTTGTTTTCCGAGTGTTGTTATCCTCTTACACCCTTCCATCACAGTTTCTCGGAGCTGCTGTCATGTACCTAGGGTTGTTATTACAAGTGAAAAAAAAATATTAATCAAAAAACAGAAAAATTACCCAGAAATTTTATTTCATACTGGATCCAATCTAAAATCTAATCAGTTTGTGCCAGTCATGAGGCTAGTAATCCCTGAAAATTTCATCCAAATACATATTTTGAAATATCTTGACCATGACTGAGCACAATAAATCACAGACAGATTATCTAAAGACCCTGCAACCATTCTTTCTGCTTAAAGAGGGAAGGCTGATCAGACTTTACATACACAATCTCATGAACTTTCAAATGGTGATCCATATATGATATGCTGACTACTGTGAAAAAATCTCTGGTAAAAGGCAAAACACAAATCAGTTTATATATTAAGTGATCTGAAATCACAGAACCGGATGTATTAACAAGTATATGTAAATTTTCATACTGCTCTCTAGGAATCGTAACAGGTACTTACTGACCAATTCTTACTTCCAACCTTTGGCTAATTCTACTAATATATTCAGCATTGCACTGACATTTAAAATCATGAATTACCGAACTAACATTTTGGTAGTACAGAACATCTTTACGAATGGATTTCAACATAGGTCAGAAAGTGAAAACAAGCCAGAGTTTAGCATTGTGATAATAACAACAAAGATGAGGATCTTGGTTTGAATGTAAATAATGTAAACAATTATATATTTGGATGCAAACATGCAACAGGGCCCCGAACGGACAAATCAATGTCCGCATTGTTTTTCGCATCTCATTCATGTCATTTTACAAAAAAACTGGGACAGTCCTGAGCATGAGGGTAAACTGCATCCGGCAGCAAGGCCTCTGATTGGGAGGTTGTGAGAAGCATGGAACAACCTCTTAATTGTTGTTCTCAGGTCCACCCTGACCCAGTGTGGTAGCACATGTTAGGGTCCCAGCTATGGGCAAATAGTAATCCCCAAACACTATGAAAGTATAAAAATACACTTTTATAGAAATATATACATAAAAATACACTTTTATAGAAAAATATACATTTTTGAAGAAAAAATTATTACCATAACACATTTTTGAAGGAAAAAAATTATTCTCAGCAAAACATTTTTGAATACAAAATGTCATGTCGCCAAGTATAAATGAATAACTCAACAACAGAATCAGAATATAAGTTGTATTCCACGGAAAGACAGTTAGTATGTACAGAAGTGATTAGTAATATTTACAATAGAAAGATACAAGAGTCCAATCCGTCATAAGACGTGTGTATACGTGATTACTTCCAGTATGCCACCGGAAGTGTGACTAACTCTTCACTGACTCGCACTGACTCTTTAGTAACTCATTAGAGACTCTCAAGTGACTCTCTACGACTCCCCTGGAGAGAATCCACCATTGCTATATATAACAATGGGAACAGTCCGTTTGTAGTCAAATAGGAGCGGCGCCCTAACACAAAACTAGACGACATTTTCAGTTTTCTAAATTAAAAAAGAATAAAAACAAAACATTTTCATTAAAATCTGACTAAATCAACCTTCTAATTATCACTGAACATTTAAAAAATACCTTAAAACCCCACCTTTTTGGCATTAAATAACCCATAGAGGTGTTGATATGCCATGAAACAAGACTCAAGCTCAAACTCAAAACTAGGAAAGTCTCATTGCACATTCAAAAGAGATGGAAGATGAAATCATTGCCATGGCAACAAAATGAAAACAAGAATCTGGTTGTCATTAATTTGGTATTCATTTCACTGGGGTTTGCAAGTATAGTTGCTTTCATCTCATCTCGTTATTTCCACCTAGTTACTGCTACCAATATGACTGGCCAGGCAGACAGTTGCTTTTTTGATCCGGCTCTAACTGAGACTATATAAGGCTGCGAGGGGAAACTTTTGACTTCCAACTGGGTGTCACTTAATCCCACAAGTTTTTATTTATTTGTTTAATTTTTTCCTTTTTACCACTTGGAACACCAAACTTCAAAGACTTTATCTTCCAGCAATAAAACTCACCCAACACTTCAGACTAAGTTAATATCATTTAGGACCCACTTGATTTACTGCGCGTTAAGCAAGTTATATGTGGAGAAATGACTGTGCTGCATGGGCACCCTTTCTGATATCAACTTCTTGATGATTTAAGAAATGATCTTACAATAATTTTCACTTTGTACAAGGCCCAAGAGTCACTTGAAGTATGGGTTATATAAGGTCAAGGTTTTAGAAAAAAGGAACTAAAAGCCCAATCCTAAATAGGAAACAAAAGAGACACCGCTACTCCTCTTCAGAAGATCAGGGAGGAGTGTGAACCGGACGATAGGCAAACTTAACTACTCATATTGAGAAAAGAAAAGTAATTCAATAGTAAATAAAGGTTCAGAGTTTTAGGCAGAGTCGATAGAAGCATAGAGCTGAAGAAGACTTTAGAAGGGACCAGAAACCCAATCCTAAACAGCAAACGAGGGAAAAACCTCTACGCTTGTTCAAATGACCAGGGAGGAGACGTTAGAAGTATAGAGTTAAAGTAGACTTTTGAAGGAACCAGAAACCCAATCCTAAACAGCAAACGAGGGATAAACCTTTACTTCGGCTAAAAAGACTAGGGAGGAGTGTGAACCAGACAACTGGCAAACCTATCTACTCCTATTAACAAATATTAATTAACTAAATACTATACAATGTAAACTAACAACAGAAGAGGTATGAAAAAAGTCAAAAATGAATAGTAATAATGTTTCATCCACAAAATTCAGACAGATTTATGCTATAAAATCAAAATTGTCAAAAAGGAAATAAAAAAGCAAACATCGTCAATATAAAATGAAATAAAAATATTCTTTTTTTTTAGACAACTAACAGATTCTTAGCAAACATTTCATGCAGTAAAATTATTGACAAGAACTGCAGAATTTTTTACAAATGGTAAAACTTTCTGTTTCATCATTCTTTTGTTTCCTTGATTACAGGATATAAAATGGACAATAGGCAGACCTATCTGTTCCTATTGGAAGAGGCGAACAAAGAAATAATTAGTGAAAACAAATCAAAGTTCAGGTGAAGTTGTTAGAAGTATAAACTTGAAGTAGAATTTAGAAGGAACCAGAAAACCGATCCTAAACAAGAAACAAGGGCTAAACCTCTAGTACAGACAAAAAATCAGGGAGTAAACTCGACTATTGGTGAACCTATAAATAAACTAAAAAAAATTTAAAAATAGCATTTTAATTGACACTCTTTTGACTCTAACCTTTCCATATTTGAGCCTCTTGGTGCAGTTTATATAGTGTCAGATTGCAAAGATTTGCTTCAACGAAGGATGTTTTTTGGCACTTTAATAATGAAGATGTGCATAGTGGTGCAGTGGATGTTGACTCAGAACGACAAATCTAGGAGCCAAGTTCGAATTCCAGTTGAACTCCTTGCATTCACTTGCACACGACTACCCTTGGTAAAGGTATTAATCCATCTCTTTCCTCCAGTTATGGGTTAAATAGCAGCACAGATTGGGTTCTATAACCTTGGTTGGCAACCAGTCTATTGCAAAAAGTACTACTGCAGGAAAATTTTCTGTCCAGTCAGTCATGACTTTTTCAAAACATGATTGCCCAAAGCATGTATCACGTATGGCACTTAACTGACTTAAGAGTCGTTAAGGCTAAAATCCTAACGGAAAGAAAACAGCAATGAAAACCAAAAAGCTTTAATCTATTATTTTTTTACAACCATGATGATATGTGAGGTGTGTTAAGTATTTATAGAATGGTCTGAAGGATTTGCCATTGTCAGATAGAATAAGCAGACAGAAACTAGCATAATTAAATAACCACTTACCAAGTCGAACGACTTAAGTACCTTATTTCCAAGTGACAAACTGAAGGTATTATTATTAGTTGCCATTTCCATCTGCGCCAGACAACAGCAAACTAACATGGCTTATTTCTCACTATTTATTAACATATTGAGTAAATTTACTCTTGATTAATCAGAGGCATGGACAGTTTAATGGTTATCAGAGTGGAAAAGGAATTAAGCATGCTGAGTTCAATTCCCCCCAGATTCCATTTTGCTTCTACTGTCATGTACCATACACTTGTCGCATAGATTTCTCTCTATGCAAGAACAACAGTGCTTCTTTGCATCCTTGGTATGATCATAAACTCCCTCCGGCAGCAAGACTTCTAGTTTGGAGGTTCTGAGTTTGATTTTCAGTTTTGTTTAATGGCATATCCACTTCTGTGGGTTATTTAATACCAAAAAGGTTTTTTTTTAATGTTCGGTTATAGTGAGAAGGTTGATTTAGTCAGATTTTGAGGAAATTATTTTTTTTAATTTTTTTTTTTTTTAATTTTAGAAAGCTGATGATGTCTTCTAGTTTTGTATTCAAAAATGTATTGTTGGTAATAATTGTTTCCTTTCAAAAATTTATTATGGCAATAATTTTTTTTTCTTTCAAAAATGTATTGTTGATAATATTTTTCCTTCAAAAATGTAAATTTTTCTATAAAAGTCTATTTTTATACTTCCATAGTTAACTCCAAAACTGAGGTCAAAACATTTTTTTGCCCATAGCTAGGAACCTAACAGGTGCTACCACTACGGGTCAGGGTGGACCTGGGAACAACAGCAATTAAGAGGTGGTTCCATGCTCCTCACAATCAGAAGTCTTGCTGCCAAATCCTGTTTACTCTCATACTCAGGACCTGGGAGGTTCTGAGGAGCATGGAACTACCTCTTAATTGCCATTGTTCCCAGGTTCATCATGATCTGAGGAGGTAGAACCTGTTAGGGTCCCAGCTATGGGCTAATAGTTAACCCCAAAAATGGGGTCAAAACACTAATAAAGTATAAAAATAAGTTTTTTAGTAAAAATACCAGCAACAGATTTAAAAAAAAACATTACCCACAATACATTTTGAAAAAAAATATTACCAACAATAAATTTAACTTTCAACAAAAACTCTCTTTATAAACATATGTCAATGAAACCTGATCTACAAACTTATTTCTTACAAAGAATACATATTCTATTCATCTTGTCAGCCTTAAATAACCCATTGAGGTGTTGATATGCCATAAAACAAAATTAACCAAAACACCCTTCTTCTTTATGTGTCGTGTCTCCTCTGAACGTAGGTGATCATGGCCCTCCACATTTTTCTGTCTCTTGTAGCTTTTAATAAGTTTACTGATAGCAGTTGCTGCTGCAGCCAACAAAAGCACATCTTTCAAAACATTTGAGAAACTAGGTGTCATAACGGCATCACCGACAACGGAATGAACTCTTCCAACCAGTATATATACCTCCCCTCACAAGAGGTGAGAGGAAATAGCTTGAGGGGAGCACCCTCAGAGCTGCCTGAATTTGGTCTAAGAACACTGCTACCTTGACGACCATTACGAGTCCCAGCTCTAAGGCCAAGGGTCAAATCATAGTATTCCACACTAACTTGTATTATCGAAACCAAGTTCCAAGTATTGTGTTCTTTACGTATTTAATATATATTCGTATTTTCCTATTTGGTTGGTTGTTTTTTTTTTTTTGCTTTATTCTTACTGGACCTTTAACCGGGTCCATGACACTAGGCAATTACAAGAAACTCGGGATAAAAATCAATAGAACTCAGCATCACAGGACATTATAATAAATAACGTGTTGTTAGTGGGGGTCTGGAAATGATATTTAAAGAACAAACAAATATGGAAATCAAATTCCTGGATGCCCTAAAATATAGGAACTGCAAAAAAATCATAGTTTTGAGTTCATCTTCCATCTTGCAAAGATTTCTCTCCATGAAGTGACCACAATTATTTTTCTTTATGTGCTGTTTCTTTAAGATGTAGGCGATCATGACGATCCACAATTTCCTGTCTGTTGTTGATCTTAATAAACTTAATAAAACCTTGTTCTGCTATCCATTTACTCAAGTTCACTAAATGTTATCTGTTGTCTTCCTCTGACCCTCATGCCCTCAATCTCACCTGTGAGTATCAAATTTTCCAAGTCCTCTTTTCTCATTATGCACCCCAGAAATTTCAACCACTTCTTGATGCTAAGTATGTTTCCTTTTTGTTTCCATTTTCTCTACAACATTGTTTTTGCTCGCATGTTCAGTTCATGGTATTCTCAGCATCCTTCTGTAGAACCACATTTCTGTTACCTCAAGTCTCCTCTTCATCTATGAGAAAATTGTCTAGAATTCACTTTCATATAAGCGGACTGATATTGCATAAAAGTTCAGTACTCTTTTCTTTGTTTCTAACAAAATTTTCCTATTTCTTGATACATTGCTTAGCTTTTGGAAAGTTTTTGCTAACCCAGTGCATCTTCCCAGATAATTAAACTGTTACACTTTCTTGATTGTAATTTGCATGTAGGATTATTTCTTTTAATGTTGCTCTTTTGGACAGAGGTTACACTCTGCCTATTCCTCTTGAATAATGAACTATTCCATTTTGACATATCAGTGAAGAAGACATATCAGCGACACTATTTGGTTTCGATGAGAAAAAGAAATGGAAACTCAAGACAAAAAGAAATGATACCAACAGTGATTGAAAAGAAAGGAAGATAGGGAAAGGGATAATGGTCTCATGTGTTTAAAGTCTGCTTCAGTGAAATGGAAAAAAAACTTGTCAGTTCATTTTGGAGGAGATTGTCCAGGATTCACTGCCATATAGGAAGACTGATATTACATGACAGCTCAGTACTCTTTTCTTTGTTTCTATTGCTTCAAGTCTCTTCATCTTTGAGGAGATTATCCAGCATTCACTGCCATATAGAAAGACTAATATTACGTAACAGTTCAGTACTCTTTTCTTTGTTTCTGTTGCTTCGAGTCTCTTCTTCATTTTTGAAAAGATTGTCCAGCATTCACAGCCATATAGGAGGACTGATATTACATAAAAGTTCAATACTCTTCTTTCAATTGCTTCAAGTCTCTTCTTCATCTTTGAGGAGATTGTCCAGCATTCACTGCCATAGAGGAGGACTGATATTATGTAACAGTTCAGTACTCTTTCCTTTGTTTCACTAAAGCCCTTGGAAAAGGCATGAATCCATCTTCCTCCACATATCAGTTAAATAGCTCTCTTTCCATGATGTGGCAACCAGTGTAAGAGAAGGAAAACTCTGGATGGTGATGTATTCTGTTGGGATTTTTTTTTTTTTTTTTTTTTTTTTTTTAATCGTTTCACCCTGAGCAAGGCATTCCACTGCCACTGTAGTGCAGGGGGTTACATAGGGTCAGGGGAGTGATGGGAAAGGTTGGTTAGATATAGGAACTGTCAGAAGGAGGGTGATAGACAGGTAAGGGTACCGAGAATGAGGGTTGGTTAGATGGTGAGAATGTTTGAGAGAATAGATGCAAGTTAGCGTGTTAGGAGGTGTCTATTGACCTTACACTTAAACTCCTGGAGATTGTAGCCATCGGGGAAGCAGGCATGTGGAAGGGAATTCCACAGGTGGGAAGCGCAAGGAAAGAAGCTGTTGGAGTAGAAATTGCGGTTACATTTTATCGGTTTCACTGTAAAAGGGTGGGAGCTAGTTGCCAATCTAGTATCTCGTGTAAATTCATAACTAGGCGGCAACAATGACTTAAGTTCATCGGAGCAGAAGCCGTGAAAGTACTTGTAGAAGAGGCACAGGGAAGCCATGTCACATTGGTGAGAAAGTGGTTGCAGTCGGTCTGCCAAGACAGGATCGATCACATTACAGATTCTCCATTGTATTTTGTCAAGAAGCCCGAGGAGAATAGCAGAGGCACCCAACCAGATGTGGCAGCAGTATTCAATACATGAGCGGATTGTAGATTTATAGATGTGCAGGATAGATTCAGACGGGAAAAATTTCCGGGCCCTGCACAGATAACCGACCTTCATAGCAGCGGACTTAGCAATGGATTTGATATAGTCATTCCATTTGAGGTCCACCGAGAGTGTAAGGCCAAGGAGGTGTAGTGTTTTACTCTCAGGGAGGCAAGACTGTTCCATGCTAATGGGAGGTAGGTGCGATTGTCTATGGTGGTTAATTGATAGCAGCTTCGTTTTGGAGGTATTGAAATTCACGAGCCACTTCTTATGCCAGTCCACCACGGATTGGAGGTCCTTTTCAAGCTCGGCAGCGAGGTTCACTTTGTTGCCCACACCGTGTTTTTGATCGATGCAAGAGTAGATTGTGGTGTCATCGGCATACATGCCTACTCGGGATCTAATGGCATCTGGGAGATCATTAATGTAGATCAGAAAGAGTGTGGTACCCAGGATAGAGCCTTGAGGGACGCCAGCATTTGTATAGTAGTTTTGGGAGGCATGACCGTTTAATACTACCTTCAATATCCTGCCTTAAATACACCAGGATAACTGATTACATGTTTGGTCTAGTTTGTTTAGTTTTATGACATATCAACCTAAATAGGTTATTTAAATGCTGAATAAAATATGTATTCATTCTAAGAAATCATTTTGTAGATCAAGTTTTATTGATGTATTTTTGTAAAGGTGGTTTTGTCGAGATTCAGATGTATTGCTGGCATGCAATTTTCAGAAATATATGACTGGTAATATATTTTTTTTTCCTTTGATTTTCTTCAAAAATGTGTTGCTGGTAATATCTTTCCTTCCCAAAATGTCTTTTTAATCCAAGCTCTATTTCCTATAGAAGTATTTTGTTTTCTTCAAATAGCTTATTATTTTGGAAGTAGGTACATTTTTTTAAGAGAATTTTGGGCTTGGTAATAGTTGCTAAGTATTTTTGTGGCTCTTGTGTTCTTTCAATATGTGATTGTTAGTGAGAAATTGATTGCAATAGGTATACCAAGGTGTAGTTTCTGCCTTGAACATGTGTCAGGTGAGTCTGTGCAATTTTTATTCTGTTAAGCACTATGTCTTGTCTACAGTCAGCCAATGGTTCTATATTCTCCTTTTTTATTGTCAGTTGATGTTCATATAGTTTATTGTTTCGGAACATGTCACAAATTGCTTGCCAGTTTCTTTTGATGTTTTATGTAATTTTGTTTTCGCAGTCTTTATATAGGAGTTTGATGTTGGCTATCTTCATTTTCATTGCCTCTTTTGCCAGTGTGTCGGCTTTATGATTTCCCTTAGGAATTCAAGCTAATATTATTGTTTTGTGTTTTATTAAATGATGACAGGTTTTTAGGATTTCTTGAATATAGAGATGATTTGTTTTCTTTTCTTTAGTTGCTGTTAACCTAGATACAGAATCTGAGAATATAATAAACTTCTTATTTTCTGAATTTTCTATCATTTTAAGTACCATTTTAATGGCTTGTAGTTCAGCCGTATAGATGGATGCATTGTTTGGTAGCTTGACTTGTTTGAATGGTTCAAATTTCAAGCTCTATTTTCTACGGACATTGAGAGTATTTTATTTTCTACAAATATTCTATTATTTGTGCAGTAGATACATTTTTGAAGAGCATGTTAAGAGTTTATGCTTGGATACCTGGGAAGTGTTATAACAGAAGACGGAAAGTGCGACACACAGATCCGAAGGCGAATAGGCATTGCAAAGGAAGCATTCCAGAAGTTGAGTAAGGTATAAAGAAACAGGACAATTTCGCTAGAAACTAGGAAGAGAGTACTGGATTGCTACGTGATGTCCGTCCTTCAATATGGCAGTGAATGCTGGACAATACAATCAAAGATGAAGGAAAAGCTTGAAGCAACTGAAGGATGCTGTGAATATCAAACATGTAAGCAATGATGAGGTCTTGGAAATGATGTAAATGAAAAGGAAATGAATACTGAGCATCAGGAAGAGACAGCTGAAGTTCCTGGGATATGCAATGAGGAAGGAGGGCTTGGAGAACCTGATACTAACAGGCCAGATAGAGGGAAAAAGAGACAGAGGAAAGCAACGGATAACATATTTGAAGGACCTAACCAAGTGGATGACAGAACTAGGATTGCATGGTGTAACAGGAGAAGGCGTGCTCGGAGCCACCAGGGATAGGGAGACGTGGAAAGCCATGATCACCTACGTCCTGAAAGGACAGGGCACATATAAGAAGAAAAATAGTTGCTAAATTTTTTTTTTTTGCTTCTTGAATTCTATTAAGATATGCTTGATGGTGGAAACTGGGTTCAGTGGGTACACCGAAGTATAGTTTTTTGCTTTGTGTGTGTGTATGTATGTATGTAAGAGAGAGAGTGAGGTGAGTGTGCCTAATTCTTATTCTGTTGAGCACCATGCCTTGTCTACAGTCAGCCAATGGTTCTATATTCTCCTTTCTTATTGTCAGTTGATATTTTCTTTTGGGAACATGTCCTAAATTGTTTGCTATTTTCTGTTGATGTGTAATTTTGTTTTTATAATCTGTATACGAGAGTTTGATGTTGGTTATTTTCATTTTCGCTGCTTCTTTTGCCAGTGTGTCGGCTTCAGGATTTCCTTTGATGACTAAATGGCTAGGAATTCAAGCCAATATTATTGTTTTGTGCTTTATTAAATTCTAACAAGTTTCTGGAATTTCTTGAATATAGAGATGATTTGTTTTCTTTTCTTTAACTGTTATTAAACTAAATAGGCAGTCTGAGTATATTACAATCTTTCTATCTCTTGATGGTCCTGGGCATGACGGTAAACTGCATTCGGCAGCAAGGCCTCTGATTGGGAGGTTGTGAGAAGCATGGAACCACCTCTTAATTACTGTTGTTCCCCGGCCCACCTTGACCAGGAGTGGTAGCACTTGTTATGATCCCAGCTATGGGCAAATAGTTAACTCCCAAACTGGGGTCAAGACACTATGAAAGTATAAAATACACTTTTATAAAAATATATACATGAAAATAATTTTATAGAAAAATATACATTTTTGAAGGAAAAATATTTATTCTCAGTAAAACAATTTTTGAATACAAAACTAGAAGACATCTTCAGTTTTCTAAAATAGGAAAGAATAAAAACAAAGAATTTTCATTAAAATCTGACTAAACCTTCTCACTATAACCGAATATTTAAAAAAAAATACTGCAGCTTCTTTTCTCTCACTTCCTGCCTGTGGAATTCCCTTCCGCTTCCTTGCTTCCCTGACAGCTATAATCTCCAAGAATTTAAATGTAAAGTCAATAGTCATCTCCTACCTCACCAACTTACATCCTCTCTCTCATTTCATTTCTGCAATATTCTCATCTCTTTCCTACCCGCTTCCTGACACCCCCTTTATTCTGTCACTCCTTAAAACTTTCCTATATAACCCCCTGCACAACAGTAGCAGTATAAGGTCTTGCTTGGGGCGATATGATTATAAAAAAAATCCTTGAAACCCTACCTTTTTGGCATTAAATAACCCACAGAGGTTGATATGCCGTTAACCCTCTAGGGGCATTCGTATCATATTAGTGGGGGATCTGTTTATTACTTCATAACAATATAGAACTGATCCCCCACTTTATGCCCAGTAGAAGCCTTAACCCTCTAGGGCCATTCGTATCATATTTGATACAGTATGAAAACAAGCCTTGAAAGAAATATTTTCCTGAAAAATTTTTTAAGAGAAATATTTTATAAATTTCAAATGAAAGCAATACTGACTGCTCAGTCAATGAATACCAAATGTTTCCTTATAGGGAAATACCAAATGTTTCCTTATAGGGAAATACCAAATGTTTCCTTAAAAGGAAATACTGTATCAAATCTGATACGAATTGCCCTAGAGGGTTAATCATGTTTCTATTATATTCAGTCAGTCAGTTAAGTGCCATACGTGAAACACGCTTAGGCGATCATGTCTCGAAAGAGACATGACTGACTGGGCAGAAGATTATCCCACAGTAGGTTGCCATTGCTTTCTGCGGTAGACTGGTGAATTATATTATTATATTAATAAGTAGTAATTAGTGGGGGATCAGTTTATTACTTCATGACAATAGAAAAGCGATCACCCACTTTATGCCCAGTATAAGCCTTAACCCTCTAGGGCCATTCGTATCATATTTGATACAGTATGAAAACAAGCCTTGAAAGAAATATTTTCCTGAAAAATTTTTTAAGAGAAATATTTTATAAATTTCAAATGAAAGCAATACTGACTGCTCAGTCAATGAATACCAAATGTTTCCTTATAGGGAAATACCAAATGTTTCCTTATAGGGAAATACTGTATCAAATATGATACGAATGGCCCTAGAGGGTTAAACAAAACTCAAACTCAAACTCCTATCTCTTGAATTTTCTGTAATTTTGAGTGCCATTTTAATAGCTTTTAGTTGAGCTGTTTGTGGCTGCTGCTGCTATTCTATCTAGGATTTTTTTTATCTGTGCTGAATAGTTTATAGTTACAATATTTGTTTCTTATTTTACCATACATACTTTAGATATTTCTTTTTGTGAGTGTTGATGTTAGATCAATGTGTGGGTTGGATATTGTTCGTAGAGCTACCAAATTTATTCTGAGTGGTCTAACATTATCAGGATCTTTGTTTATTTGTTCTAGTGCCTTGTTACTTTGAAGTCCAAGTGAAGGGATGGCTATTGATGTGTTATATAATTTTGATAAAAAGATGGCATCTTTGATAATACATGACTTGTCTCTTTCTCATCAGTGGGAGGTGGGGAAGGACTGGTAGTCTTGTTTCGCTCAATCTTACAGAATTTCATGTAATTAAATTTGGATTCGATTCTCCTTGGAATTGTTCCTGACTTCATTTTTGATGTGGCCTTGGTTTTAAGACCACTCAAAGAAAAAACGAACGCAACAGATTGAGTTAAATACATATATTGACAACAATACTATAATAAATACAGATGGTCAATCAAATATAAGCGCTTAGCAGAGTCTTGAAGTATCGCAATAATGCTATTACTACAGTTACTCAACTTACTCCCTCGCCAAGTACTCCTCGCCAAGTACTGTCTCCTGGCTTAAATAGAATCTGGATGAGTTCACTCTGATATGAATTTACTCAAGCAACAAGATTAGCAACTAGGTCCCACCCTTTTCCTGTGAAACCAATAAAATGTAAACACAAATTCTACTCCAGCAGCTTCTTTACTCGCACTTCCCACCTGTGGAATTCCCTTTCGTTTACTTGCTTCCCCACCGACAGCTACAGTTTTCAAGAATTTAAACGTAAAGTCAATAGTTATCTCCTATCTCACTAACATTCAGCCCCTCTCTCAGGCTCTTTTCTCCATCCACTCCACTCTCATCAGTATTCTCTTACCCACTTCCTGACAACCCCTATAACCTGTCACTCTTTCTCATAACTTTCCCCCTATGTAACCCCATGCTCAACAGTGGCAGTAAAATGCCTTGCTTGGGGCGATATGATTATAAAATAAAAAATGTGGGTCATGCTCCCACAACAATTTTATTATTTTGAAACATAATTTTTTTCATCACATTTCATTTAAATTTTCTTCTCAACTTTTCAATCCACTTTTTTCGACAATTAAGAGACTACAAATAAACTTTAAAAAAACTGAGTGCATGGTCATCAGCAAAAGATACAACCCAAAATGCTAAATACAGGTGGGGATAACAGAATCAAGCAAGTACAAAAATTTAAGTACCTAGGAAGTGTTCTAACAGAAGATGGAAAGTGCGACACGGAGATCCGAAGGCAAATTGGCATGGCAAAGGACGCGTTCCAGAAGATGAGCAAAATACTAACACACAGGAAAATCTCAATAGAAACAAAGAAAAGAGTGCTAGACTGCTACGTGATGTCAGTTCTTCAATACGGCAGTGAATGCTGGATAATATCATCGAAAATGAAGACAAAACTGGAAGCGGCAGAAATGTGGTTCTACAGAAGGATGCTATGGATATCGTGGACTGAGCATGCAAGCAACGAGGAGGTGTTGAAAAGAATGGCAACAAAAAGGAAATTGATGCTGAGCATCAGGAAGAGACAACTGAAGTTCCTGGGACATGCAATGAGGAAGGAGAGCCTGGAGAACCTGATACTGACTGGTCAGATAGAAGGAAGGAGAGACAGAGGAAGGCAGCGGATAACATATTTTCAGGGTCTGATCAGGTGGATGACAGAACGGGGGTTGCCAGGAGCAACAGGCTCAAACATACTAAGAGCCACAAGGGATAGGGAGACGTGGAGAACCATGATCGCCTACGTCCTGAAGGGACAGGGCACACAGAAGAAGGAGAAGGAGAAGAAGAAGAAGAAGAAGTTATCCAGTTAATAGTCTCTTTCCTCTCCCTTTTTCTTTCTTTCCCTCCTTTTTTTTTTTTTTTTTTTGATTAATTCATCATTATTTTGCCACTATTGTAAAGCTTGGCTATTTTTACTATACTCCAATTTATGTCTGGGTCTTTTCCATATTTTGATTTTAATTTCCACACGTGGCTAGCCAATTTCGTACAATTTTTTAAGTTTTCTATTTTGAATGTAGACCTGTGATTGAACCACCTGGTCTTAAAGCTATCTTTGGTTGAACCCAAGTATATTTTATTTTCGCTATTTGGTTCATGTACATTTGCCAAGCTGAGTTCAAATTCCAGTTGAACTCATTGCATTCACTTACGCGTAAATACCCTTGGGAAAGGTATTAATCCATCTCTTCCCTCCAGTTATGGGTTAAATAGCAGGACAGATTGGGTTCTATACCCTTGGCTGACAATTCTGAAATTTCTGCTCCATCATACCATTCTTGTTCAGGTGCTGGGAATTTCTAACTGATGCCTTTATTACAATCACTGGAATATATCATTCTCATTCCTTGTGCAAAGCCTCCTTTGGTAGTCATGTATTATCTCCCTCTAACCGGACTCTCTAAGTTACTTGTTCACCACTGCTTTAGCCTGGTATTGAACTCACAACTCTTTGGGTCAAGTTACTGGAACTAACCAACATCTATATCCACTAGTCTATGTGCCCTTAAGGACCCAAAAAGTTGTAAGTTCAATACCAAGATACAGCAGCGGTGAACAAGTAACTTAGAGAGTCTGGTTAGAGGGAGATAACTCACAACTACCAAAAAAGGCTTCACACAAGGAATGAGAATATAAGAATGATATACCCCTGTAATCGTAATAAAGGTTTCTGTTTGAAATTCCTAGTACCTGAAGAAAGACAGTGCATACAATGGCCTAAACGTTGTACAAATAGCAACAAAGATGAAGATAATAATCTAAATATTGTAAATAGTGAAAATACTGCCTCATTTCAGAAATATAGACAAATACTGGGTTTCCTACCTTGTTCTTTATTTATTTTATCATCTTGTCAGATTCCAATCTATCTATCTATATATATATATATATATACACGAAAAAAATCGCAAGATCGCCAAGACCTACCGCGGTTTCGCACAACGGCTCGTCAGGGCAAAGGCAGACCAAGGACTAATCAAATAAATAGACCTCTATTAAGACTAACCCATTTGGGGGAGGGGGTTGTCTTTAAGGGAACAGTCTATATCTATTTGTTCCATCACTAGTTGGTAAAAAGTGCTCGATGGATAAATCCAGAGCCTATAATAATAATGATAATAAAACCGACTCTGTCCGTATTCTACTCTTAAAATGTTACACAAGAATCTTTTAAAGGCTATGAATAAGCAACAGAATCTAACTCCGTTACCGTCCTCGGCTATAGAGCTTTGGACAAAGAGGGGACAAAAAAAGAAAACTGCGTAGGACCGATAATGCATACGGTTCTTCACAGTAAAGAAAAAACCCTCTAACGGAACGAACCACCAGGAAAGAAAAGTGCTCGACACAAACTAACCAAAAGTGTTAACCAAAAGGCAGTTACGCAGAGCAAAAATACACGAAAAAAATCGCAAGATCGCCAAGACCTACCGCGGTTTCGCACAACGGCTCGTCAGGGCAAAGGCAGACCAAGGACTAATCAAATAAATAGACCTCTATTAAGACTAACCCATTTGGGGGAGGGGGTTGTCTTTAAGGGAACAGTCTATATCTATTTGTTCCATCACTAGTTGGTAAAAAGTGCTCGATGGATAAATCCAGAGCCTATAATAATAATGATAATAAAACCGACTCTGTCCGTATTCTACTCTTAAAATGTTACACAAGAATCTTTTAAAGGCTATGAATAAGCAACAGAATCTAACTCCGTTACCGTCCTCGGCTATAGAGCTTTGGACAAAGAGGGGACAAAAAAAGAAAACTGCGTAGGACCGACAATGCATACGGTTCTTCACAGTAAAGAAAAAACCCTCTAACGGAACGAACCACCAGGAAAGAAAAGTGCTCGATACAAACTAACCAAAAGTGTTAACCAAAAGGCAGTTACGCAGAGCAAAAATACACGAAAAAAATCGCAAGATCGCCAAGACCTACCGCGGTTTCGCACAACGGCTCGTCAGGGCAAAGGCAGACCAAGGACTAATCAAATAAATAGACCTCTATTAAGACTAACCCATTTGGGGGAGGGGGTTGTCTTTAAGGGAACAGTCTATATCTATTTGTTCCATCACTAGTTGGTAAAAAGTGCTCGATGGATAAATCCAGAGCCTATAATAATAATGATAATAAAACCGACTCTGTCCGTATTCTACTCTTAAAATATTACACAAGAATCTTTTAAAGACTATGAATAAGCAACAGAATCTAACTCCGTTACCGTCCTCGGCTATAGAGCTTTGGACAAAGAGGGGACAAAAAAAGAAAACTGCGTAGGACCGATAATGCATACGGTTCTTCACAGTAAAGAAAAAACCCTCTAACGGAACGAACCACCAGGAAAGAAAAGTGCTCGACACAAACTAACCAAAAGTGTTAACCAAAAGGCAGTTACGCAGAGCAAAAATACACGAAAAAAATCGCAAGATCGCCAAGACCTACCGCGGTTTCGCACAACGGCTCGTCAGGGCAAAGGCAGACCAAGGACTAATCAAATAAATAGACCTCTATTAAGACTAACCCATTTGGGGGAGGGGGTTGTCTTTAAGGGAACAGTCTATATCTATTTGTTCCATCACTAGTTGGTAAAAAGTGCTCGATGGATAAATCCAGAGCCTATAATAATAATGATAATAAAACCGACTCTGTCCGTATTCTACTCTTAAAATGTTACACAAGAATCTTTTAAAGGCTATGAATAAGCAACAGAATCTAACTCCGTTACCGTCCTCGGCTATAGAGCTTTGGACAAAGAGGGGACAAAAAAAGAAAACTGCGTAGGACCGACAATGCATACGGTTCTTCACAGTAAAGAAAAAACCCTCTAACGGAACGAACCACCAGGAAAGAAAAGTGCTCGATACAAACTAACCAAAAGTGTTACCCAAAAGGCAGTTACGCAGAGCAAAAATACACGAAAAAAATCGCAAGATATATATATATAGGAAAGAATATTAATAAAAAGTTTTGAATTTAAAAATGTACTTTTTTTTAACAGTATTTGTTTATTTTTATTATTGTATTTTATATTTCAGACCGCCCTCGGTCCTTCATCAGAAACGGGTGATTTTTAAATTTGAATTAGAAACGTATTTCACGATAGCGTTCGAATATTTTTTTTTTTTTTTTTGTTTACATCACGTGGTGTGTTTTTTCACAACATGTGGCACGTCCGTAGAGAAAGTCTGTTTGTTTTAGATAAAAATTTCTTGGAATATCTGAAAAAAATTTTTTAGCTATTGAAATATTTGTAAAGATTCAACACACCTAAGTCCCTATTTAACCCTAGCTTGTGTGTATTTAATTTTAAAATCCAGTATGTTTCTTTCTTTCTGCGTGTGTATGTAGAACTAAAATTGGAGTCTATTAGTAAACATTTGCAATTTTCTAAAGTATGATCAGGTTGATTAAAATGGGCTGCAATTGGGGAGTATACATCGAAACTCAACCGATTTGGTGTCAGTCGGAGTCGCTACCCCCTAAGCCATCGACGCATGGTATCAGAGAAGGGAAATTTTAACATGTTATATATCAGCAGTGTTTACACATGCCAGTCACCGAGAGAACTCAATTCATTTCTGAAGAGTCACGCATATATATATATATATATATATATATAATATAAAGATGATAAAATATAGTTATGGTTAAAGTGCTCACTCAATATCAGGAATATAATGGTGTGAAGAGAGTTACTTGAGAGCAGAGTGAAAAGAAAGAACAAGATACAGGTGGTTTCAGAGAAAGGATGGGATTCAAGGAGACAAGAGATGAAAATTGACAGTGCATTTATACACTTGGAGGGTGTAGCTATCAGGGAAGCAAGTATATAGAAGGGAGTTCCACAGGTGGGAAGTGCAAGAAAAGAAACTGCTGGAGTAGAAGTGGTGGCTACATTTAAAGGTCTAGACTGTAAAAGGGTGGGACCTTGTTGCCAGTCTCGTAGTTCAAGTAAATTTGTGTAGAGGGACACCAAGGAGCTAAGCTTGTCAGAGCAGAAGCTGTGAAAATATTTGTAAAAGAGACAAAGGAAAGCCACATCTCTTCGGTGAGGAAGTGAGTGGAGTCAAGCTGCCAGGTCAGGATCGATTACTGTTATGGTGTCCTCCTACAAGGAATGGACGCTTCCTCTTGTTATATCTAATTACCCGCGTGACTTCCAAAAAGCAGTGGAGAGCAGTTAACAGGAGCAGTTTACGACAGCTACTATTTAGGAAATAAGCAGCATAATAATACCTTGTACTTATTTCTATATTACTTAATATTTACACTTCCTTTGAGTTCCCTGTTTAGGATGTGGTTTCCAGCTTTCTCTTTTCCAAACTTTCAACTTTTCTCTTTAGTTAATTTTTTTTCAATTGGAGTAGATAGACTGAACTATCGCCCGGTTCACACTCTACCCACGTCTATTGAACAGGTGAAGAGGCTCATCCCTTGTTCCCTATTTAGGATGTGGTTTCCGGCTTTCTCTTTTCCAATCTTTTCCTCTTCTTTTTTGTTTTTTTTAATTGATAGATAGAACAAAATTGTTGATTCTACCTACTCTACCCATGTCTATTGAACAGGTGTAGAGGCTCATCCCTTGTTCCTTGTTTAGGATGTGGTTTCCGGCTTTCTCTTTTCTGATCTTTGTATTTTCTTTTGTTTCTTTTTCATTGGATAGATAGACTGAACAATGTGGGTTCACTCTGAGCTCTTCAGGCAGACAGACTCATCCCTTATTCTTTCTTGCAGGTCTGCAGTTCAGCTCTCTTTTCCAGGTCAATATCCATCTGTATTTTATTTTTCAATTGAATGAATGAATTATTTCTGTATTGGTTGTCTATCACCTGCAAACAGGTAGGGCTCATGTCTTCCTGTTTGGATGGACAATTTCTCTTTAAATCACTGCTCTATTTTTGTTTTTAATGGGTAGATAGACTAAACTATCGCCCGGTTCACCTCACCATCTCTATTGAACAGGTGAAGAGGCTCATCTCTTGTTCCTGTTTAGGATGTAGTTTCCGGCTTTCTCTTTTTCCAATCTTTTCACTCTATTCTTTTTTGTTTTTTTCAATTGGAATAGAACTCGACAAACCTGCTTGATTCTTTATCCTTATCTATTGTTGAAGATGAAAATCATTCTGTGTTCTGTGGTTGGGATGCTGTTCACCAGCTCTCATTTCTTAAATCACTTTCCTTCATTCTTTATTTTTGTTTCAGTGAGACAGACAGACAAACTGTCATCGGTTCCTCCACCCATCTCTGTTGATTGGTGAAGAAGACTTTCATCTGCTTGTTCCTGTTTGGATCATAGTTTTCAGCCTCTCTTTCTGATCTTTGTCTAACTATTTTTTTCAATTTTACCCAGGTGAATGGGGCAACTTCTGTGCGGTTCACACTCCACCCATCTCTATTGAACAGGTAGAGGCTCATCCCTTGTTCCTGTTTAGGATGTGGTTTCCATTTTCTCTTTTCCAATCTTTTCACTCTATTCTTTTGTTTTTTCAATTGGAGTAGATAGACAAACTGCTCCTTGAGTTCACCCTCACCATCTCTGTGTGAACAGTTGAAGAGGCTCATCCTTGTTCCTGCTTTTGAATGTGGTTTCTCCATTTCTCTTTCCAATCTTTTTCACTCTCTATTCTTTTTGGTGCCTTCAATTGGAGTAGATAGACTAAACTATCGCCCGGTTCACACTCCACCCATCTCTATTGAACAGGTGAAAGGCTCATCCACTTGTTCCTGTTTAGGATGTAGTTTCCGGCTTTCTCTTTTCCAATCTTTTTCACTCTATTCTTTTTTGTTTTTTTCAATTGGAGTAGATAGACTAAGCTATCGCCGGTTCACACTCCACCCATCTCTATTGAACAGGTGAAGAGGGCTCATCCATGTTCCTGCTTTTGGATATGGATTTCCAGCACCTCTTTTTAAAATCTTTTCACTCTATTCTTTTTTTGTTTTTTTCAATTGGAGTAGATAGACTAAACTATCGCCCGGTTCACACTCCACCCATCTCTATTGAACAGGTGAAGAGGCTCATCCCTTGTTCCTGTTTAGGATGTGGTTTCCAGCTTCTCTTTTCAATCTTTTCACTCTATTCTTTTTGTTTTTTTCAATTGGAGTAGATAGACTAAACTATCGCCCGGTTCACCCTCACCATCTCTCTATTGAACAGGTGAAGGGCTCATCCTTGTTCCTGTTTAGGATGTGGTTTCCGGCTTTCTCTTTTCCAATCTTTTCACTCTATTCTTTTTTTTGTTTTTTTCAGACTAGATGAGACAGGGCCTCGCTCTGTTGACAGTTCTTATATCCACCCTTCTATTGACAGGGTGAAGGAAGTCCATCATATGCCCTCTTTGTGAGATGTGATTTCAGCTTTCTCTTTGGTATTTAACCTCTATTCTTTTGTTTTCAATTGGAGTAGATAGACAAACTATCGCCAGTTCCACACTCCACCCATCTCTATTGAACAGGTGAAGAGGCTCATCCCTTGTTCCCTGTTTAGGATGTGGTTTTTCGACTTTCTCTTTTTGATCTTTCCATCCTGCCTTATTTTTGTGTTTTTCAGGCTGGAGTAGATAGACCTGAGCATATGGCCAGTTCTTTCACCATCTCTATTGAACAGGTGAAGAGGCTCATCCTTGTTCCTGTTTAGGATGTGGTTTTCGGCTTTTCTTTCAATCTTTCCTCTATTCTTTGTTTTTTTCAATTGGAGAGTATTCAGTTAGGCTTCATGGTTCTTTCACCATTCTCATAGACAGGCTGAAAATATCTCCTGCCTATTTGGATCATGGATTTCAACTTTCTCTTTCCAATCTTTTCATCATTATTTTTATTTTTTTCAATTGAATGAATGGACAAATATACTTGGTTCCATCTTTCTATCTATTAGTTGTTGAAGATATTCCATGTTCTGTTTGGATGTGTTCAACTCTGCCTATGATCTTTAATCTATTCCACCATTTTTAATTGATGATGAATTTCCCCTTCTCCTTGATTCCTCACCCATCTCTATTAGACAGTTGAAGATATCCCTTTCCTGCCTGTTGGATGTGATTTCAACTTTCTCTTTTCCAATCTTTTCACTCTATTCTTTTTATTTTTTGATGGATAGATAGGAGCCCATTATTATTTGATTCCTCCTGCCTATTGAACAGTGAAAGACCTCTGCATTCCTTCTCTTGGGATGTAGTTTCCGGCTTTCTCTTTTCAATCTTTTTCCTCAGTCTTGCCTTTCAGAGGCTGGAGTAGACAAATTCAACTTCTCAGCAGTTCCTCTTCATCTCTAATTGATGAGAAACAATGCCTTTCTGTATTTGGGATATGCGTTTCTTGACTTTCTCTGCAATCTTTTCAATCTGTTCTTTCTTTGTTTCCTGATGGGTAGTTAGACTAAACTATCGCCCGGTTCACCTCCACCCATCTCTATTAGACAGGTGAAGAGGCTCATCCCTTGTTCCTGTTTAGGATGTGGTTTCCGGCTTTTCTCTTTTCCAATCTTTTCACTCTATTCTTTTTTGTTTTTTACAATTGGAGTAGATAGACTAAACTATCGCCCGGTTCACACTCCACCCATCTCTATTGAACAGGTGAAGAGGCTCATCCCCTTGTTCCCTGTTTAAGGATGTGGACTTGACTTTCTCTTAATCTTTTCCTCTGTTCTTTTTGTTTTTACAATTGGAGTAGATAGACCTGATATGTCGGTTCACCTCCACCATCTCTATTGAACAGGTGAAGAGGCTCATCCCTTGTTCCCTGTTTCCCAGGGATGTCAGTTTCCGGCTCTTTCTTTCACGTCATAGCTCTATTCTTTTGTTTTTCCACAATTGGAGTAGATGAACTAAACTATCGCCCGGTTCACACCTCCACCATCTCTATTGAACAGGTGAAGAACATCTTTCCAATTGTGTTTTTAAGGTTGTTGATTTAAACTTTCTCTTGTTTTCTAAATCTTTTCACTCTATTCTTTTTGTTTTTACAATTGGAGTAGATAGACTAAACTATCGCCCGGTTCACTATTTCCATCTCTCTCTTCAGACAGGTGAAGAGGCTCATCCCATGTGTTCTCTTGGGATGTTGGATTTGGCTTTTCTCTTTTCCAATCTTTTCCTCCTATTCTTTTTTGTTTTTACAATTGGAGTAGATAGACTAAACTATCGCCCGGTTCACACTCACACCATCTCTATTGAACAGGTAGAGGCTCATCCCTTGTTCCCTGTTTAGGATGTCGTTTCCGGCTTTCTCTTTTCCAATCTATTCACTCTTACATTATACTAATACACAGTTTTGAACCTACCTCTTGTGTTGCGTGTCTTACTTCCGGCACAAACCGGTCACTACAACTTTGCGGCAAAGTTTCACCACAGCTCCACAACAAATTGCCAGCAAAGATCCACAACAATTATATTGCAGATTTTCCTTGGGATTTTGTCTAGCACTCCAAGACGAATAGCAGGGGTGCCCAACCAGATATGACAACAGTATTTATTGCACTGTCCGATGGTGTGTGTGTGGTGCACTGTTATTAAACATTTTTAACCAATAAATATGACAAAGTCCTTTTTTAACTTTCTTTTCTAGCTAGACAATAAACAATGTGCACTGTTAAAGAGAAAAATCAATTAAGGCTGTGAAAGAAAAAAAAAGAAAAGAAATGAGCCTGACCTATTTTGTGAGCAAAAAAATAAAAAATAAAAAAAAATCAATGGTTAATATCAAGGATTAATACTCTAAGAATTTTTTTCAAGGTGACCTTATCTGAATGTCATATTTTTTAGAGTATTTTCCCCACCGAATCATAAATCTGGATTTTTGACATTATATTTGAAACAATGGCGTGTCATAATCATTTTCAGAATTAGACTACGTTCATTATGCAGTCTGTACATTATAATCGCTAAACCGATATTTATTAGGTCAATAGCTTGTGACATGGATACAAAAGAAGGCCAACTAATCAGTTGTTGAAATATGTAAAACAATTAACTAATACCAAATATAAACCCCTCTTAATCAAAAAGATACAAGATCATTGTAAAAGTTTTTGCCCAATTAGAAAATTCAAAACAAAATTTTGCATATAAACACACACACACACACACACACACACACACACACACACACACACACACACACACAGAAAAAAAAAATATTTATAAGTCAAATACTCATCTCCAAGGAGGCACAGTAGAGTAATGGATTGGGGCTCAGATTAAGGAATCAAAGAGCTAAGTTCAATACATTTACTTATGTACTTATACCTTTGGGAAAGGTACAAATTCATCTCTTTTCTCCCCAGCTATGGGTAAATACATATAGGGTTCTATAGCTTTGGATGCTAGCCAGTCTAAGAGAAGAAAAATCTCTAAATTCAAAACCAGCCTGTAGATGGACCACCTCACCTGGAGGATAAAGAGGTTTGCATACAGTTAACACCCCTACCTGCAAAAAAAGACAAGTTACAGTAGCATCAACAACAACAAATCGCCAAGAAGAGAGTGCAATGGCAAGGGGATGTTGATGACCCCTACTCCACTGAGAGCAACAATTGGCTAAAAAACAAAAAAAATACTGCTGTTTTTGTAGAAACTTTGTGCTTTTTTTTTTTTTTGCATTGGCCTGGTGAAAAATGACATCATTCCAGTTTGCCAAATGCTACCTTGTGTGGCTCTCGACCTTTGTATTGGGAAAGTCAGTCAGTCAGTTAAGTGCCATCACACTTTGGGTGATCATGTCTTGAAAAAGACATAACTGTGCAGATTATCTTGCAGTAGGCTGCCATTACTTTCTGCGGTAGACTGGTTACCATCCAAGGCTATAGAACCCAATCTGTCCTATTATTTAAACCATAACTGGAGGGAAGAGATGGATTAATTCCTTTTCCAAGAGTATTTGTGCATAAGTGAATGCAAGGGATTTAACTGGAATTCAAACTCGGCACCCCGATTTGTCATTCCAAGTCAATATCCACTGCACGACAACACATATCCATTGGGAAAACTTTAGTAAAAATAAAAAAAAACACCTCTCTCACATAGACACCACCCTCCCAAACAACACACGAACCACTACTGTGTGAAATGGGCTCCTAAGGGAATGCTTCTTCAATCACTTCAATCTTAACCTGTTCAAATCTAGAAATAACCATTATCTTCTCTAAATATTCTCATGAACTGTGCCTTTTACTCTGTAACCATCTACCTTGAGTGGCTCCTCGGTCTTCTGCTGTGTGAACATATTTATAAAAAAATATGTATAAACAACCCTTACACTGATGCAATAATTGTACGTACTCTCACACACATGCAATATATGCCCAAACATACGCACACTGTCCTGCGTATGACAATGCCTCTAAATGGAAAGTTTTGAAGAGTGTGGAACCACCTCTTAATTGCTGTTGTTCCCAGATCTACCTTGACCGCGAGTGGTAGCACCGGTTTGGGTCCTGTCTATGGGAAAACAGTTGGGTCAAAACACTATGAAAGTAAAAAATTATATTTTCATAGTAAATATTTTATAGTAAAAAAGAAAATTCCAGCAGTAGATTTTAATAGTGGAAAAAATTTTCATAGTTAAAAAAAAAATTTACCAAAGCTCTCCAAAAAATTAAATTTTGGCATTAAATGACCCATAAGGTGTTCATATGCCGTTACACAAACAAATCAATCAAAGATCGCAAGAAAATTAAATTTTGGCATTAAATGACCCATAAGGTGTTCATATGCCGTTAAATAAAAATAATAAAATCAAAGATTCCAAGAAAATTAAATTTTGGCATTAAATGACCCATAAGATGTTAATATACCGTTACACAAACAAATCAATCAAAGATCGCAAGAAAATTAAATTTTGGCATTAAATGACCAATAAGGTGTTCATATGCCGTTAAATAAAAATAATAAAATCAAAGATTCCAAGAAAATTAAATTTTGGCATTTAATGACCCATAAGATGTTAATATACCGTTACACACACAAATCAATCAAAGATCGCCAAAAAATTAAATTTTGGCATTAAATGACCCATAAGATGTTAATATACCGTTACACAAACAAATCAATCAAAGATCGCAAGAAAATTAAATTTTGGCATTAAATGACCCATAAGGTGTTCATATGCCGTTAAATAAAAATAATAAAATCAAAGATTCCAAGAAAATTAAATTTTGGCATTAAATGACCCATAAGATGTTAATATACCATTACACAAACAAATCAATCAAAGATCGCAAAAAAATTAAATTTTGGCATTAAATGACCCATAAGATGTTAATATACCGTTACACAAACAAATCAATCAAAGATCGCAAGAAAATTAAATTTTGGCATTAAATGACCCATAAGGTGTTCATATGCCGTTAAATAAAAATAATAAAATCAAAGATTCCAAGAAAATTAAATTTTGGCATTAAATGACCCATAAGAAGTTGATATGCCATTAAACAAACCAAACAAAACAGACAGACATGCACACACACATAAAACCCTCATACAGAACTCCTTACACCTTCACACAACCCTGTACACATAGCCCTCCCTACACGCACAGTATGGGGGAGAGTTTAGAAAAAGTGTCAAATGTCAGCACTAAGGCCAATAGCTGACCAGGTTAATTACAATTCTTGCAGCGGATTCTGTTGAGCGCCAAAAATGGACAAGTGGGGGAAACAAAAGAAAACCTCATGAAGTGTAATTAACTGACAAAGAAATTTAAACTGAGAAAGCAATAAATATTCTCTGGGGTAATTTCGGACATTTTTGGCAAAAATCCAGTTCATTAACCAAATGTCTAACACCATAACAGAAAACAGCGCTTGAATACTAATCGATTTTGCCAACTGGCTTTTTGTCATTCAAACTTGTTTGGTCCTTCAATGATGTCAAGATGATCAAATCTCAAATCTAAATTGTTTGTTCGTATAAAACAGAACATTTATTTGGACAAAATATTAGTCAGTTAAGTGCCATATGCCATACACGCTTTAGGCGATCATGTCTTGAAAAAGACATGACAGACTGGGCTGAAGTCTTTACTGCAGTAGGTTGCCATTACTTTTTGCAGTAGACTGTTTGCCAACCAAGGCTATAGAATCCAATCTATCTTGTTATTTAACCCATTGATGCAGGTCGAAAGAAACGGATTAATACCTTTCCCAAGGTTATTTTGCTTACGGCCATATCACGTTGAATACACCGGTTCTCGCTCGATCACCGAAGTTAAGCAACGTTGAGCCTGGTCAGTACTTAGATGGGTGACCGCTTGGGAATACCAGGTGCTGTAAGCGTATAGTGACGGATGTGCGTTGTGATGCAGTGGATATCGGCTCGGAAAGAGAAATCGGTGAGCCGAGTTCGAATTCCAGTTGAATGCCCTGCAGTCGCTTGCGCGCTGGTACCCTTGGGAAAGGTATTAATCCGTTCTTTCCCTCCAGTTATGGGTTAAATAACAGGGTAGGACTTGGGACCCTGCCCTTAAACAAATCCCAATGAGACTTGCTCCGTCAGGGAGGAAGCCGGCTCAACCCGACTAGGGTGAATGCTGCATACTACTATTACAAGGTTATTTGCACATAAGTAAATGTATTTGTGCGTAAATACATGCATTGAATTCAACTGAAATTTGTTGTATTCCCTTATGCACAAATACCCTTGGGTAAATACAACGTACATATGAAAATATACTCAGTTTAAATACAGAGACAGTCATAAAAAAATGTCATTGAAGAACTGACTTATGCTCCTTTGCTGTTATCCAGGCGTGTTGTCGGACAGAAGGGAAGGTGAAATTAGTCTTCACAACACAAATCTCAATTACAATTTAATTCAATAATTTTTTTTTTTTAATTTTTTTATTGCAGAATAATTTCCAAAAAGTTAAACAAAATCTCATAATTATCAAATGTTTAAGTCTAGAAATGTAATGATTTTTTCATGATTATATTGCTCAGCCCAGGGTATGGACTGTCTATACTGAGTAGAAGAAAAATGCATTATTCCAATGTCTTACATCAAATTCAGTCAAATTGTGTTTGAATGCTTGCAAGTGCTTATGTATATACTAGCAGTATAGCCCAGCGTTGCTCGGGTGTAATGAAAGCTTTAAAACTAATCCATTGTCCTGGAGCTCAGACTCAGCCTAAAGAATATTTGTGTGAAGTTTGGTGAGAATCAGATAAAAATTGTGGATTTGCATAAAGGATATACAGACAGATAAACAGACACACACACGCACAAACATCTTGCCTTATATATATATATATATATATATATATATATAATCGATTTTCTGCACTATTGTAAGAACTGCAACCTTGAAACTTCTGAATATCATTTCTTATGTCTTTGTCTATGAGTGTATCAAATTTGATCAAAATCGGACCACTCCTTCTATAACCTGATTTTTTTGATTATCGATTTTCAGTATTTATCAGGGGTATCTCGACACAAAACCTAGCTAAGAACACTCATAGATGGTTATAGTACAACTGTGTAAATTTTCATGAAAATCGGTTCAGCTGTTTTGAAGTTATAGGTAACGGACACACACACAGACAAAGTTCCATTTATAAATAAGTTTAGATCTGAAGAGTAAAATGATATGACCCAAGGGCCAATATAGTAGTATGCTTAAATTCATACAGTCAAAGTATCAAGAAAGAGAGCTTATTAAAACAAATGCCATGAAAATATTTAAAGAAAAGACACAGGGGAGCCATCTTACAATGGTGGGAAAGTGACTAAAACCAAGATGCCAGGTTAGTACTGTTGAGTTTCAGTTTTGTTTAATGGTATATCAACCTTTGTGGGTTATTTAATGACAAAAAGGTGGGATTTTAAGGGATTTATTTTAATGTTTGGTTATAGTGAGAAGGTCAATTTAGTTAGATTTTAATAAAAAAAATTTGTTTTTATTCTTTTTTATTTGAGAAAACTGAAAATGTCTTCTAGTTTGGTATTCAAAATTTTTTGCAAAATTTTTTATTTTTCCTTTAAAAATGTCTTATGGTAATCATTTTTTCTTCAAAGATATATTGTTGGAAATATTTGTCCTTCAAAAATGTATATTTTTCTATAACAATATATTTTTGTGTATATATTTCTATAAAAGTGTATTTTTACACTTTTATAGTGTTTCGACCCCAGTTTGGGGGTTTACTATTTGCCCATAGCTGGGACCCAAACAGGTGTACCACCCCAGGTCAGGGTGAACCTGAGAACAACAGCAAAAGTGGTGGTTTCATGCTCTTCACAACCTCCCAATCAGAGGCCTTGCTGCCGGATGCAGTTTACTGTCATACCCAGGACCAATCTTGAGATATGTAGCCAGAGCCCCAGACCAGATGTGGCAGCAATATTTAATGCATGAACGAACAGAAGATTTATAAATGTGCAAGATCAATTCTAACGAGAAAATCCCCAAGAATGATAGAGATATTATGACTAGCTCAATTTCCAACATTTTAAAGAAGCAAAAATAAGGAAGAATTTTCATTTTAAAGCAAAAGTTGGTCGGGTTAAGTTTCTAAGGATTCGCTTTGCACAGCACTTACTCTGAAATCTGGAATAGTCATTAATCTGAACACGACCACTGTAGATATTGCTTAACTTTCATCATAAAATATTCCTTACACAGCGGATAATATTCCACTCAGATAAAACTGCATCGATAAAAATCAAACACAAAAAACTCAGCATAAAAATTCAAAAGATAATGTGAAGGAAAAAAAAATATTGCGAACAATTATCTCTTTTATTTTGAAAACTTGATTCAGAAAATACAAAAGTACCATATATTTCTACATTTCCTATAGGTAAAACAATAAAAAAATGTAGTAAATTTTAATGAATTTATTCTATAAAAAGAGTGGAGACAAAATATCTCGGTCGCCCAGATTGCTTACAAAAAGTAAAAATGAACATTTGAAAGAAAGAAAGAAAAAAAAAAGATACGCGTACTTCTTTCAACTGCGTACCGAAACAGAAATTATACAAGTAATTTTTTTATCGAAAATCGTTGAGAAAATCATAGAAACTACAAATTTAGATACCTCCACTCAATTGCCAAAAAAAGTAGATCATGGTGTTAATAAAAACAAAGTTTTATCATCAAAATGTTTGTTATTATTAAGAGGAAAGATCAAATTTTGTTGTTATTATTTTTTTTTTTTTTAAATCCTGTCTAACACGTTCAAAATTTTAATTAAAATTTCATTTTTTGTTTTCCGCCAGCAATTCACGTTATGTTTAGGCAAAGAAACTATTAAGAAAATGGAGTCGGTCGAATAAAATGATTTTGGGACAAGTAAATGTTCCCTCACTCTCAACCGCCAGTTGAGTGATTTCTTTTTAAAAACTCAAAGGCTATAAATATATATATATATTTATGAAAAAACTGGCTTGGAGATTATTTGATAATGTGAATGTTTTCATGTACGTTATTGGTTACTGCACCAAGGCCAATGTTAGCCTATGGCCAAACATCAATCAGAATATAAAATTTTAGATTTGTTTTGTTTGAATCCTAATGAATAGAGCAAGAAGCATAATCAGGCCAGAGATAGGACAAGAACAGTGCGGGTTTGTCAAAGACACTGGAACAAGGAACGCCATATTTATGATTAGGATGCTCTCCGAAAGGGCAATACAAATGAAGAAGGATGTGTACCTATGTTTTATCGATTATGCGAAGGCGTTCAACAAAATACACCACAAAGAATTGATGGAGATGCTCCGCAGTCTGGACATACTTGGGAAAGACATAAGAGTAATCAAGAATCTCTACTGTACCAAACCACCTGCATATGGACAGGTAACGAATTCAGCAGATATACAAAGATAGAAAGGGGCGTAAGACAAGGATGTGTCTTTTCACCGGATCTATTCAACTTGTACAGCGAGACTATTCTAAGGACCCTCGATGTTATGCCAGGATTTGTCATCAGAGACCACAATTTGAACAACATAAGGTATGCAGATGATACAGTGCTGATAGCAGACATGGAAAGGAAACTCTCTATATATATATATATACAGAAAGTAGCTGAAGAGGGTGACATGAAAGGACTACAAATAAACTGCAAGAAAACCAAATGCATGATCATCAGCAAAAAGAGCTGCCCAAAATGCCAAATACAGGTGGGGGATACTAAAATCATGCAGGTACAAAAATTTAAATACCTGGAAAGTGTTCTAACAGAAGGTGGAAAGTGCAACACAGAGATTTGAAGGTGAATTGGCATGGCGAAGAACGCAATCCAGAAGCTGAGTAGAGTATTAAGAGACAGGAAATTTCACTAGAAACAAAGAAGAGAGTACTGGATTGCTATGTGATGTCAGTTCTTTAATATGGCAGTGAATGCTGGAGAATATCATCAAAAATGAAGGAAAAACTTAGAGCAATTGAAATGTGGTTCTACAGAAGGATGCTGTGAATATCATGGATTGAACATGTGAGCAATGATGAGGTTTTGGAAAGGATGAAAATGAAAAGGAAATTAATACTGAGCATCAGAAAGAGACAGCTAAAATTCCTGGGACATGCAATGGGGAAGGAGGGCTTGGAGAACCTGATACTAACAAGCCAGATAGAGGGAAGGAGAGACAGGGGAACACAACGTGTAACATAGTTGACTGGCCTGAGCGGATGGATGGCAGAATGGGGGTTGTGTGGTGTAACAGGAAAAAGCATGCTAAGAGTCACCAGGGATAAGGAGACGTGGAAGGCCATGATCGTCTACGTCCTGAAAGGACAAGGCACACAGAAGAAGTATAAAATGGGGTATGCATTGTGGTGCAGTGGTGCAATAGATATCACTTCGGAGTAAGAAATCAGAGAGCTTGACTTCAGATTACAGTTAAATTTGTTGCATTCACATATGCGCAAGTACATTTGCGAAAGGTATGAATCTGTTATTTCTCCTTCCAACTATGGGTTAAATAGCAGAATAAATTGGGTTCTATTGCCTTAGTTAGCAACCAGTCTACTGCAAAAAGTAATGGCAACCTACTACTAGAAAATCTTCTGCCCAATCAGTCATGTCTCTCTTAAGACATGATCGATTAAGTATGTGTCATTCAAGACACTTAGCTGACTAAGTATAAGACAACCCCTAATTTTAAGGTTAAGTTTTGGGATTTAACAGTCATCTTTTACGCAGAAATATTTGGTAACAATTTTCCAACTAATCAAGTTAATATTTACTGACAGACAGAAATTTTATTGCTAGCCGGTCTGACTCATAGAAAAATCGAGATGTGATGTTGTGATGATACCAAGCAAAAGCGATGGACCGGATGTTTGCGCTTTCATGACCAAAAAGCAAATGACCAAAAGTTGTCGCTGTGCCGCCAGCTCTACGCAGATGTTCTGGTTGAAAACTAAAAATTAATTAAATATTAAATTTCCAGTTCACGAGCCTACGCAAATTTTATTTATCCGCCAATGGGAAGCCCAGAACCAAATACAAGTTTGAAATCCCAAATGAGCTGCTGTGATCCAAAAAGAAGATATAAAAAGCGGATACAGAAAGCATCGCCAGGCAGACCGACTCGAGGAGAAGAGAGTAATTAGTATCTCCCTTGACCCAAGTCAAGCAGCTTACTATGCTCGCCTCCCTTACCTCTTTCCTTCTTCCCTGCCTCAAAAACTACTTACTGACCTAAGGAGCGAATACATACATCAACATTCCTTACTTACACGCTCCCAAATTCCTAAGCATTAATTCTCTTTCAGCATTTTATTGCCATGAACATTTTAACCTCCGTTGGACCTATACTACATGTATTACTTCAATTGTAAAAACATTAATTGCTATGTGTTATTATATAAAATGTTATCTTTCAACTCAATTTGCTTTTCTTGGTTTATAACCTTTCTTTATGACTTATCGTGGACTATCTACAACGAGGCCAAATTCCGTTAACCTGCAACTACCCTTCACTAGAACGGACCCTCCACTACTAACAGAAAAGAATAGATAAGCAATCCACTGTAATATCCTTGCAAATGCTAAATATGTAAGTACATTCTTTTAATTGTCTTTCTTACCTTAACTTTATATATACATGCATGATATACTTTTTGAAATGTTATTAATTCTCGTTAACTTTGTGGTAGGCTATATGAGCAATTGCTATTGCATACTTGGAATTAAGAACCTCGACTGTTTTTCTTTCAGCATGTAAGGGATCATGTTTCTCTACGTCTGCCTTATAATTATTATCTGAATTCTATGATTGCTATATTTTCTTTAAAACGCCATGTTTCTTAATTTTTATTAACAGTCATTGCTCTTCACATATTCTCTTTTCTTATTATCATTAAATTCCATGATTACCGCACTGTTTTCTTTACAATGCCAACTCCACTCAAGACATAAGCAATCATGGCTCTCCACCTCTTCCCTATCCTTATTATACAGTATAACCCAGATATAAGAGACCCGGATATAAGAGTAACTCGAATATAAGAGCGATTTTCTCTGGTCCCCAATTAGAGCCTGTGGGAATGTATATAAAATAGACCAAACCCTGATATAAGAGAAACCCAGAGAGAACCTTTATCCGGTCCTGACAACTCTCTTATATCAGGGTTACACTGTACAAGAATTCTGATTACTGTGCTGATTTCTTTAAAATACCATCTACTTTCAAGACAAACTGTCATAGCTCTCCCCATCTTCCTTTTCATTATTATCTGTGAATTCTGTCACTGCTATGCGCTTTTGTTTAAAATACTGTCCCCTCAGTAACTTAGCAATTATGGCTCAACAAATAATATTTCATTTTCATTTTTATTTATTTTTATACCTGAATGTATCGTGGAACTGTTGTTGTGTTGATATCTTGAGTGCCAAAAATAATAACACCTGTCGAGTTGCCAAAAAGATCTCAGACTCTACTTTTTCAAAGTCTGCTCGCTGGATGCAATGAAGCAGATTTTTATAGCATTTGCAAAGTGTATTTTAGACCAAGTCAGTCGACATATTCCTTAAGCTTCAACAGGATGAAGCCAGGTACCCCAATCATTATGGGGATGACTTAACCTTTTCTCTGGCTTCTTCCACAATCTCAAGGTTGGAGTGGTTGCCAATTTTCTCTATTTCCTTTGATGTTATACTGCAGACAGCAGGTAGGGCCACATCAATTAATTAGCATTCATTTTCACTAGTGTTGAGGATGGCTATATCTGGTCTTCAGTGTTCAGGAGCCTAAACAGTTATATATATATTTATTATTATTACTCAAAGTAATCATTCTTGTTAACTGGTTGCATTGTTTTTAAAGGCCACGTTTGTTCAGTGTATAAGTGATCATGGCTCTTCACGTCTTTCTTCTCTTCATTATCTTTGAATTGCAATAACCTCTCGAGAAACATAGTAGAGTGATTTCCCACTACTTTCTCCACGATTTTGAATTCAGTGTCGTCTTTTTATATAAGTGGCTGTCAGGCTACTATTTAACCCATAAATGGGGTGAAGATGGATACATACCTTTTCATATTCTAATGAGATGTATATTTTGTGCTGACAAATAAAAACATGGGGTTTAATTACACATATTTTACATTAGACTTTATTCAACTCATGATTTTGTCAATGACTGTCAGTGTGTGTGTATGTGTGTGACCCATTTTTTTCAACAGCGACAAAATTCATGTCTTAACCCTTCATGAAACCACATAAAAGGGAACCGTAATGAAGATGCTATCTAGAGAGCAGAGTTGACAGGGGCAGACAACTCATCTACCTTGGGATCAATGTTTATAGTATCTGGTAGGCTAATATTCACCCAGATGCCATAGACTACCAGTACTTGTACCTAGCCTCAGTTTTAATACTATAATATTAAATGTAAATATAAACAGGACTTTGTATACAAGTTGAGGTATCTGTACACTATTGTTTACCCAGATGCCATAGACTACCAGTACATGTAGCAAGTTTTAATCTACAATAATCAGAGGGTCATTCAATAAATAAGGTGAATTTTTTGGTATAAGAACTCCTAAGAGGGTCATTCAATAAATACGGTGAATATTTCGGTATAAGGACTTCTACGAGGGTCATTCAATAAATAAGGTTAATTTTTCGGTATAAGGACTTCTAATACAGATAGAAGCATACTTTTTTTTTAATTTTTTTTCTTTACTTTTTTTTCAAAGGGATTTAATTTTTTTTTGCAGATTGAAAAAAAACTTTGAGAGTTTTGGAGATTAACAAAGATGGCTGACCAAGAAGCATGCTCCAGGATTGAACAAAGGTCAGTTATCAAGTTTTTGATTGCTGAAGGGTGCAAATCAGTTGAGAATGTCAACTGTGTATGGTGCCACATGTTTCAGCCAAAAAAATGTCTACAAGTGGGTTAAATTGTTTAAAGAAGGAGAGAGCAGTGTTGAGGATAAAGACAGGCCTGGGAGGCCTACAGAAGTGAGGACTCCTGAGGTGATCGAATCAGTCAATGACCTCATTCAGTCTGACAGAAGGGTGACAGTGGATGACATTGCAAGGAATTTGGGCCTATCTGTTGGGACAGCACACAAAATTGTCCATGATGGCCTTGCCTACTCAAAGGTCAGCTCACACAGCAGCCCAAATGGTGCAGACCATCAACGAGCTGGGCTGGGAACTGCTCCTTCATCCCCCTTACAGCCCAGACCTTGCCCCTTCAAACTTTCACCTGTTTGGTCCCTTAAAAGCATTCACAAGAGGCACAAAGTCTGAAAGTGATGATGAAGTCAAAAGTGTTGTGAGCGATTGGCTGAAACAAAAGTCCAAAGATTTTTACGCTGAGGGAATACGGAAGCGTGTGCACAGATGGGAAAAGTGCGTGACACTGCTGGGAAATTAAGTTGAAAAATTAAATAAAAAGTAAGCTTCTATCTGTATTTGAAGTCCTTATACCGAAAAATTCACCTTATTTATTGAATGACCCTTGTATAATATTAAATGTAATTAAGATGTGGGTTTTATATACCTTGGGGTATATTATAGGCTAATGTTTATTCAACATAGATGACCAGTACTACCTAACCATATCTCTATAATACTGTAATGTTAAGCATAAATGTGAGAAGAGTCCTCATATGTCATTAAATACCATAAATAAGCCTGTTCACACATCATTTTTTTGTTTGTTTTTAATCATATAACCCTGAGCAAGGCGGTAACGCCACTGATGTGCAGGGGGCTACATAAGAGTGAAAAGATTGGAAAAGAGAAAACCAGAAACCACATCCTAAACAGGGAACAAGGGATGAGCCTCTTCACCTGTTCAATAGACGTGGGTGGAGTGTGAACCGGGCGATAGTTCAGTCTATCTACTCCAATTGAAAAATAAATAAATAAATAAATAAATAAGGAAAAGTGAAAAGATTGGAAAAGAGAAAGCCGGAAACCACATTATAAACAGGGAACAAGGGATGAGCATCTACACCTGTTCAATAGACGTGGGTGGAGTGTGAACCGGGCGATAGTTCAGTCTATCTACTCCAATTGAAAAATAAATAAATAAATAAATAAATAAGGAAAAGTGAAAAGATTGGAAAAGAGAAAGCCGGAAACCACATCATAAACAGGGAACAAGGGATGAGCATCTTCAACTGTTCAATAGACGTGGGTGGAGTGTGAACCGGGCGATAGTTCAGTCTATCTACTCCAATTGAAAAATAAATAAATAAATAAATAAATAAGGAAAAGTGAAAAGATTGGAAAAGAGAAAGCCGGAAACCACATCATAAACAGGGAACAAGGGATGAGCCTCTTCACCTGTTCAATAGACGTGGGTGGAGTGTGAACCGGGCGATAGTTCAGTCTATCTACTCCAATTGAAAAATAAATAAATAAATAAATAAATAAATAAGGAAAAGTGAAAAGATTGGAAAAGAGAAAGCCGGAAACCACATTATAAACAGGGAACAAGGGATGAGCATCTACACCTGTTCAATAGACGTGGGTGGAGTGTGAACCGGGCGATAGTTCAGTCTATCTACTCCAATTGAAAAATAAATAAATAAATAAATAAGGAAAAGTGAAAAGATTGGAAAAGAGAAAGCCGGAAACCACATCATAAACAGGGAACAAGGGATGAGCATCTTCAACTGTTCAATAGACGTGGGTGGAGTGTGAACCGGGCGATAGTTCAGTCTATCTACTCCAATTGAAAAATAAATAAATAAATAAATAAATAAGGAAAAGTGAAAAGATTGGAAAAGAGAAAGCCGGAAACCACATCATAAACAGGGAACAAGGGATGAGCATCTACACCTGTTCAATAGACGTGGGTGGAGTGTGAACCGGGCGATAGTTCAGTCTATCTACTCCAATTGAAAAATAAATAAATAAATAAATAAGGAAAAGTGAAAAGATTGGAAAAGAGAAAGCCGGAAACCACATCATAAACAGGGAACAAGGGATGAGCCTCTTCAACTGTTCAATAGACGTGGGTGGAGTGTGAACCGGGCGATAGTTCAGTCTATCTACTCCAATTGAAAAATAAATAAATAAATAAATAAGGAAAAGTGAAAAGATTGGAAAAGAGAAAGCCAGAAACCACATCCTAAAGAGGGAACAAGGGATGAGCATCTTCAACTGTTCAATAGACGTGGGTGGAGTGTGAACCGGGCGATAGTTCAGTCTATCTACTCCAATTGAAAAATAAATAAATAAATAAATAAGGAAAAGTGAAAAGATTGGAAAAGAGAAAGCCAGAAACCACATCATAAACAGGGAACAAGGGATGAGCATCTTCAACTGTTCAATAGATGTGGGTAGAGTGTGAACCGGGTGATAGTTTAGTTTATTCCAATTGTAAAAAAAAAATAAATAAATAAATAAATCTAGAAAACCTCACAAAGGAAAAATGTTTTTATCAACCAGGTACACGAGAAAACAAATAAAGTTAGTCTTTCAGTAATAGCAGCAGATATTCAAACAGTCATCAAACACGACTGTCACTGAGTCATCATTTCTGTAGATCTGACCAGAAATCTCCTCAGGACAATGGACAGAATGTGATTAAAGGTCCAATTTTGTTATAAAGATCACTTGATGAAGTCACCAAGATAATTAAATACAAACAGTGTCACCTCTTCAGGTAGACTGACTCAACGGCTTAGTATGTTGATGACCAGACAGTCCATACAAAAAGACAACAATGTGGAACAAACACCAAACGAGTCCAAGACTGGTGAAAATGAAGTCAAAAAGTTGTCACGTTTTGTAATGCAATTTAATGCCCAATTATCAATTAGTCTCAAAGAAAACAAAGCAAAACCAAACCAGCATTCTACATAACTTAATTTTCACCATTATTAATCTTAAGAATATTCGCAAGCATTCTTAAATTAAACAGTTTTGAAAACCTGATATTTTTACTTGGTTACAAATCAGTCAAAGATTTTAACAATAGATTCGTATGAATAGAAAATGTATTCTTTGAAAGAAATTAATTTGTAAAACAGGTTTGGGATTTATTTTCTTTTACGGCATATCAACCTCAATGGGTTATTTAATACCGATAAGATTTTTACAATAAACTTATATTAATAGAATATGTATTCTTTGTAAGAAATTAGTTTGTAGATCAGGTTTGGGATTTATTTTCTTTTACGGCATATCAACCTCAATGGGTTATTTAATGCCAACAAGATTTTAAAAAAAGATTCGTATGAATAGAATACATAATCTTTATAAGATAACAGTTTATAAATCAAATTTTGGGTTTATTTTCTTTTATGGCATATCAACCTCAATGGCTTATTTAATACCGACAAGATATTTACAATAGATTTGTATGAACAGAATATGTATTCATTGTAAGAAATTAGTTTGTAGATCAAGTTTCATTGATGTATTTTTATAAAGTGGGTTTTGTTGAGAGTCAGATGTATTGCTGGTATGTAATTTTTTTTTCAACATTCAGGCCAGTAGATATAAAAAATAAATATACAGTTTAATAAATAAACAGAGCATCTATTCAAATACGAGTATTTCTTTAATAAGATTCCTTCAACATTCAGGCCGTAGATGAAAATAAATAAATATACTGTTTAATAAATAAACGGAGCGTCTCCTCAAATACGAGTATCTCTTTTATATGATTCCGTGAACATTCAGGCCGTAGATGAAAATAAATAAATATACTGTTTAATAAATAAACGGAGCATCTACTCAAATACGAGTATTCCTTTAATAAGACTCCTTGAACATTCAGGCCGGTAGATGAAAATAAATAAATATACTGTTTAATAAATAAACGGAGCGTCTCCTCAAATACGAGTATTTCTTTAATAAGATTCCTTCAACATTCAGGCCGTAGATGAAAATAAATAAATATACTGTTTAATAAATAAACGGAGCGTCTCCTCAAATACGAGTATTCCTTTAATAAGACTCCTTGAACATTCAGGCCGGTAGATGAAAATAAATAAATATACTGTTTAATAAATAAACGGAGCGTCTCCTCAAATACGAGTATCTCTTTTATATGATTCCGTGAACATTCAGGCCGTAGATGAAAATAAATAAATATACTGTTTAATAAATAAACGGAGCATCTACTCAAATACGAGTATTCCTTTAATAAGACTCCTTGAACATTCAGGCCGGTAGATGAAAATAAATAAATATACTGTTTAATAAATAAACGGAGCGTCTCCTCAAATACGAGTATTTCTTTAATAAGATTCCTTCAACATTCAGGCCAGTAGATGAAAATAAATATACTGTTTAATAAATAAACAGAGCGTCTCCTCAAATACGAGTATCTCTTTTATATGATTCCTTGAACATTCAGGCAAGAAGGTGAAAATAAATAAATATACTGTTTAATAAATAAACAGAGCGTCTCCTCAAATACAAGTATCTCTTTTATATGATTCCTTGAACATTCAGGCCAGAAGATGAAAATAAATAAATATATTGTTTAATAAATAAATGGAGCATCTACTCAAATACGAGTATTTCTTTTATATGATTCCTTGAACATTCAGGCCAGAAGATGAAAATAAATAAATATATTGTTTAATAAATAAACGGAGCGTCTCCTCAAATACGAGTATCTCTTTTATGATTCCTTGAACATTCAGGCCAGAAGATGAAAATAAATAAATATACTTTTATATAAATAAATTGAGCATCTACTCAAATACGAGTGTTTCTTTAATAAGACTCTTTGAACATTCAGTCCAGTAGATGAAAATAAATAAATATACTTTTATATAAATAAATGGAGCATCTACTCAAATACGAGTATTTCTTTAATAAGACTCTTTGAACATTCAGTCCAGTAGATGAAAATAAATATACTGTTTAATAAATAAACGCAGCGTCTCCTCAAATACGAGTATTTCTTTAATAAGACTCCTTGAACATTCAGGCCGGTAGATATAAAAAAATAAATATACTGTTTAATAAATAAACGGAGCGTCTCCTCAAATACGAGTATCTCTTTTATATGATTCCTTGAACATTCAGGCCAGAAGATGAAAATAAATAAATATACTTTTATATAAATAAATTGAGCATCTACTCAAATACGAGTGTTTCTTTAATAAGATTCCTTGAACATTCAGGCCGGTAGATGAAAATAAATAAATATACTGTTTAATAAATAAACGAAACGTCTACTCAAATACAAGTATTTCTTTAATAAGACTCCTTCAACATTCAGGCCAATAGACAAAAATAAATAAATATACTGTTTAATAAATAAACGAAGCGTCTCCTCAAATATGAGTATTTCTTTAATAAGATTCCTTCAAAATTCAGGCCGATAGATGAAAATAAATAAATATACTGTTTAATAAATAAACGAAACGTCTACTCAAATACGAGTATTTCTTTAATAAGACTCCTTCAACATTCAGGCCGGTAGATGAAAATAAATAAATATACTGTTTAATAAATAAACGGAGCGTCTACTCAAATACGAGTATTTCTTTAATAAGATTCCTTCAACATTCAGGCCAATAGATGAAAATAAATTAATATACTGTTTAATAAATAAACGAAACGTCTACTCAAATACGAGTATTTCTTTAATAAGACTCCTTGAACATTCAGGCCGGTAGACGAAAATAAATAAATTTACTGTTTAATAAATAAACGGTGCGTCTACTCAAATAAGAGTATTTCTTTAATAAGATTCCTTGAACATTCAGGTCGTTAGACGAAAATAAATAAATTTACTGCTTAAGAAATAAGTCATACAACCTGTTATAATTTTTTCAGTAATAAAAACTTAAAACTGGTTAAAAATGGATTCAAGTAAGAAAACCTGTTAAATTAATAAATAAATGAACAATTCATTACTTCTTTAGAAATGAGTTAGTCTAAAAAATTGCTGGAAACTTTTACATCAGCTTAATATTAGGTTGTCCCAAAAGTTCGTAAACACTTGCAAAAAATTGAAATTTTACTCGCAAAAACAACAAAAATTATTGCTCAAAATAAAGACCATCATTTTCCAAGACTTTCTGCCATTGATCTGTATGCTTTCAGATCTGGTCAAAGTACCATTCAGCCAGCTTCAAATCAAAGAATTCTTGACACACTTCCTCGACTTCATCAAATGAGTTGAATCGGCAGCCCTTCAGAAAGTATTGCATTGAGCGGAAAAGGCTGTAATCTGATGGAGCACAGTCAGGACTGTAGGCTGGATGTGGCAGAACCTTAACACCGTCCAGCTCTTTAAACTTGTCTTTGGTCTTCCTGGCGGTGTGTGGCTTGGCATTGTCCTGCTACATCAAAGCGTGCTTTTGGTTGATCAGAGCCGGGTACATTTGCTTCAACTTTTCGTAGACCCACTCAAATTGCTGACAGTAAAGTTCGGCACTGATGGCACGACCATTCGAAACCAACTCAAAATGCACGATTCCTTCAAAGTTCCACCAAACGCACAACATGACTTTCTTGCCGAATCGTTCTTGTTTTGGAACTGACAGTGTCTCTTGCCCTTTCTGAACCCATCGCTTGTTTCAATTATGCTGGACCAGATAGACCCATTTCGCAAGTGTTTAAGAACTTTTCGGACAACCTAATAATAGGAAAGAAGACCTAATATTGCGGATCAATTACCTTATTTGGTACCTTCCTGAGTATGCGCTTATTCACTTAAAAGTGTTGTCCAGAGTAAACCATCTACATGATTCATTCCCATGACATATTGGACAGAAGAATACAGTCAATTAAAATACAGTCGAGAGGTATTAAAAATTTCCTAAAGCATTTTAGGGAGATGTATGAAATATCAAATGTTTAGATATAAAATGAAAATTGGCTAGTTGTGCTATCCCTTCTAGTTCTACATGTTTTTTTTGGTTTTTTTTAATCATATCACCCCAAGCAAGACATTCCACTGCCACTATAGCGCAGGGGGGGGGGGTTACATAGAGCGATTGGATATAGGAAATGTCAGGAGGAGCGTGATAGACGAGTTAAGATGTACATAGGGAGAGTGTTGGAGAGAATGGGTGAAAGTTAGTGTGTTAGGAGGTGTCTATTGACCTTACATTTAAACTCCTGGAGGTTGTAGCCGTCGGGGAAGCAAGCATGCGGAAGGGAATTCCACAGGCGGGAAGTGCGAGAAAAGAAGCTGTTGGAGTAGAAATTGCAGTTACATTTCATTGGTTTCACTGTAAAAGGGTGGGACCTAGTTGCTAATCTAGTATCTCATGCAAATTCACACCTAGGGGGCACCAGTGATTTGTGCCATATCCCTTTTAGACATAGACAATCATGCCTCTCCACAATTTCCTGTCCTTCATGACTGTTAATAAGTTATATTTTTTTTTGTAATCTCTCCTTAATCGTTTACCACCATCTATTTATTCAAGCGCATTTTTCTTCTTATGTATGGTGTGTCCCTTCAGAATAAAGGCGATCATGGCTCTCCACAATTTCCTGTCCTTTGTAGCTCTGAATAAATTTGATCTTTTTCTTATTTCTCTTAAACCCTTTTCTGCCATTCATTTACTCAAGCACATTCTTTTATTTCTGTTTATCGTGTCCCTTCAGAACGAAGGCGATCATGGCTCTCCACAATTTCCTGTCCTTTGTAGCACTGAATAAATTTGATCTTTTTCTTATTTCTCTTAAACCCTCTTCTGCCATTCATTTAGTCAAGCTCATTTTTTTTCTTTTATGTATTGTGTCCCTTCAGGACAAAGGTGATCATGGATCTCCACAATTTCTTATCCATTATAGCTCATAATAAATTTTATCTTTTTCTTATTTCTTCTAAATCTGTTCTGACATTCATTTACTCAAGCTCATTCTTTTTCTTCTCTGTATTGTGCCCCTTCAGGACAAAGGCGATCATGGCTCTCCACAATTTCCTGTCCTTCGTAGCTCTTAATAAATTTTGTCTTTTTCTTATTTCTCCGAAACCCTTTTTCACCATCAGTTTACTTAAATTCACGAAGTAGTTTATGTGTTGTTTTCCTCTGTCCCTCTTGCCTTCAATTTGTCTTGTGAGTATCAGATTTTCCGAGCCCTCTTTCCTCATTATATCCCCTAGAAATTTCTTTTTCTGATGTTCAGTATAAGTTTCCTTTTGCTTACACTTTCCCTAAAGCCTTGTCATTGCTCATATGTTTAGTCCTCAGGGAGGGAGAGTAAACCAAACAATAGGCAAACCTATGTACTCTTCGTCTTAGTAATAACCCGGATATTAGAGAAACACTGATATAAGAGAAACCTGGATATAAGAGAGGTTTTTTCTGGTCCCCAATTAGAGCCTGTTGTAATGTATATAAAATAGACCAAACCCTGATATAAGAGAAAACCAGATATAAGAAAACTTTTATCTGGTCCCGACAACTCTCTTATATCAGGGTTACACTGTAATGAACTGCTGAGATGTAATGAGAAAGAATAGCTTTGTTTCCATAACAAAAAATACAATAAGCAATTATTGTACTGAGCACTCTCTAAGAATCATATTCTGCCATTAAAAATCCATTGATACACCACAGTTTATAGACGCACCTCCAAAAATTAAGATAACCAAAACCTGGCTGCTTAACTGTCCTTTGACCTCACTCTAACTGCCCAATGAGAGAAAACTGGTTTTGTAGCTCCAAAAGCAAACTAGTAACTTTTCATCATTACTAAGCAGATACCAAATACTCACCAGCCACAATGAATGATTGCACTCTTTGAGAGGCAATTTGCTTGAGGTTTCTTTTGGGATTCAACTTTACCCAGACTTCAAACCAAACTCATAGATGCTAGAGAAATGGCCAGTTCCTTGTGTCGCTCTAGTAAGGACCTAACTCCTCGTGCTTTCCTCTACCTTTACAAGAGTCAAATCAGGCCAAAAATGGAGTACTCCTGCCATATATGAGCAGGAGCTACCCAGTCTTAATTTTCCACTCTTGATAGAGTCCAAAAGCGTCTCCATGTCCTTGTGGGTGACAAATTATTTTCAATCACTGTATCCATGGAAAGTGTTCAGACAAACTACATTATTTACAACAGTTCTAACCTTCATGGCTAAGACCAGCCATACCATACGCATTGCAGTGAATCACACTCATTCTTTTCGTATTCCATTGGTGAGACCTAAGTTCCACTCAAACTTCTTTCCACAAGCTGCTGCTTTATGAAACTAACTCCCAAGAGAATGCTTTCCTGATCACTACAATCTTAACCTGTTCATGTCTAGGGTTAATCGTTAACTTACCCACCATGAGTAGACAGGTTCACCTATCATACAGTTTACAATCCTCTCCAATCTTTTGAGCAGGAATAGAGGTTTATCCCTTGTTTCCTGTTTCGGATTGTATTTTTTTATTTTTTTTCTAAACTCTTTTCCTTCTTGTAGCCCCTTGCATCTTAGAGGCATTATTGCCTTGTTTGAGGTGAATTGATTTTTAAAAAAATATGTATCTGTATAAACTGTACCTCTGTAATCCTCTACCATGTACAGAGTGAATAACACAGTAGAAAAAAAATCATGCCAAATTTAGCCACGTTCATCTTTTGAAATGCAGTGATACTTGATTACAGATCTATTCAAGCCTTCCCAATCTAAGTTTGTGAAACGTGCATTTGAGCAGTTCCAACCTTAAAGAGTGAAAAGGAACGTTCAAAGATATAAGGCACCAAAAATAAAAAATCTCCTTAACAAGATTTATCAGTTATGATAAGTTAATCATTTTTAAAACAAATTCTTTGACGATTCCTAAGCAGTAGTTGAGTCAGAGAGATAAGCTTTCAGATATTTATTTGGAAGATAAAATCATATTTGTATACATGTTTAAAACACACCCATTTCTTTTTCGTTGTTTTTGTTTCAACACAATGAAATTTTAGAACGCTTACTCATCAGTATTTATCTCCATTCTTAGCTGCAAAGCTTGAATTTTCGAGGTTCAGCCTTCCTTCTATAATACTGGCTCATTTGATGTTCAGCCTCCTATCCACGATACTGTTATATGTGGCAATACATCAATCTCTTCTCACCCTAGCTATTGAACAGGCTCTTAAGAAAATAACTTTCTTCAGTTCGGGTTACTGTTATTGGTCTTTCCACTATCGATCGAGGTTTCATTCCTAACTTTCTCTTTGAAGTAATATGGAACATCAACATCTTGATTATATCAATATTTTCTTTTAAAACAATTTTTCGGCCTTTCCAGTACTGATGAGGATTTCTTTCCTAACTTTTTGTTTGAAGTAGTGTGGAACGTTAACATTTTGATTATATCAGTCCTGGGCATGATGGTAAACTGCATCCAGCAGCAAAACCTCTGATTTGGAGGTTGTGAGGAGCATGGAACCACCTCTTAATTGCTGTTGTTCCCAGGTCCACCCTGACCTGTTAGGGTCCCAACTATGGGGCAAATAGTAAAACTTGGGTCAAAACACTATGAAAATGTAAAAATACACTTTTATAGAAATATATACATGAAAATAGACTTTTATAAAAAAATATACATTTCTGAAGGAAAAATATTACCAACAATACATTTTTGAAGAAAAAATAATTACCATAACACATTTTTGAAGGGAAAAAAATTATTCTCTGCAAAACATTTTTTAATACAAAACTAGAAGAGAGTTTCAGTTTCCTAAAATAAAAACGAATAAAAACAAAAAATTTTTATTAAAATCTGACTAAACCCACCTTCTCACTATAACCGAACATTAAAAAAAAATACCTTAAAACCCCACTTTTTTGGCATTAGATAACCCACAAAGGTGTTGATATGCCATTTAACAAAACTCAAACTCAATGGAAATTGATTATATAAGTATTTTCACTTTGACTTAACAATTTTTTTTTTTAAATATGGTTCACCTTGTACGAGGCCTGGGGGCCACTTAAGCTAGAAGGGTTACATTAAGAATTAAGTTTATAAGGATAGAAAAGGAAGACTCCAGACTTGAACAGATTAAGATTATTATAATCAGGGAAACATCCTCTTGGGAGTTCATTCCATAACCATGGTTCACAGGAAGAAGCTGTTTAAGTGAAACTTGTTTCTTGCAAATGAAATACAGATGGAATGTAAGTGGTTTGCAACTGTGCAAGTAGCATAGCGGGTTCTAACCAATGTCTCTACCCACTAAGGACACATAGCCTAGTGGGTATAGATGTTGGTTGGTTCCTGTGACTTGACCCAAAGAGTTGCGAGTTCAATACCAGGCTACAGCAGTGGTGAACAGGGTTAGAGGGAGATAACTCATGACTTCCAATCAAGGCAGTACTACACAAGGGACGAGAATGATATATACCCCAGTGATTGTAATAAAGGGTTCGGTTCGAAATTCCTAGCATCTGAAGAAGACCAGAGTGTACAACAGCTGAAACATTGTACAAATGGCAACTAAGATGAGAACAATATTCTGAACAATGTAAATACTGTAATGAACATTAAATTAAATAATAAATAAAAATAAAAATTGTCAATTAACTTTAAAGTAACAAAGACATTAAAAGAAAAAGAAAATAAATAAAAATGGTCACATAAGACAGTTAAAAATAATAATAAAGATAAAAAGGAATGGATTATCTAAACATACATACATTAAGACTGTATAGGGTATAAATCCCATATCATCCAGCAGTTAACTAAAACACAGAAAATAAAATTGCACATTCACAAAATCGGATTCAAACGACTAAAAACATTTTAGAAAAACCCAGACCAAGGCAAATTTCACAAGTCAGTGTGAGAAGTAAAATTCTGGATCCTGATTGGATAGGAAATCAAAAATTGATATATGACGTCAAATTTTTTTTTCACACCTAAAGAAGAAAATGTCCACTGGAGCCGGTCGCATGACAAATCTACTACTTAAACGACATCTCTTGACCACTCGAAAACAGTCAGAATGGGAGTGGTATCTGATAGCATCTCGCAATGTAAGGAAGAAACTTCAAGCCGACTTGGTCACGTCTTGCCCTTACTTCCAATTTTCTTTTCTTCATTTTTACTCCACACCCCCAAAGAGAACAACAACAACAACAACAACAGGACACTCTAAGTACGATTTCTTTATTTGTTTCACCTTGTTTCTCACCCTGCCGCCAACTTACTAAAAAAGGGAAAAGAACATAAGACTTTACATTCTGCTACTATCAACCATAAACTCTAAACTTCTGTGGACATTTTAAATACTGACATTTCTATTTAAACAATTTTAACTACAAAACTACATGCATTTTCACAATGAACATTTTTCTTCTCACAAATATGTTATAATGTTCAGTTAACTAAAATTCACTTATATTTTTCTTTTTACAATTTTGTTATTCAGTTAATAAATCTTTACTTTAATGTACAAATGAAATATTTTTTTTCCTTTCACATTTCAACCTTCTGATATTTAAATTATGGAGACTTTGAATGTGTTTGGCACAAGGCCAATTTACCAAGAATAGCCAAGGACCCTACAACTGGCAAAGTTTTCGTCTGGGTGGCTTTTTGACCAAACATGTAGCTGTCTGTCAAATATAATTGGCACTGTCAAGGTAAGGAGAAGTCTTTGGCCGATAGAAGAAATTGTTTTAATGCTAGTAGTTTTTCTTTTTTATCACTTCCTTGAAAAGATTACATATTTGCTCACAGGCCAGTGTCAGCCAGTGAAGTGCCATATGTGATACACGTTTGGGCAATCGTCATTTTCAATATATTACTGATTAGGTAGAAGTTTTTCCTGCAGTAGGTTGCCATTTCTTTCTGTGGTAGACTAGTTGCCAACCAAGGCTATAAAAACCAATTTGTCCTGCTATTCAACCCATAGCTGGAGGGAGAAGAGATGGATTCATACTGTTTCCAAGTATATTTATACGTAAGTGAATTCAACAAATTCAACTGGAATTCGAACTTGGCTCTCTGATTTCTCATTCCAAGCTAATATCTATTACACCACAGTGCACATCCTGTCGAGAGGAGGAAGAGTCTCTGGCTGATAGAAAGAATTGTTTTAATGCTTGTAAATTTCCTTCTATTTTATCCATTCCTCGAAAAGATATTTGCTGATTGGCCAGTGTACCAGACCAGGATGTGCGTTGTAGAGCATTGGATATTCCAGCCAAATTCATTGCATTCACTTACGCGCAAATACCCTTGGGAAAGGTATTAATCCGTCTGTTCCTTCCATTTATGGGTTAAATAACAGGACAGATTGGATTCTATAGCCTTGGTCGGCAACCAGTCTACTGCAGAAAGCAATGACAACCTACTGCAGGATAATCTTCTGCCCAGTCAGTCATGTCTCTTTCGAGACATGATCGCCCAAGCATGTATCACGTATGGCACTTAATTGACTGATTGAATATAATAGTTGGAATCATGATTAAGGCTTCTACTGGTCATAAAGTGGGGGATCAGTTTATTACTTCTTAACAATAGGAAACTGATCCCCCACTAATTACTACATAATAATATAATACATTTCTTTCCCCTCTAGCTATGAGTCAAATAACAGAACAGATTGGGTTCTATAGCTTTGGTCGGCAACCAGCCTACCACAGAAAGCAATGGCAACTTACTGCAGGATAATCTTCTGCCCAGTCAGTCATGTCTCTTTCGAGACATGATCGCCCAAGCGTGTATCACGTATGGCACTTAACTGACTGACTGACCAGACCAGAAAAACCTTTCAGTAAACATGCTAGTGACAATATTAAATTAAATAAATTAAAATTAAAAGAACTATTTAAATAAAAAAACATTTTAGTTATTGTTGCTCCTAATAGTTCTCAACTGATGCGTGTTCTGTTTTTTGGAATGATTCTTTGTTTGTGATTCTATAGTGTCAATCCATGCATGAAAGATAACAGTTAACCTTAGATATTGTGGTGATACCAAGCAAAAGCGAGCGACTGGATGTTTGCTCTATAACAACCAGAAAGCAAATGACCAAAACTGGTCATTGCGCATCCGGGTTCGCACAGATGTTCCAGTTGAAAAATAAAAATTAATCAAATATCAAATTTCCATTACACGAATTTTATTTATCAGCCAATGGGAAGCCCAGAATCAAATTCAAGTGTTAAATCCCAAAATAAGCTGCTTTGATCCAAAAAGCAGATATAAAAAGCCGAGACAGAAAGCACCCAACAGACAGACCCACGCAGAGACCCAGAGAGACAAATGTAATTAGTATCTCCCTTGACCAAGTCAAGTGGCTACTATGCTGGTCCCTTCACCTCTCTTTCCTTCTCCCTGTCTCAAATCTACTTACTGACCTAAGGAGCAGCTACTTCAAAGACATTCCTCACATACCTCCGCTCCCCACATTCCTAAGCATTAATTCTCTTTCAGCTTATTATTTTCCATGAACACTTTAATCTCCGTTGGACCTATACTTCAAGTTATTACTTTAATTGTAAAAACATTAATTGACATGTGTATATATAAATGTTATTTTTAACTCAATTTGCTTTTCTTGATTTATAATCGTTTTATGACTTATAGTGGGCTATCTACCACAAGGCCAAAATCCGTTAACCTACAATTACCACTAGAATGGACTCCCACTACAATGGGAAAATAATAGATAAGCTACCCGCTATAATATAAAGAGGTCAAGATTGTAGTGATCCAGAAAACATCTTGCCGGGAGTCTGTTCCACAAAGCAGCTGTTCATGAGAAGAAGCTTTCCAAGAGGATCTTAGTTCTTACTAATAAAATATGAAGGCAAATGTGGTCTATTCACTCTTATGCACAAACCTCATTACTACGTGCTACTGTGTTATGTAAGCAAAAAATGTTGATACCGACATATGTGGTCGAACACAGATCTCCAGGCAACAAGCATAACCACTGAATCAATTGTGCTACTGGAATCACGTGACCATAAATATTTAGTATATAAAGCACTCAAACAGAAGTCTGAGTATATTCTACGTTCATGCATTAGCACGAACACTTACCTTGTCGGACTCTGTGCCTTCAAAGGTAGAGTGTTACATAGTAAGAGAAACAGTTTCTGCTCATATTCTTATCTTTTTAAATGAGAAAGGGAGGAGCGTTTAAATGCCACTGGACATGATATGCCATCAAATATAATACCACCCTCATCCTTATTGCTCTTACTAGCAGTATAGCCCGGCGTTGCTCGGGTGTAATGAAAGCTTTAAAACTAACCCATGGTCTTGGGGCTCAGACTCTTTGGATGTTGTCACAAAAGACAAAAAAGTTTCCAGTTAAAGCGAAACCGTAGACTGAAAGAAAAATGAATGGATGAAAGTCTAATTTTGATTTCCTGGTATTGATTTATATATATATATTATCGATTTTCTGCACTATTGTAAGAACTGCAACCTTGAAACTTCTGAATATCGTTTCTTATGTCTTTGTCTATGAGTGTATCAAATTTGATTAAAATCGGACCACTCCTTCTATAAGCCGATTTTTTTTGATAATTGATTTTTGATATTTATGGGGATACCTCAACACAAAACCTAGCTAAGAACACTCGCAGACGCTTATAGTACAACTGTGTAAATTTTCAAGAAAATTGGTTCAGCCGTTTCGGAGTCTATAGGTAATGGATACATACACACACAGACACACACAGACAAAGTTTTTTTTTTTTTTTTTTTTAATCATCTCACCCCAAGCAAGGCATTCCACTGCCACTATTGCGCATGGGGCTACATAGGGGAAGGTAAAGAGAAGGAGTGGTTAGACATAGGGAATGTCAGGAGGAAGGTGACAGATGAGTTCCATTTATAAATAAGTTTAGATAATTATATTTCAGTTGATGTATTCTTCAGTGTTCTGAAGGCATGTAAATCATTTAACAGGAAGGAATTCTTATGATAATTTTCAGCTCAGAGGTGCGAGATTCCAGAACATAGCACGAATATTTTTTTCAAGTGAGACTGAATAGAAATATTAAGGTTGGTAGTAAGAACCTCAAGCACCTAAATTGAAAATTAACTCTAGCGACCATTCCCGCCTACGAAATGGTTTTTATACCAGGGAAGCTGAAGAACTTATCAGCCAAAACATAGGCATTGGAATATGAATTTGTTTGTGAGGAAAAAATGTCTTTAAATGTGTATTTATTAAGATTTGGTAAAGTGAACACGTTAAACAATTTCCAATTAAATCAGATGCATTCTTAAAACATCCTCTCTAATATAAAAAAAGACTATTGTGTATTTATTTATATTTGTGTGCATATATATATATATATATATATATATATATATATAGATATTTCCCTCCTGTTATGCACATGGAGATAGAAACAATAGCAAGGCAGTGTCAGCTCAGTTCATTAGAGAGACAATAGTGAGGCAGCACTGGATGAATTCATTCTATTTACTACCAATTATTAAACTTTACTACCAGTTATGAAAGCTCTTGCCATGTGTTTACTCTTTAACAGTGCCTTACTATTTTATTATTATGTCGTCGAGTAGTGAAGAATATATATATGTACCTTTTTTATTATAATAAAGACTCTTGTGTATTTGTGTGCGTGTATATATATATATATATATATATATATATATATATATATATAGTCATCTGCAGACAGATCTGTTTCACTGTATCACAGTTCATCAGTATGGTTAGACAGCCAATTGCCTTTTACCCAGGATTGAAACCAGACTGAATTGGCGTCAGCTGGCAATTCTACCTCTGAGCTACGGGCTCTCGGTAGAAGGAGGCAGACTTTTAGCATGTATATTATCATTATACACACCCAATAACTGAGAGTGTTCTAATTCATTGCTGAATGAATGATGTGTGTATATATATATATATATATATATATATATATATATATACACAGTACTGTGCAAAAGTATTAGGACAAGAACTATTTTGTCTTTTATGAGGCATATTGACAGAAAAAAAAATTAATTAAAGTAATTTTATATAATTTACTCAACAAAAGCTTTAACAAGAAAAATTACTTGTTACAAATTAATTTTATTATTTAGTATAATAGCCTTTTGCTTTGATCACAGCCTTCATTCTGTCAGGTATTGGCATCACAAGCTTCTTCAGTGTATCTAATGGTATCTCTTGCCAAGCAGCTTGTATTTGTTCTCAAAGTGTGTCTTGCGAAGTAACATTAGATTTATCAATTCGAGAGGGGGGAATAAGAAAAAAGTCAGTCATATCAAAGGATAATAGAATAATGAGTAGTTTTAAAATAACCTGTTTAATAGAAAATCGGAAAAATTAAATATAACTTCTTTTTAATACATTTCTTTTACACCTAGTTTTAAATAATCAATATTTATTAGCAATTTACTTGGCTTTTCACTCTGTATTTGAATTTTGGTGAGGTTTTTAAGAAAATCACCCGTCCTAATACTTTTACACAGTACTATATACATATACATATATATATATATATATATATATATATATATATATATATATATCTTCAGAGAGGTTATTTAGACGGTAATAAATCTGGATATAAGACGTTACATTGAATTTGAATACATGGTTTTGTTCTCATTTCGCGCTATTATGTGGTGTGACGACATAGAATGGCATTGCAAATTTGAGAACTGTGTTTGTTATCTATCTCATTCTGTCCATATCTATCTATCTATCTATCTATCTATCTATCTATCTACAAAAGCTGAGTATTATCTACTATATATTCAACTGAATATATAGTAGATAATACTCAGCTTTTGTAGATAGATAGATAGATAGATAGATAGATAGGAACAATCCTAGATAGATAGATAGATAGATAGATAGATAGATAGATAGATAGATAGATAGAACTGTAATGACAAATATATCATCCAAATTAATAAGTTAGTTTTTGTATAGTAGCTGATTGTTGCTTTTTGTTTGTTTTAGGAGTTTCAGTGACCCATTAGGAGTTGATGTACATCAACTCCTAATGGGTCATTTAATGCTGAAGTTTAATTTTCCTGAAACCTTTGAAGTAAATAAAATACTATATATGTTATTCTGTTTTCACAATTGAATACATGGTACATGATGCTCAGATTTTGTACATATACATGTTTATAAGGAAATAATTACTAGAGATTGTGATGTGTGTTTTATGTTGTAGTTTAGTTGAAGTTTTATTTTGGAATTCAGTTTGATTTCTTTAAGAATATATCAGATCTATAGCTGCATCTATTGCTAGGAAATGTGGGTCTCTGTGCGGGACCAGAAAAATTTTCTTGTCAGAATCAATTTTGCCCATTTATCAACCTATCATTCATCCTTGAATTGAATACTGTTTTCATGTCTAGTCGGGTTTTCATGCTATTAATCTTGAGGTTCTGCAATGCAATGCTGAATTGGCATTTCAAATTCAACCACTTTTTCATCAACATGATGTGGCCTCCCTCTGTCTACAAATATTTTCATAGCAACTGCTATGGCGAACGTTTTTCCTTGATGCTCGACCACATTAAATTAAATATGCTACTAGGTTGGCTTTTAGGTCCCACCCTTGTACAATTGAAATTGTTAAATGTAACCACCACTTCTACTATTCTCACACTTCTTGCCCCCCCAAAATTAAATGCAATGTCAATTGCCATCTTCTATCTTCTTGTATCTCGTTCGTCTTTTATCCTTTCTTTAATACCACTCAACAGATCTAAAGTGAAACGAATATATCGGATCTATAGCTGCATCTACTGTTAGGAAGTGTGGGTCTCTGCACATTTATAAATCTACCCTTCATCCATGCATTGATGACTGTTGCCATGTATGGTCAGATGTCCGTACTATTTTCTCAGGGTTCTCGACAAAATCCAAAGAAGGATCTTTTTTTTTTAATCATTTCACCCCAGGTAAGGCAGTTTTACTGCCACTATTGTGCAGGGAGTTATATAGGAGAAAAGTGATGAGAAAGAGGGATAGGTTATAGGGGGTGTCAGGAAGAGGGTAATAGAAGGATGAGAATACTGGTGTGATGGGGGTGGTGTGGATGGAGAAAAAAGCTTGAGAGATAGGATGCGAGTTAGTGAGATAGGAGATGACTACTGACCTTGATAATGACACATCATTATCATTTTTCTTCTTGCTTTCCACTCAACTTTGATCTTCAAAAATTTAAATGCAATGTCAATCATTATCTTTTGTCTTCTTAATTCTTGTTCTTTTATTGTTCTCTCTCCTTAATTATGTTTTCTTCTTCTCATATTATTATAAGTCCTATGCTAACAGTTTCTTCTCTCGCTTGTGGAACTCTCTTCCGGCTTCTTGTCTTCCACTCAACTTTGATCTTCAAAAATTTAAATGCAATGTCAATCGTTATCTTCTGCCTTCTTAATTTTCTGTTCCTTTATTGTTTTCTCTCATTAATAAACATTTTGTTTCTCATATTCTTTCACACTCACTAACAGACATTCAATCAGTTAAGTGCCATCTGTGATACACGCTTGGGCGATCATGTCTCAAAAGAAACATGACTGACTGGGCAGAAGATTATCCTGCAGTAGGTTGCCATTGCTTTCCGCGGTAGACTGGTTGCCGACCAAGGCTATAGAACCCAATCTGTCCTATTATTTAACCCATAACTGGAGGGAATAGATGGATTAATACCTTTCCCAAGGGTATTTGCTCGTAAGTAAATGCAACGAATTCGGCTGGAATTTGAACTCGGCTCCCTGATTTCTCATTCCGAGCCAATATCCAATGCACTACAGAGAGTCAAAAAAGTTCCTATCCTCATGGCTAATGCTAATCTCCATAATCACTAATATCATTAACTCATTATCATTTTTTTTTTTTAAAAATCCCACAATGAACAACTATTTTGTGGCATTAAATAACTTGCACAAGGGTTCATGAGACATAGAACCCCCCCCCAAATCAAGCAACCTTTTACTGATTTTTTTTTTATAATCATTTCACCCCAAGCAAGGCAGTTTTACTGCCACTGTTGCACAGGGGTTTACATAGATGAAAGTGATGAGAAAGAGAGGTTAGTTATAGGGGATGTCAGGAGGAGGGTAATAGATAGATGAGAATACCAGTGTAATGGGGGTGGAGTGGATGGAGAAAAGAGCTTGAGAGATAGGATGCGAGTTAGTGAGATAGGAGATGTCTATTGACCTTACATTTAAATTTCTGGAGATTGTAGCTGTCGGGAAGCAAGTATACGGAAGGGAATTCCACAGGCGAGAAGTGCGAGAAAAGAAGCTGTTAGAGTAGAAATTGCAGTTACATTTTATTTGTTTCAATGTTAAAGGGTGGGACCTAGTTGCTAGTCTAGTAGCTCGAGTAAATTTATATATAGGGGGCACCAGTGAGCTAAGTTCAGAAACTGTGAAAGTATTTGTAGAAGAGACACAGGGAAGCCACATCACGCCAGTGAGAGACTGCATCCAAGCTGCCAAGTCAGGATCAAACACATTACATATTCTCCATTGTATTTTGTCAAGAACACCAAGGTGAATAGCAGGGGCACCCGACCAGATGTGACAGCAGTATTCAATACATGGGCTGCAATTTAATTGATCCTGACTTAGCATCTCGATTTCAGTCGCTTTTTCACTAACATGATGTGTCTTCTCTCTGTCTTTTCTACAAACATTTTCATGGCAACTACTCCGACAAGCTCTTTTCCATGGTTCCTTGTCCATGTGAGTTCCAGTGTTCTGCTAGATTGGTATCTAGATCCCACCCTTTTTACTACCAAAATAGTCAAATGTAACCACTACTTCTACTAGAACAGTTTCTTTTCTCACACTTCCTACCTGTAGAACTTCCTTTCATTTACTTGCTTTCCTAATAGCTAAAATCTCCCAAAAATTAAATGTGACATCAACTACCATCTTCTTGAATGCTGATTATATTTTATCCTTTTTTTCAATACCCTCTGAACCCAGTCTTACCTCTCATTGTAACCCCCTGCACACTAGTGGCAGTCCTGCTTTACTTGGGGTGAAATGATTTTTAAAAAAAGTAAAAACTAAAAATTTTGAAATTTTCATGTTCACATCAAATAGATCAGAATTTGATTAGGGCAAAAAGATTACTATAACGTAGCTTCCCTGTGTCTTTTCTATTTATTTCATTGTAGAGAGGACAGGAGCTAGTTCAGGAGCGGATTTCTTAAGGCCTATTACAGGAATACCATCCCACATGCTTTGCAGATCAGATGAAACCATGGACAGAATTATATACATAAAAAAGTTTCTGAGACACATAACGAGGAAAGAGGGCTTGGAGAATCTGATACTCACAGGACAGACAGAGGGAAAGATAGACAGGAGAAAGCAGCACGAGACATACTTGATGGTCTTGAGCAAATGGATGGGGATATCAAGAGGAAAAATATTAGAAGCAACAAGAGACAGGAGTAAGTGGAAATCCATGATCACTCACATCCTGAAAAAACACGTCACATACAGAAGAAGAACAGTTAAAATAGATTTTTCTTTTCAGATCAATAAAACTAATTATACACAAACTGAAGCAGCATTAAAAAGCATTTATAATTTTAAGGCGCCATATCTTTTGCGTCTCGCTGTTTAATTGAGCGAAAATGCTTAAGTGGACAATATAATGACAAAAACAAGTACAACAAATGAAAAAAGTCAGTTCAAATAGGTTGATTCAAATTCATTTATAATGTGAATTTACGACTGTCATCACTCGGTTCACACTCCACCCATGTCTATTGAACAGGTTAAGAGGCTCATCACTTGTTCTCTGTTTAGGATGTGGTTTCCGGCTTTCTCTTTTCCAATCTTCTCACTTTGTTTTTTTTTTCAATTGGAGTAGATAGATCTATCTATCGCCCGGTTCACACTCCACCCATGTCTATTGAACAGGTTAAGAGGCTCATCCATTGTTCCCTGTTTAGGATGTGGTTTCCGGCTTTCTCTTTTCCAATCTTCTCACTTTGTTTTTTTTTTTTTCAATTGGAGTAGATAGATCTATCGCCCGGTTCACACTCCACCCACGTCTATTGAACAGGTTAAGAGGCTCATCCCTTGTTCCCGGTTTAGGATATGGTTTCCGGCTTTCTCTTTTCCGATCTTTTCACTATTACGTAGCCCCCTGCATATCAGTGGCGTTACCGCCTTGTTCGGGGTGATACGATTAAAAAAAAAAAAAAAAAAAAAAAAAATGGTAACACTGATCGGTTCAGTAAGAACAAATTGACAGCTTATCTCAAAAGTGACCTACAAACTGTTGTTATCTGGGGCAAAGCATAGATTGTTACTTTTAACACCTCCATAACAAAAGTACTATTTTTTAATTTTCTTAGAGAATAATTTTTATCTTGCATCTTGCACCAGCATGACTGATGCTAACCTCCAAGAGAGTGACTTCTAGAAACTTCTAGGGATAACAATTAAAATAATCATACTAGGTCTGCTGTTAGCAAGGATGGTTCATTGCAATGTTCTAGACAGTTTTTATTTCCAGAATCTATCTTACACATTTATAAATCTACCATTCATTCATGCATTGAATATTGCTGCCACTCTTATTTATTTGTGGTTTCTTAATAATGGATACAAACAAGAATCTGCAATGTTATTGGTCCTGACCTGGTATCTTGGCTTCAGTCCCTTTTGCATTACCATAACGAAGATACCCTGTGCCTTTTCTATAAATACTTTCATGGTAATTGTTCTGACAAGCTCCACCTCATTACAAATTTAATTGCAGTACTAGATTGGTAATAAGGTCACATTGTTTTATAATTCAAATGGTTAGATGCGACTGTGAGTCTTACACTAACAGTTTCTTCTCTCACATATCTCACTTGTAGAACTCTCGTTCAGCATATTGCTTTTCTGTCAAGTTTGATCTTTAAAAATTTAAATGCAATGTCAGTTATTATCTTTTGAATTCTTGGTCTTTTATTGGTCTATCTACTTAACGCCTTTCCCTGACATAGATGTGTATATATACAGTATTTACATTATTCGTACCATTGTCCTCATCTTTGTTGCCATTTGTACAATGGTTCGACCATTGTACGCACAACAGGAACTAACAAACATCTATATCCATTGGGCCAGTGGATATAGACGTTGGTTAGTTCCTGTGACTTGACCCAAAAAGTAAATTACATGGTTAGAGGGAGATAACTCATGACTACCAAAAGAGGCACTACTATGCAAGGAATGAGGTACATTTACCCCAGTGATTGTAATAAAGGGTTAGGTTTGAAATTCCTAGCACCTGAAGAAGGCCGGAGCATACAATGGCTGAAACATCATACAAATAGCAACAAAGATGAGGACAACAGTCTGCATAATGTAAATACTGTAAATACAACCTCATCTCAGAAATATAGACAAATAGAATGATCTATTATTAAACATTGTACAAATGGCAACAAAGATGAGGACAATAGTCCAAATAATGTAAATACTGTAAATACTACCTCATCTCAGAAATATAGACAAATAGAATGATCTATTATTAAACGTCGTACAAATGGCAACAAAGATGAGGACAATAGTCCGAATAATGTAAATACTGTAAATACTACCTCATCTCAGAAATATAGACAAATAGAAATGACCTATTATTAAATGTCGTACAAATGGCAACAAAGATGAGGACAATAGTCCGAATAATGTTAATACTGTAAATACTTCCTCATCTTAGAAATATAGACAAATACATGTATATATGTTTTAATTGAAATTGTCTTTTTCAAACATAAGCAAATAAACACCTCCAAAATAAATTGTTCAAAATTTCACATGTTTAGACAACAATCTGCTGGAAACCAGTAATTACAAAGTGTAGTATCTGTTCTATATCCAAGGCTATAGAACCCAATCTGTCCTACTATTCAATCCATAGCTGGAGGGAGAAGAGATAGATTCATACGTTTCCCAGGGGTACTTGAACATCAACTATTCGATTTCTCATCCTGAACTGATATTCATTAGACCATCTTTATTAATAATTATAAAATAAGTCATTTCCCTATAAGAAAACATTTGGCATTCATTGACAGTGCAACTTTCAGTTGAAATTTATAAAATGTTTCTGTTAAGCATTTTTTTCAGAATAAAAAAAAGCTTTCTGAAGTCCACAAACTACTATAACTCTTTCTAGTAATGACGGGAGTTTTCTTTTGTTCAGATAGATACAGTCATCTATAAAGCCGATTTCGTGTATATGGAGACACCTGAATTTTTTTCCGAGAATTATAACAACTCCAGATAAAATTTATTTGTGTATAATGCAACCAGTCACTGAAAATGTATGACCGTTAACCTCTTCTACCTGTGTATAATAAAGAGTGCTTTGTATAACGCCATTTCGGCTTTTGTTAGGGTTGCCATTACAAATTGCTATAGAAGAATATTTATGCATTGTTTTGATAAATAATGTATTTATTAAATTATAAAGAATAGAGTTATGACGCATTCTTAACACTGGCTTTGTTTTTATGACTTATTTTGAAACCATAGTGTCATGTGATTTAGACATGTGTCATGGTCATTTTTTTTTACAGTAAAAATATTTAAAACTACTTCACCAATTAAAAAAATAATACAAAATAATAAAAAATAATAATAACGATAATAAAAATAAATTTAAGGATAATTATAATTATAATAATAAAAGGTTGTTAATTAAAAATAAAAATCACACTGACGGATTCTTAACATATCTTATGCAACGTTCTGACCATGTAGAATTAGCTTTGAAACGTTACTTGGCACTGTAAAATTTAACGTTTTTACTAAAAGAATTTAGGGAATCCTTATTTTGAAAACATTTGTAAAAATTTGTTTCCACCCCCACTTGTTAACACTTTAATTGCTAAAACTAGAAGTAATCTTATACTATTAGTCAAAATATTATCAAAGATCGAAAAAAAAGAAAAAGTCGGCACACTGATTGACATGAGTGTAACAAATGACAAAACCATTTCTGGAAAGGTTTTAAAAAAAACTAAGCAAAATACAAAACCTGGAGATGAAAACAGAAATAAATGTGGCACTATAACTGGAGCTCTGGGTCTGATAAAGAAAGAAACTCAAGAAGAATTCAACAAAATCCCTGTACGCTATCTTTTATCCCCACATTATTTCTAACAAGCTCAGCCCATATCAGGTGTGTCAATTTAATATTTTTCGTTAATAGGTGTTTTTTTTGTTTAATTAGGTGGAAGAACAAAAGCAATCACATCATTCCCTTGCCCTAGGTCATTCAATATGACCCATCTTTGGTTCAGTTAGTCAGTTAAGTGACATCCGTTATACACACTTGGGCAAAAGAGACATGACTGACTGGGTAGAAGATTATTCCACAATAAGTTGCCATTGCTTTCTGCGATAGACTAGTTGCCAGCCAAGGCTATAGAACCCAATCTGTCCTATTATTTAACCCATAACTGGAGGGAAAAGACAGATTAATACCTTTCCCAAGGGTGTTTATGCATAAGTGAATGAAGAAAATTCAACTTGACTTCGAACTCGGATCCCCGCTCTCTCATTCCAAGTCGATATCCACTGCATCACAATGCACATCCAATGCACATCATAACCCATAATACATTTTAGTCTATGGCTATATCGTGTTCAATACACTGGTTCCTGTCCGATCACTGAAGTTAAGCAACATCGAGCCTGTTCAGTACTTAATGGGTGACCATTTGGGAATACCAGGTGCTGTAAACGTAAAAACCAAGAATGGTCCACCGGTCCTCCAGGTTTGGGGGTTGGGTGATAGCCCTGCACCGTAAAAAACAGTTTGTTACACAAACAGCAACAAAAAGTTGCTGCCCTATGCACCATCTGGGTGTGATGGATAAATGATGATGATAATACTTTTTGCGCTTTTGTAAGTTGTTAATTCAGTATACAAGAGAATTATTATTATATAATGTAGGTCAAAAGAAATTTTAAAATAATAATAAGGATACGATGCCATTTCTGACCTTAGGTTTCTAGTTGCGAACTGGAAAGAAATGTGTATACAACAGAAATCAAAAGAAATTATAATGATAAGAAGAAAAATAATAAGAATAATTTTCTCAATTAGCATGGAACAGGCATGCCTTCCAGAGAGTAAAACACTACGCCTGCTTGGCCTGACACTCTCAGCCGACCTCAAGTGGAATGACTACGTCAAATCCATTGCTAAATCCGCTGCTATGAAAGTCGGCTCTCTATGCAAGGCCTGGAAATTCTTTCTGTCTGAACCTATCCTGCACTTATACAAATCTACCATCCACCCGTGTTTTGAATACTGTTGCCACATCTGGTCAGGTGCCCCTGCTATTCTCCTCGGGCTTCTTGACAAAATACAGTGAAGAATCTGTAACGTGACTGATACCGACTTAGCTGACCACCTGCAGTCACTCACTCACCAGTGTGACACGGATTCCCTGTGCCTCTTCTATAAATACTTTCATGGCTTCTGCTCTGATGAACTTAAATCACTGGTGCCCCCAGGTGTGAGTTTGCACGAGATACTAGATTGGCAACTAGGTCCCACCCTTTTACAGTGAAACCGATGAAATGTAACCGCAATTTCTACTCCAACAGCTTCTTTTCTCACACTTCCCGCCTGTGGAATTCCCTTCCACATGCTTGCTTCCCCGACGGCTATAACCTCCAGGAGTTTAAATGTAAGGTCAATAGACACCTCCTAACACACTAACCCTCCCATTCTCTCCAACTCTCCCCCTATGTACATCCTAACTCGTCTATCGCCCTGTGTAACCCCCTGCGCTATAGTGGCAGTGGAATGCCTTGCTTGGGGTGACATGATTAAAAAAAAAAATTGTCTCCGTCAGTCAGGGTTGACTATGGTTAGCATCCTAGTTGTCTGCTTGGCTGGAGCTGTGACTATAGAAACCGATGCAGGAGTGACAGTCTTTGTTGCAGAGGCTATTTTTATGTTTTGTTTCTGGTCTGTCGGAGCTGTCATTTTGCTTTCTGTGAACCCACTTCTCCATGGCGACTTGTGTCAGTTGCTCCTCCCTTGATTTAAGTTGTTGGGCCAGAGTACCTCTCCATTTGTCTATACTTCTGAGATGAGGTAGCATTTACACGATTTACATTGTTCAGATAATTGTCCTCATCTGTATTGTCATGTTTACATTTCGGCCATTGTATACTCTGGCCGTCTTCAGGTGCTAGGAATTTCAAAATCTCTTAAGCTGACCAAGCTAGAGAAAATTATTAGTGTCAAAGATTGCAATATGAACTGTGGTAAAAAAATGGTTACTGAGACATTTAGTATATAAGTCCCAGAAATTCTGATTCTATTGTCCTCAATGACACATGACCCAGTAGATATCGATGTTGATTAGTTCCAGTGACTTGATCCAAAGACGCTTCAGCAATGGTGAAGTGAAGGGAGATAACTACATGGCTACCAGAAGTGGTATTACACATGGAATGAGAAATACCCCATGATCATAATAAAGAGTTTGATTCGAAATTCTTAGCACCTGAAGAAGGCTGGAGTGTATATGGCCGAAATGTCATAAAGATGAGGACAATAGAATAGAATAATCTTCTCCAAAAAAATGATGCTGATGGTGATCTATTCCCAACCCTATTATCGCATCAAGAGTTTGGGACTTAAGAGTGAGACTAAAGACTTTATTCTTGTTGCACAGGACTAGGTGCCTGCTTACAAGCAGCTACCAAGCTAATATCTTGCATAATAGTCTTCTTTTTTTCTTCTTCTTTCTTCCTTCTTTTTCTTCTTCCTTCTTTTTCTTCTTTTTTCCTTTCTCTTCTTCTTCCTTTTTTTCTTCATATTCTTTTTCTTTTTTCCTCGTCTTCTTTTTCTTTTCCTGCTACCTTCTTCTTCGTTCTTCTTTTTCTTTCTTCATCTTCTTCCTTCTTTTTTCTTTTTCTTCTTTTTCCTTCTTTTTCTTCTTCCTTTTTCTTCTTCGTCCTTCTTCTTTTACTTCTTTCTTTTTCTTCTTTTTTCCTTTCTCTTCTTCTTTTTCTTCTTCCTTCTTTTTTCTTTTTCTTCTTTTTCCTTCTTTTTGTTTTTCTTCCTTCTTTTACTTCTTTCTTTTTCTTCTTTTTCTTCCTTCCTCTTCTTCCTTTTTGTTCTTCTTCCTCCTTCTCCTTCCTTTTTCTTCTCCTATGAGCCGTGTCCCTTCAGGACATCGGTGATCATAGCCTTTCATATCTTCCTATCCCTTGAAGCTCTTAACAGATTTTTTATCCCCCCCCACCCCGCCACGAAACTCTACTCTGCCATCCATTTACTCATGCCCATCAAGTATATCACATTGCTTTTCCCTGTCACTCTTTCCGTTTATCCACTCTGTGAGTATCAGATTCTCTAAGCCCTTCTTCCTCATTACATGTCCCAGAAACGAACCCAATATCTTGAAACTAATGATCAACTTATTCAGGATGCTCAATACTCACACCGAATAAGTAAAACGAAAACATACATTAAGGCCATAATTATTACACCACCCCAGTGTTTAAAAAAAAATTCTGTATTTCATACTTTTTTTTACTATTTATTGCCAGGTGAATAATTGTAAAAGAAAACAGAATGGTTCTTTTGTTAATATTGCACAATAGCATATGCCTCAAATGAATTTATAAATATTTAATAATTATACATTCTTTATTTATTTATTCTTGAATGTATTTATTTAATAATTATCTATATTGCAGTTTCATCAATGAAAAAATGAAGAAAATTTAGGGTGATTCAGACAAGTTCATCTTTGCTTCTATGCCTTGTAAGGTTTTGCAAAGTAATAATAACAAAAGAACCATTCTATTTTCATTTAGAATTATCCGCTAAAAATAGTATGAAATACATCATTTCTTTTAAAAGACTAGGATGGCCTGTGGCCTAATAATTATGGCCAGTACTGTAATCACCAGATGTGCGTTGTGGTGCAGTAGATATCGACTCAGAACGAGGAATTGGGGAGCCGAGTTCAAATTCCAGCTGAGTTCCTTGCATTCACTTACGCGCAAATACCCTTGGGAAAGGTATTAATTCGTCTCTTCCCTCCAGTTATGGGTTAAATAACAGGACAGAGTGGGTTCTATAGCCTTGGTTGGCAACCAGTCTACCGCAGAAAGCAATGGCAATATAATGTGTGATAATCTCTGCCCAGTCAGTCATGTCTCTTTTGAGACATGATCACCCAAAGCATGTATCATGTATGGCACTTAACTGACTGACTGTAATCATCATATTTGCATTGGAAGAACTGGTATGGTGATTTTCTAAGTGCAGCTTAGATGTGGCACAAGGCCTAAAGTATGGGGCACCCAGTGAGTATCACACTCACTACTCAATTGTAATGATTCTAGCAAGACAAGCTTGCTAGCCATCACACCACCTCAAGGTGCCCGAGCTGTGAACTGGTATGAATCTGTAATTTAGAAAGAAGATGTTACCATCTTCTGGGATATTTCTATCAACACAGATCAAAAAAATACAAGCAAAATTGTTCTGACATAACTATCAAAGGCAGAAAAGAAAAAGTTTGTAAATTGATTGACATTAGCATACCAAATGACAGAAACATCTCTACAAAGGTTTTTGAAAAAATAAACAAATACAAGACTTGAAGATGGATATAGAAAAACTGAAACTATTTCTGTTGTGGTTTAAGCTTTGGAAAATGATAAAAGATCTCCGAGCATCACATCCAGTCCATAAAAAAAAATTTCCACAAACATCTAAAACACAATAGCCAATCATCAACATTGCCACAATAAAAAAAATATATATGAACAAAAAGATGAGTATTTGTCTATATTTCTGAGATGAGGTAGTATTTACAGTATTTATGTTATTAGGACTATTGTCCTCATCTTTGTTGCCATTTGTACAACATTTCGGCCATTTTACACTCCGGTCTTCTTCAGGTGCTAGGAATTTTGAACTGAACCCTTCATTACATCACTGGGGTACATGAACTCCATTCCTTACCTAATGCCTCTTCTGGAATTCAGAAGAGGCATTAGGCAAGGAAAGGAGTTCATATACCCCAGTGATTGTAATAAAGGGTTTGGTTTGAAATTCCTAGCACCTGAAGAAGGCCAGAGCATACAACAGCTGAAACATTGTAAAAATGGCAACAAAGATGAGGACAATAGTTTGAGTAATGTAAATACTACAAAAAGATGAGCTTGGAAGTTACCAGATTTGCTTAAAAGAAAGCCCCTCATAAACGATTGAGACAGTACCAGGCCAACATTTATGACACTGTTGACAGTGTTCCACCTGAACCTTGTTGAACTCTCTGCTTCCAGGTAGAGAAAAACCCAGACAAGACTCTGCCCTTTAGCTTATCTGGGGAAAGATAGACAGGAGCCCACCCCTGTCTTATACAAGGTCTGGGAAATTTTGCCAAAGCTTAAGGGCTGGAAATTCCCACGTTAAAAAGCCTGGTGAGGTAACTTGAGTAATAGGCCAACAGTCCAGCTGTTGACACCAGCTTGTTCTCTCTCATCATGACCCCATGAGCCACCCCTCTTGTCATCATGAGGACCATGATATTTCATGACACTATTTCTGACCTTAGGTTGAGACCCAGAAGGAAATGAGTATACAACAGAAATCAAAGGAAATAATAATAACTGGTCAATATGTCACATTTTCACCCTCCCTCACTGTTGGTTCCAGTCCTGTAAAGGAATGACTGAAAAAAAAAAAAAATCCCCTTTCCTCAACTTTATTAATAAAACATACAGATGCATGATGGGATTTTTTTCTAGCCAATAAGATAGGCCACTTCTCAGTCTCATCAAAATTAGTTCTATTCTTTCTTGTCTTGCCTTCAGAATGCTGCAATTGTTTGTCGGTATTCCTTTTCTGTGTTAACACCATTCTTAATTTGAGAATTTTTTTACGGTTATTTTGCCTAGTATAGAGTGTTTGTTCAATATTATTTCTGTCCCGAGAGAACACAGCTTAAGAAAAGCTGAAAATAATTCTCTTGTATAATGAATTAACAACTTACAAAAGTGCCAAAAAGTATTTTAGCAACTAGGTCCCACCCTTTTACAGTTAAACAAATAAGATGTAACCGTAAATTCTACTCCAACAGCTTCTTTTCTCGTGCTTCCCGCCTGTGGAACTCCCTTCCACAAGTCTGCTTTCCCGACAGCTACAATCTCCAGGTGTTTAAATGTAGGGTCAATAGACACCTCCTATCACACTAATTCCCAATTATTCTCAGAACACTCTCATCTACCCAACCCCCATTCTCTGTATCCTTACCCGCCTATCACCCACCCTCTGACATTTCATATATTTAATCATCCTTTCTCCACTCTATGTAGCCCCCTGCGCAGTAGTGGCAGTGACATGCCTTGCTCGGGGTGAAACGCTTATAAAAAAAAAAAAAAAATCATCATTTATCCATCATCACATCCAGATGGTGCATAGGGCAGCAACCTTTTGTTGCTGTTTCTGTAACATAACTGTTTTTTACGAGGCAGGGTTGTTAGCCCTGCACCCAACCCCCAAACCTGGAGGACCGGTGGACCATTCTTGGTCTTTACGTTTACAGCACCTGGTATTCCCAAATGGTCACCCATTAAGTACTGACCAGGCTTGATGTTGCTTAACTTTGGTGATCGGATAGGAACCGATGTATTCAACATGATATAGCCATAGACTAAAAAGTATTATGGGTTATATTATTAGGGCTGAAATTACTGCAACTTTATTAAAAACATCCGAAGTTATTAACAAATTAGGTCTGGAAGTCAGATTGCTGCGATCTTTTGTCTGTATTCCATTTTGTAAGTTAAATCCATTCTTAGTTTGTGAACATTCTGCCTTATTAATGTTGTTTTGCCTTAAATAATTTGTTTGCTTAATATTTTTTTTGTGATTCTTTTCTTTTCCCTTGTTAATGTTTGTTGCAAACTTTGCCATTTTCATTTGTTGGGTATTTCTGCCAATCAAGGCTGCTGCAAAGTTTTCATGGGCCCCTACCACCGTATGTATGATATGAGGCCCCCTACTACTACATTTTTATTTTTATACGGTTGTATTCATACAAAAATACGGATTTTATTCAATTGTAACCTAATTATACACAATAATGGATCATATGCAAAATAGGTGAACAATTTAACTCGAAAAATTGAAAATAAATACAATGTATCGAAATACAAATTAGAGACCTGTCATAATAGATGATTCCAGCCTATGTACAATAATGGATCATATGCAATATAGGTGAACAATTTAACTTGAAAAATTGAAAATAAATACAATGTATCGAAATACAAATTAGAGACCTGTCATAATAGATGATTCCAGCCTATGTACAATAATGGATCATATGCAAAATAGGTGAACAATTTAACTCGAAAAATTGAAAATAAATACAATGTATCTAAATGCAAATTAGAGACCTGTCATAATAGATGATTCCAGCCTATGTACAATAATGGATCCTATGCAAAATAGGTGAACAATTTAACTCGAAAAATTGAAAATAAATACAATGTATCTAAATGCAAATTAGAGACCTGTCATAATAGATGATTCCAGCCTATGTACAATAATGGATCCTATGCAAAATAGGTGAACAATTTAACTCGAAAAATTGAAAATAAATACAATGTATCTAAATACTAATTAGAGACCTGTCATAATAGATGATTCCAGCCTATGTACAATAATTGATCATATGCAATATAGGTGAACAATTCAACTAGAAAAATTGAAAATAAATACAATGTATCTAAATACTAATTAGAGACCTGTCATAATAGATGATTCCAGCCTATGTACAATAATTGATCATATGCAATATAGGTGAACAATTCAATTAGAAAAATTGAAAATAAATACAATGTATCTAAATACAAATTAGAGACCTGTCATAATAGATGATTCCAGCCTATGTACAATAATGGATCCTATGCAATATAGGTGAACAATTCAACTAGAAAAATTGAAAATAAATACAATGTATCTAAATACAAATTAGAGACCTGTCATAATAGATGATTCCAGCCTATGTGGCTTACGGCCATATCATGTTGAATACACCGGTTCTCGCTCGATCACTGAAGTTAAGCAACGTTGAGCCTGGTCAGTACTTAGATGGGTGACCTCTTGGGAATACCAGGTGTTGTAAGCATTTAGTGACAGATGTGTGTTGGATATCGGCTCGGAAAAGAAATCACTGAGCCAAGTTCGAATTCCAGTTGAATACCCTGCATTCACTTAAGCACTGGTACCCTTGGGAAAAGTATTAATCCGCCCCTCCAGTTATGGTTAAAATAACAGGGTAGGACTTGGGGACCCTGCCCTTAAAAACAAGTCCCAATGAATCTTGATACTCGAAAAGAAAAAAGTATTACTAGACACAAAAATATATAAAAACAACAACAAATTGTTGAAAGAAAAAGGTATTACCAGCAATAAATAAATAAAAAAAAATTTAGTTGGCAATAAATGACCCACCAAGGTGTTGATATGCCATAAAACAAACCAACCAACCAACCAACTAATCCAACATATTTTTTTTTTTTTAATCATATCACCCCAAGCAAGGCGATAACGCCACTGATACGCAGGGGGCTACGTAAGGGTAAAAAGAATGGAAAAGAGAAAGCCAGAAACCACATCCTAGACAGGGAACAAGGAACGAGCCTCTTCACCTGTTCAATAGATGTGGGTGGAGTGTGAACCGGGCGATAGTTTAGTCTATCTACTCCAATTGAAAAAAAAATAAAAATAAAGAGAGCAAAGAGTGAAAAGATTGGAAAAGAGAAAACCAGAAACCGCATCCTAAACAGGAAACAAGGGATGAGCCTCTTCACCTGTTCAAAAGATGTGGGTGGAGTGTGAACCAGGCGATAGTTTAGTCTATCAACTCCAATTGAAAAAAAAAAGAGTGAAAAGATTGGAAAAGAGAAAACTGGAAACCGCATCCTAAACAGGAAACAAGGGTTGAGCCTCTTCACCTGTTCAAAAGATGTGGGTGGAGTGTGAACCGGGCAGTAGTTTAGTCTATCTGCTCCAATGAAAAAAAAAACGTTGTTGAATTGCTAAGTTTTAACCTAGTTAAAGTCCAGGCAATTAAATTTCTAAGAAAACAAAATTAATCCTTCAATTAAGCATGAAAAGTTTTAAAATCAAGCAAAAATTAGACAAAACGAAAAAAAAAATAAAAAATAAAATATAATGGCTCACCCAGAACAGAATTCAACAGTATTCAAAACATTTTAACTCCAAACCAAAAACAAAGCTACTGCCCTCCGAAAAAAAAAAAAAAAAAAAATTTCTAACTTTTTCGTCACAGAATGTGGAAATGGGATGCTAGCCAATCGGCCAGCAGAGAAGAGGAAGGTGTACAATAATGGATCATATGCAATATAGGTGAACAATTTAACAAGAAAAATTGAAAATAAAGACAATGTATCTAAATACAAATTAGAGACCTGTCATAATAGATGATTCCAGCCTATGTACAATAATGGATCATATGCAATATAGGTGAACAATTCAACTAGAAATATTGAGAATAAATACAATGTATCTAAATAGAAATTAGAGACCTGTCATAATAGATGATTCCAGCCAATGTACAATAATGGATCATATGCAATATAGGTGAACAATTCAACTAGAAAAATTGAAAATAAAGACAATGTATCTAAATACAAATTAGAGACCTGTCATAATAGATGATTCCAGCCTATGTACAATAATGGATCATATGCAATATAGGTGAACAATTCAACTAGAAATATTGAAAATAAATACAATGTATTTAAATACAAATTAGAGACCTGTCATAATAGATGATTCCAGCCTATGTACAATAATGGATCATATGCAATATAGGTGAACAATTCAACTAGAAATATTGAAAATAAATACAATGTATCTAAATAGAAATTAGAGACCTGTCATAATAGATGATTCCAGCCTATGTACAATAATGGATCATATGCAATATAGGTGAACAATTCAACTAGAAAAATTGAAAATAAATACAATGTATCTAAATAGAAATTAGAGACCTGTCATAATAGATGATTCCAGCCTATGTACAATAATGGATCCTATGCAATATAGGTGAACAATTCAACTAGAAAAATTGAAAATAAAGACAATGTATCTAAATAGAAATTAGAGACCTGTCATAATAGATGATTCCAGCCTATGTACAATAATGGATCATATGCAATATAGGTGAACAATTCAACTAGAAATATTGAAAATAAATACAATGTATTTAAATACAAATTAGAGACCTGTCATAATAGATGATTCCAGCCTATGTACAATAATGGATCATATGCAATATAGGTGAACAATTCAACTAGAAATATTGAGAATAAATACAATGTATTTAAATACAAATTAGAGACCTGTCATAATAGATGATTCCAGCCTATGTACAATAATGGATCATATGCAATATAGGTGAACAATTCAACTAGAAATATTGAAAATAAATACAATGTATCTAAATAGAAATTAGAGACCTGTCATAATAGATGATTCCAGCCAATGTACAATAATGGATCATATGCAATATAGGTGAAGAATTCAACTAGAAATATTGAAAATAAATACAATGTATCTAAATACAAATTAGAGACCTGTCATAATAGATGATTCCAGCCTATGTACAATAATGGATCATATGCAATATAGGTGAACAATTCAACTAGAAAAATTGAAAATAAATACAATGTATCTAAATACAAATTAGAGACCTGTCATAATAGATGATTCCAGCCTATGTACAATAATGGATCCTATGCAATATAGGTGAACAATTCAACTAGAAAAATTGAAAATAAATACAATGTATCTAAATGCAAATTAGAGACCTGTCATAATAGATGATTCCAGCCTATGTAGAATAATGGATCATATGCAATATAGATGAACAATTCAACTAGAAAAATTGAAAATAAATACAATGTATCTAAATACAAATTAGAGACTTGTCATAATAGATGATTCCAGCCTATGTACAATAATGGATCATATGCAATATAGGTGAACAATTCAACTAGAAAAATTGAAAATAAATACAATGTATCTAAATAGAAATTAGAGACCTGTCATAATAGATCACTCCATCTTAAATAAATCAACAATGTTTTACAATAATTTTCAACATCAACTTGAGTCTGTTCTTGTTAAAATCAGGAGCTGTTGCCAATTATATTTAATTTAACCATGTCAGTTACTCTACATTCATATAGAAAATTGGTTAGAATATAAGCCACAAGTTGTACAGAATGAAGAGGCTACTATCTTCTTGAATTTTAAGTCTTCAGGCAGATAGGGAAATTCAGAGACATCAACAAGATATAGTTGTTAAAAATCATGTTGAAAATACATGTCTGCTGATAGCTGCTGCAGCCTCAACTGACAAAAACATGTCTTTGAAAATGTTTGAAATGCTAAGCAAATACAATGACCTTAAGAGAGAAATCAGTAGAACATGGCATCACAAGGCATCATCATTACCTGTTGTTACTGGGGGTCTGGGAATGATATCGAAAGAAGAAAACAAGTTTGAGGATCAAATTTCTGGAAGCCCTAAAATATAAGAATTGCAAAATATCATACTTATGGGTAGATCTTTGTTGCATAGATTTTTTTCTATGCAGTAATCACAATTCTTCTTCTTCAAGTGTTTTGTCCCATCAAGACACAGATGCTCATGGCTCTCTACAACGTCCTGTCCCTTGCAGTTTTTAATAACCTTTGTTTTTTCTGTTACTTCTCCTCAGCCTTGTTCTGCCATCCATTTACACAAACTCATTAAATATGTAACACATTGCCTTCCCCTGTTTTTCCTGCTCTCAATCTGTCCTGTGAGTATCAGATTTTCCAACCCTTCCTTCCACATTGCATACCCCAGAAACCTCAACTGTCTCTTTCTTGATGCATGTCAGGTGAACTGCATTTGGCTTACCCAACTATCTCTCTTTTGCGGATTCTGTACTTCTTCAAAGAACATTTTATAAAGACAGACTCAAAGAAAATAATGAAACGAACAATTAACTAAACGGTCACATCAAAGACATCAACGACTACAACTGCACCTCATTCCTACATATTGTCGTTTCTACTCTCATACATTCAACTTGTGCGTTGTGGTGCGGATGTGCATTGTGGTACAGTGGATATCTACTCGAAACTACAAATCGGAGAGCCGAGTTCGAATTCCAGTTGAATTCCTTGCATTCACTTACGCACAAATAACCTTGGAAAAGGTATTAATCCGTCTCTTCCCTCTAGTTATTGGTTAAATAATAGGACAGATTGAGTTCTATAGCCTTGGCAACCAGTCTACCACGGAAAGCAATGGCAATCAACAGCGGGATAATCTTCTGCCCAGTCAGTCATGTCTCTTTCAAGACATGATCACCCAAAGCGTGTATCACATATGGCAGGCAACTGACAGTACACTTAAGTACTTACATAAACTCTTTTTATCAATTTTGTACCTGACACATAACATTACTGAACTCATCTTACCAGCCTTGTGCCAATCATTATAAACATTACTATCATTGTGTATAACACAGAATTATTAATGTTTATATAAATTATTATTCTTACACACTATCTTGATGGGTTTTTTTTTTATTTAAGTGCATTTTTTATGGTGGACTAACTAAACTTGTAGCGAACAAAACAATTTCTCTGGAATTTACAAACTTTGCTTAGCACACATAAAACTTGCAAAATTTCACACTTCGATGCGAAATGTTTTTCAGAGAATAGAAAACTAGAAAACATCTAAAAACAAAATAGAATGCCAGAATCCCATCCAGGAGTGAATTCTTAAATGACCTGTTCCGAGCCCCACAAACGAAATAAAAGACAGAGCAAGAGAGAAATGAGACAAGCATAATTTATACGTTCCTTGACAAATGTCAAGTGATCGCTATTATTGTCTTTTTCTTTCTCTTTTACCTCCTTCCTTTTCGCCATTCATCTTGACCAATAACTTCAAAGACAATCCTACCCAACAATAAACACTCATACATACATACATACATTCCTGCCTACGTACACATAAACTCACTTTTGCAAGGACTACTACGAACTCTTGATACCCTAAACTACTTACTACTGTTTCTCATTGAACATTATCTTCTACTAATTCATGTTATTGTTTTATATTAATAAATTTCTATTTAAACATACAAAAGGTAAACTTTTATTCTTCCACAAATCCACTTGTTGATAACCTTCTGATAATTCTGGATAAAACCTGTAAGTTGTAGGAAGTTTAGTTATGTCTGACACAAGGCCAATTCAATAAACATTAACCATCTTCCTACTGCTGCAGACTAACTAAACTAAACAAGACCAGATTAAATCACACAATCCACCATTAACTGGTGACGAACTACAAATAAATATACAGGTCCACCACAAACACAAGAAAAAGAAAACTGTAGAGCCGATTTTTAAGCACCTATTAGATATGGCACAAGGCCAAAACACGGGATACCCAGTGAGGCTCGAACTCATTATTCAGTTGTAATAGACAAGCTTGTTAACTATTACACCACGCCGAGGTGCCCAAAGAAAAAAAAACATTAAGGAGAGAGAACAGGAATTAAAAAATATATATTAATATTGCATTTATATTTTTGAAGAACAAACTTGACAAGAAAGCAAGAAGCCAGAAAAGAGTTCCACATGCGAGAAGTGAGAGAGAAGAAACTGTTAGCATAGAACTTACGGTTACATTTTTTTTTTTTTTTTTTTGTCATTTTAACAGTCAAATGATGATACATTGTTGCCAATCTGGTAGTACTGTGCTTAAATTCATAAAGTCAGGGTATAATAGAGGAAAGTTCATCAGAACAAATACCATAAAAGTATTTTTTTTTTTTTAATAGAAAAGACACGGGGGGCTACATTACGGCGGTGGGGGAGTGATTGAAAATGAGATGCTGGGTCAAGACCAGTAACATTGCAGATTCTTTTAGAATCCCTATAGGCGCAGAAGCACGAAACAAGATGTGACACTCACAGTGAGTGACAACAGTTGCATGGACGGATGGTAAACTTTTTTGTTTTGTAAGATACATCCAGACATCAAAAGCGATTTTTAACTTAAAAGATGATAGCAGTAGTTGGCAATTGTAGTAAAAATAAAGATTACAGAAGAAAAGGCAACCTCGAATGAAAATCGCCCGAAAGTCAACAAAAAAAAAAAAAAAAAAAAAAAACTGATGCTAACCTGTGAACAGAACATTTTTTTTAATGATATAATAGACTGTAAAAAGCCCTTCCCTTTAAATTTAAATTTACCCAGCTGGGTCAACGACACTCAACAACGAATAGTTTTTCCATTTTTCTCATTTACGTTTTTATGTCAAATAAATAAAAACTGAAAATATTACCGAGAGGAAAAGGCAAACAACATTTGTCCCAACGATAACATTTTTTTTATTCGATACTAAAAAAAAAAAAAGAAAAAACGAACAAAAATAAATTTGACAGCACTTTTTTAGATAATAAATTTGACAGCACTTTTTTAGAAAGAGAGAGCAAACATTTTTTTAAAAGTTGCTATCCATATCAACTGTTTTTCTTTTTCTTTTTTTTCCACTATTTATTTATTTATTTATTTATTTTTTGAGGTTACATATCTCGAAATTACAACATGCGTAAAAAAAATCCAAATAAATGAAGGTCTAATTAACAATAAAAATGACTTACACAATTGATATAAAAATGCTGAAAATAATTATTTTATTAATAACTTTCTTTGACCTAATTGAGATGGGACAAAAAGGGTATTTATTTCTAAAAAGGGCGGGGTTTCTTGGTGGGCAAAAAAAAAAAATAAAATAAAATAAAATCTAAAAAGATTTGTTACAAGTACAACACTTTTATTTGCAACAGATTCCATTTTTCCGTTTCATATTGTGGCCAACTCTTCTTACCAAAAGCAAAACAAAAAAACCACAGGAGTATGACGCGTGTTTTATTAAATTTTAAAATTAACATAAGTTTTAAAATTTAAATGATTTAATAGACAAAAAAATTAATTTTTTCTAGATTTGTATGATACAAATTCTCCAAAGAAATATCAACATGGTCATTTTAATTAAGTTGTGTCACGAGATGAAGTTTTCCGTAGGCGGAATCTGTTGTGGGTAATAAATATTTTTTTAATGTTTTTTTATTTATTTTCTTTCCTCGGTATGATTTTTTTTTTTAAATTCATATTTTTTAAGTTTCAAATATTATTTCCTTTCGTTGTGTTGTTAACCCAGAAACCTAGGAACGAGAGGAATGTCTTGCATTGCAATTATTTATATTTTTTAAGTGCTCTCTATTGTGAAGCGAGCCAAAAAATACTGAAAAATAATAAAATTGTTTTTTCATGGGCAGCAAAATAAATAAAAAAAAAACAAGCAGGCAATATCTAAAAACGAGGAGAAAAAAATTAAAGAAATACGTCTTTTTTGGGCGATGTGCTCTGTCAGAAAATAACAATGACAAATAGAGTCATATTTCGTGTATCATTGCATCTCAACGTGACACGATTTCAGTTTACGGATGTCGAATCGCGACATAATTTTCACTTAAAATCTACGCACAAATTGACAACGTTGTTAAAAAAAAAAATTAATAAAATTAATCAATAGAATTTTATTTGCAGATACATCTTCACATTAAACAGAATTACAACTTGCATAATTGGAGATTAATTTTATTTAAATTATTTAATCTTGTTCACATAAATGGCTTAAAAACGAAACGTACAACTAAAAATAAAAAAACAGTTCCTTTTTTTTTATTTATGTTTTTACAATAACAATTAATGTTCGAAAAAGTTTGATAAATCATTAACGCATAAAAGCTTTCGAAATTATAGAACTTATTTTTGCATTTTTATTTAGAATAATGGTAATCCTGTAAAAGACCCAAGAGCCACTCGAAGTAGAGGGTTACAAAATAAGCGGCATAGTTGCTTTCTATAATAGTGAATTACCCTTCAAACAAACTAAACGTTAGAAAACTATTTTTTTTACACAGATAACCAAAGAAGCGAGTAACTCTTCGTTTGTTTTTCGTTTTTTGTTGTTGTTTTTTTTGTTTTTTTGTTTTTTTTACCTTGTTGTTGCTGTTTTGTTATCAATTTTTTATCTTTAAAAATAATAAAAAACGCATCTGGAAATTTTAAACCAATGCTCCTTCCACTCTTAACCACGGAGATACAGTACACACGCAATGATTTACGTTGTTACCCCGATGATCATCCGTAGAATCAAAAATATGTCAATCATGCTTTGCTCGTTTTGAACCCAGTTTTCATGTTTTTTTAAATATAGGTTTATGTTTTTACATATAAATCCATGTTAAAAATTATTGCAATTGTCATAAAACAATGTGCACGAAATAGTTTTGAAAACTTCCAATGAAATTAAATAGATTTTTCGCTTTCTTTCGCATAAATTCACCTATAAGACTGTTAACACGCACTTTTTTGGTGTTGTAGTCACAGGGTTTCAGGTGTTAAAAGTAAAACTAAAAAAGCATGGAATTTCTTTTTTATTACAACATAAATTAACTTACAGTTATTAAATAACTGTTAACAGTCGCAAATAAATAATAATAAAACAGATCAAGAACATACCAATTAAAAAGAACGTTTTTGAAGTCATTATTTGTATAGAAAATAAAAAAAAATTAAAAAAGAATAAAGTTTCCCAGCAAAAAAAAAGCAAAAGAAAGACTCACTGTTGTTGATTGTTGAATATTGAATAAACATGTTTTGTTTAGAGAGATTTTAACAAGGATGTAATAAATAAATAAATACTTTTACGAAAACCACAAGTAAAAAATATGAGTATTTAAGACATAGAGAAGGAAAATCAATTTTCAAATATTGCACAACCTGTTCCTAGGCAGACTTTGTTGGTCTACTTTTTCTTAATCTCAATTCATCATCATATCTACTTTTATCAATTTACAAAGTACATACAAGATAATCTCTAATTCTCTAAGTAGTATTTGAGGACAAGTAGAAAGTGGCCTGTTTAAATTATCGAAAGATTTTTTTTACGACAATTGAAATTCAGTGAGGATTTAGGAAAGCCACAACTTCTTAATCTTAAGTATTGTTTATGTGTGTGTGTGTGTGTGTGTGTGTGTGTGTGTGTGTGTAGGCTGAGATAGATATGTGAACAAGATTACATACATATATATACATAGATGTAAGAAGATAGATAGATAGATAGATAGATAGATAGATAGATAGATAGATGTGAAGAGAATGAGATAGATAGACAGATAGATGTGAAGAGAATGAGATAGATAGACAGATAGATGTGAAGAGAATGAGATAGATAGACAGATAGATGTGAAGAGAATGAGATAGATAGACAAATAGATGTGAAGAGAATGAGATAGATAGACAGATAGATGTGAAGAGAATGAGATAGATAGACAGAGAGATGTGAAGAGAGTGAGATAGATAGACAGATGTGAAGAGAATGAAATAGATAGACAGATAGATGTGAAGAGAATGAGATAGATAGACAAATAGATGTGAAGAGAATGAGATAGATAGGCAGATAGATGAAGAGAATGAGATAGATAGACAGAGAGATGTGAAGAGTAATGGAGATAGATAGACAGAGAGATGTGAAGAGAGTGAGATAGATAGACAGATGTGAAGAGAATGAGATAGATAGACAGATAGATGTGAAGAGAATGAGATAGATAGACAGATAGATGTGAAGAGAATGAGATAGATAGACAGAGAGATGTGAAGAGAGTGAGATAGACAGATAGATGTGAAGAGAATGAGATAGATAGACAGATAGATGTGAAGAGAATGAGATAGACAGATAGATGTGGATGAATGAGATAGATAGACAGATAGATGTGAAGAGAATGAGATAGATAGACAAATAGATGTGAAGAGAATGAGATAGATAGACAAATAGATGTGAAGAGAATGAGATAGATAGACAGAGAGATGGAAGAGAGTGAGATAGATAGACAGATAGATGTGAAGAGAATGAGATAGATAGACAGAGAGATGTGAAGAGAATGAGATAGACAGACAGATAGATGTGAAGAGAATGAGATAGATAGATAGATAGATAGATAGATAGATAGATAGATGTGAATGAATGAAATAGATAGATAGATAGATAGATAGATAGATGTGAACAGAATGAAATAGATAGATAGATAGATAGATAGATAGATAGATAGATAGATAGATGAACAGAATGAAATAGATAGATAGATAGATAGATAGATAGATATTTGTGAAGAGAATTAGATAGATAGATAGATAGATAGATAGATAGATAGATAGATAGATGCGAAGAGAATGAAATAGATAGACAGATAGATGTGAAGAGAATGAAATAGATAGACAGATAGATGTGAAGAGAATTAGATAAATAGATAGACAGATGTGAAGAGAATGAGATAGATAGATAGATAGATAGATAGATAGATAGATGTAAACAGAATGAAATAGATAGATAGATAGATATTTTTTTGTGAAGAGAATTAGATAGATAGATAGATAGATAGATAGATAGATAGATAGATAGATAGATAGATGCTAAGAGAATGAAATAGATAGACAGACAGATGAAGAGAATGAAATAGATAGACAGATAGATGTGAAGAGAATTAGATAAATAGATAGACAGACGTGAAGAGAATGAGATAGATAGATAGATAGATAGATAGATAGATAGATAGATAGATAGATGTGAAGAGAATGAGATTATAGATAGATAGATAGATAGATAGATAGATAGATAGATAGATAGATAGATAGATAGATAGATGTGAAGAGAATCTAGAGGGATAGATTGACAGACAGACAGACATGAGACTTCGTCAGTTTCAGTTACAAATAAATCTTGACGTCCAGGTTTTTAAAAAATAATTTCATTTTTATAACCTCGTTTCTTATTGCAAATTCGTTTCATTTAAATTTTTTTAAAAATTCAATGCAATGCAATATTTTTCGGGATAAAATTCATTCATTTTTTTAAATTAAACAATAAATAATGAATGTCTAAAATTTTTAGCTGAAAATGTTTTTATTTTTTATTTCTCCTGACTTTTTAGTCAACAAATGAAATTATCCAACATTTATTGTCTGGCTTCATATTGTGAAAAAAAAAAATGCAGGATTTTTTTTTGTTTTTTAATACCATTTTTTTTTAACTAAAAAATGAAATAAAAAAAACATTAAATTAGACTAGAGAAAGCTTAAAAGAAAATGTTTTCAAAATTGTTAAAAAATAAAATGTTTATAAAAATAAATATTCTCAATTTTCTTTATTTTTAAAAGGATGCACTGCACACAGACACACTTCACCGTCCCATGTTTAATCCGAATAAATAAATAAAAATTATTTGTTGCTCGTTTAAGAATTTTTCAGGAATGGTTTTCTTTATTTTATGCTTGGTATTAAATAACAACTAAAAAGGCTTATTAATTAAATTAAAAGTTTTAATTTTAAAATAAAAAAAAATAATAAATTATTTAAACTTCAATACAAGTTAAAAAATCATATTTTTTTCTTTTTTTTTTTTCTTAATTATCTACATTACAAAAAAGTTCAAATTATTTATGTCGTAATTTAAATTAAATTTAAATATATTTTTTGAAAAAAAATCCGTCTTGTCGATTTCTTTCCCAAGGGAAGAAGTAAGCTTTTTAATAATAAAATAAATAAATAGAAATCCTCTTTCTAATTTAATGCAAATAAAAATATATAAACAAAAAAACAGTGTTTTGTTTATACATTTTGAAAACAGGTTTCCTATCTTATGAAAATATAAATAAGGAAAAAATATACTCACAAGGGAAATTTCAAAATTAATGTCCTTTTCCGTCTAAAAAAAGCCAGTTTAATTTTGTGTGGCAAGTCCCTTTAGTAAAGACCAGGCATAAAGTAATGATTATTTTCTCAAAAAAGGTGGTTCACTTGGAGAATAGACACCAACAGGTCCGTGTATCTTCCTAATATAATTTGTTTTTGCTTGTGAAATGAGGACCTTGTGTAAATGTGTGCCGTAAGTGGCGGCCTATACTATGCAACAACAGAAGAAGTATTAGTAGCAAGCAGGCACGACGTTGAAGCGGGGAAAGTGGAAGTCTGAAAGCAGTTGGATTGCAGTCGGACTGCAGTTGAAAAGCAGCCTGGTTGGAGCGGATAGCAGCAGAAGTACAACCAGCGGTATGGCGCGTCTTGTAGGATTGCAGTGGGGAAACAGTTGAGAAGCAGTGGAGCAACAGTTGTTAGTTGAATTATTTATTTTTTATTTTTTTGTCACTGATTAATACACAATGATATTGGATAGCACTCCCAGGTACACACACACACACACACACACACACACACACACACACACGAATATTTTTACTATTGATAAAAATAGAATAACGAAAACAACAAAAGCAAAGTAAACGTTTGTTTTTTTTTATGTTGAAAATTGGCAGCGTTCAGGGCCTAAGGATAAAAGCTGTTCCTCAAGTCAAAGGATTTTGTCTTTAGGGAAAACTGACAAAAAAACGTTGGTAACAGCCAAACAAGCGTTACCCGGAATGCGTGCTAGTTAAAAAAAAAAAAAAAAATCATCATCATCAACATCATTATTATTTTTAATAAATTATTAAATTTAGAATTAAAATTAGAACTAATCTTTTTTTTTTTTTAGTGTTTTACGGTGACGTTGAAAGCGAAGATATGTCGAACACAGCAGACGCCATGAGTACAAATATTTTACGACGCATTTAAATTCATCCACATTACCTACCGGGTAGGGATCATCATCATCTCTCAGTTGAGGCCCTGTCTTCGGGTAGAGCGCAGATCGGTTGAGTCTCTGTCGGAGAACAGATGGGCAGCCACGAAAAATAAAACACTTCTTAGAGATGCCCAGTCCTTGGGAACAGATGTCTGATGCCACACCACCCCATTGCACTACAGAGGGTAGATCAGTGGTTGCCGCCGACGCCAGCACTACCGACAGTTGCAGGGCTGAGAAATTTTTCTTCCTGACTTAGTGTACGTGCTCCGGCCCTCAACATAAATAACTGAACTTTGTCGGATCCCACTCCGGGTGTGGGGATGGGTAAATTTTTAAAAGTTTAATTTTGAAATATCAACACAAAAAGCGTTGAATATTTACCAATTCATACAGAAAACTTTTAATACATACTACAACACGCAAAAAAGTCCCAGCAATTGTCATTATTAATTACTAAAAACTAACCGCCAGTCAGTCAAGAGCCATACGTTATACACGCTTTGGGCGATCATGTCTCGAAAGAGACATCACTGACTGTGTAGAAGATTATCCCATAGTAGGTTGCTATTGCTTTCTGCAGTAAACTGGTTGCTAGTCAGGGCTATAGAACCCAATCTGTCCTGTTATTTAATCCATAACTGGAAGGAAGAGACGGATTAATACCGTTCCCAAGGGTATTTGTGCGTAAATGAATGCAAGGAATTCAAGTGGAATTCGAACTCGGCCCCGCGATTTGTTGTTCCGAGCCGATATCCTCTGCACCACAACGCAAACCCTAAAAAGGAAATGCTAACAGTAACACACTTAAATTGATAAATACAGTACTTACACATTTTAGATTTTACAAGCGTGTATGCTTTTTACATCTGTTCATCCAACTTTTATGTGCCTTGTCTCTTTGGCGATCATGGCTCTCTACATCTTCCTGTCTCTTGTAGCTCTTAATATGTTTTGTTCTATTTCTCCCAAACCCTATTCTACCATCCACTTGCTCAAGCCGATTCTGTATGTAATGTGCTTCTTTCCTATGTTCCTCTTTCCCTCTATCTGCCTTATGAGTATCAGATTCTCCAAGCCCCCTTTCCTCATTACGTGTCCCAGAAATTTCAAATGTCTCTTCCTGATGTTAAGTATAAGTTTCCTTCTTGTTTCCATTCTCTCCAAAACCTCGTCGTTTCTCACATGTTCGACCCATGGTGTCCTCAGCAACCTTCTGTAGAGCAACATTTCTGTTGCTTCGAGTTTCTTCTCCGTTTTTGAGGAGACTGTCCAGTTCTGTCCTGCTATTTAACCCATAACTGGAAGAAAGTTATTAACCCGTCTCTTCCCTCCAGTTATGGGTTTGTAGTGGACGAAGGCGTCCACTTACTAATTTAGATTTATGAGTCGACTCGACGTAACATGAGGTCATGATTTAAAGCACGATTTAAGGAAGAACAAAAAGGCGAAAGTAACCAGAAAAACAATGTATTGACAAAGGTTACATGGGGTTGAGAGAGCATGCATGAGAAAGTGAAAAGGAAAGAGTCATTCCCCTTCGTCTGTTCGTAGAAACAAAATAAGATGCATGAAGTTTTTACTCTAGCTGAAACAAAGGTTTGTAACAATTGTTAAGATTTTCGTAAAGAGTTCAAAGTTCAAATCCTTGAAGAAGAAAGTCAGACAGAAGACAAAGTTCTGTGTCTGTGTGTGCGTTGAGTAGAGAGAGAGAGAGAGAGACTTACATGCGAATGTAGCAGTCGGTGGATTTCTACTGACGAAGGTTGGAAAAATTGTGGATTTATGTGTAGGAAGTTATTTTATGTAAAGTCCTGTTTGAATGAAAGTTAATGTGCATAGTGTTAATGTAGGAGAAGAAAAATAAAAGAAATTTTGCGCCACTAATTGCTACACGCAATTAGTGCGCGTGTGTTTGTGTAAGTTAGGAAGACATGTCTGCACTTGTCCCGGGACGAAATCCTAACTAGTGTACCACGTGATGTTTTCCGTTTTTATTAGCATCGTTTTTGGCGAGAACCAGTCATCACGTGGACGGAGAGTGACCATGCGTGTGTGTGTGTGTGGGTGGGTGTCAATGTATGAAACCCCACAGGTTAAATTATAGGACAGGTTGTGTTCTATAGCCTTGGTCGGCAACTAGTCTACCGCAGAAAGCAATGGCAACCTACTGCAAGATAATCTATGACACTTAACTGACTGACTGAATATAATAATTAAAAACATGATTAAGGCTTCTACTGGGCATAAAGTAGGGGATCAATTTTTATATTGTTATGAAGTAATAAACTGATCCCCCACTAATTACTACTTAATAATATAATATATCTCTTCCCCCTCTAGCTATGAGTCTAATAACAGGACAGATTGGGTTCTATAGCCTTGGCTGGCAACCAGTCTACCGCAGAATGCAATGGCAACCTACTGCGGGATAATCTTCTGCCCAGTCAGTCATGTCTCTTTCGAGATATGATCGCCCAAGCGTGTTTCACGGATGGCACTTAACTGACTGACTGAATATAATAGTTGGAATAATGATTAAAGATTCTACTGGGCATAAAGTGGGGGATCAATTTATTACTTCATAACAATAGGAAACCGATCCCCCATTAATTACTACTTAATAATATAACACATCTTTTTCGCCTCTAGCTATGAGTTTAATAACAGGACAGATTGGGTTCTATAGCCTTGGCTGGCAACCAGTCTACCGCAGAATGCAATGGCAACCTACTGCGGGATAATCTTCTGCCCAGTCAGTGATGTCACTTTCGAGATATGATCGCCCAAAGCGTGTATCACGTATGGCACTTAACTGTCCAGCATCTTAAGCCTTACGCTGTTTCTGATTTTTATCAATAATCTTCCTGATGGGGCCTATGCAACAGGTGTTTACTCGTGCAACCAGACTGGCAACTGGGTCCCACCCTTTTACAGTTAGATTAACCAAATGCAGACGACAATTATACTTCTGCAGCTTCTTCTCTCGCACTTCCCGCCTGTGGAACTCGCTTCCATATTCTTGCTTTCCGGACGGCTACAACCTCCAGGAATTTAAATGCAATATCAATACTCATCTATTAACCACTTGACTCTAGTTCTTTCACCACCCCGTATGTCCTTTCCTTTCTCTCTACCTTTGCAACTGCATTCCCATCCTTCTCTTACTCCTTTCTAACTGGTTCGTCTTCCTCTTCACTCTCTTCTAACTAATCTTTTTACTCTTATGTAGCCCCCTGCACATCAGTGGCATTACCGCCTTGCTCGGGGTGATACGATTAAAAAAAAGAGACCTCAGTTCCCAAGCAGGCATCATTGCAGATGACATCACAATTCACTCCCTTCTCAGTAGGAAGTTTGCCAAAGGCTGGTAAAGTAAAGCCGATAGCTGCTCTTGAAACGGAACTCCAATCAGTGGTTAACTGGGCAGGAAAAGGTTTGTAAATTTGAAAGCCTCAAAAATAAAACTGCTCTCCCTTAACCACCATAGAGAAACATTCCAGCCAGCCATCATCATGGCCGATGCAAGTCTTCTGGAAAGCAACACACTATGCCTTCTTGGTCTTACTTTTTCAACCGACCTGATTTGAAATGACTACATTGAACCTATAGCAGCATCTTTTGCTAGGAATGTTGGGCCTCTGTGTTGGGCCAGAAAGTTTTTTTACGTAAGAGTCTATCTTGCACACTTATAAATCTACTATTCATCCATGCATTGAATACTGTTGCCATAGATGGTCGGGTGCTAGTGCTATTTATCTTGAGGTTCTCAACAAATCTGCAATGTAATCAATCTTGACTTGGCATCCCGCCTTCAGTCACTTTCTCATCAACATAACTTGGCTTCCCACTGTCTTTTCTACAAATACTTTTATGATGTGCTTTTTTCTCTGGTGTCCCAAACTATATGAATTTAAGTTTGCTGCTAGAGTGGCATTTAAGTCCAACACTTTTACTGTTAAAATAGTTAAATTTAAATTTCTCACACCTCCTGCCTGTGGAACTCTCTTCCGTTTACTTGTTTCCCTGATAGATACAATCTCCCAATATGTAAATCCAATGTCAATTATCATTAATACTTTTTTCACAACGCTATTTGTGCATAAGTGAATGCAATAAGTTCAACTGGAATTCAAACTTGGCTATAGAACCCAATCTGTCCTGCTATTCAACCCATAGCGGGAGGGAGAAAGGATGGATTAATATTTTTTTCTCAGCGGTATTTGTGCATAAGTGAATGCAACAAGTTCAACTGGAATTCAAACTTCTTTCTCTGATTTTTTTATTCAGATCCAATATTCATTGCATCAGAATGCACATCTTAGGACAATTTCCATATAAAAGAAAGAAAGAAAAGAAAAAATATTTATAGAAAAGGCGCGGGAAAGTTATGTTATGGCTGAGGAGAAAGTGACTGAAGTCAAAATGCCAGGTCAGGACTGATAATATAGCAGATTCTTCTTTGGATTTTATTTTACATTTTAGAAGCACCAGAACAGATGTGAGAAAATGTGGAGGAATAGACACTCCGTTTATCCCTCATATCACAACACCCCCCCCTTATTAACTCACTGTTTCTAAATCTAAATTTTACTGGGAACAATTTAACTGATTGAAACTAATTCTTTACATAGAAGTGTTAATATGTTCTAGGTTAATGTGGCAGTATAAGGATCATTATTCCCCAAATTTGGCAAATTTGGTGATTCTAACCTGGTTTGTAGATCAAAGGTCCTACGCTGTTTCTGCTCTTCATCAATGATCTTCCTTATCCGTTCCAAAGTAGGCATGTATTCAGATGATACCACCATTTATTCCCAACTCAATAGGAAATGTTCTAAAGCTGACAAAATAAACATGGCTGTTTCTCTTGGAACAGATCTTCAATCAATGTTTAACTGGGATGGAAAATGGCTTCAAAACAAAACTGCTCTCCTTTAACCACCATAGAGAAACATTCCTGTCAGCCATCATCATGGTTGATGCAAGTCTCCTGGAAAGCAACACACTATGCCTTCTTGTTCTTACTTTTTCAACCGACCTGATTTGAAATGACTACATTGAACCTATAGCAGCATCTTTTGCTAGGAATGTTGGGCCTCTGTGTTGGGCCAGAAAGTTTGTTTTCGTAAGAGTCTATCTTGCACACTTATAAATCTACTATTCATCCATGCATTGAATACTGTTGCCATATATGGTTGGGTGCTTCTGCTATTCATCTCGAGATTCTCGACAACTTCCAAAGAAGAATCTGCAATGTAATCGGTCCTGACTTGGCATCTCGACTTCAGTCACTTTCTCACCGCCGTGATGTGCTTCCTTCTGTCTTTTCTACAAATATTTCCATGGCAACTGCTCTGATAAGCTTATCTCCCCGACGCTCAATCCACGTGAATTTAAGTGTTCTACAAGATTGGCATCTAGATTCCACCCTTTTACCATTTACATAACTAAATGTAACCGCCACTTCCACTCAAACAGATTCTTTTCTCGCAGTTCCCGTCTTTGAAACTATCTTCCGTTTACTCGTTTCCCTGATAGCTACTATCTCCAAAAAATTAAATGCAACGTCAATTGCCATTTTCTATCTTCTTGAATCCAGTTCATCTTTTATCCTTTCTTCAATATCCCCTGTACCCAGTCTTTTCTCTTCCCTGATAGCTACAATCTCCAAAAATATAAATGCAACGTCAATTGCTATCTTCTATCTTCTTGAATCCTGTTCATCTTTTATCCTTTCTTCAATATCCCCTGTACCCAGTCTTTTCTCTTCCCTGATAGCTACAATCTCCAAAAAGTTAAATGCAACGTCAATTGCAATCTTCTCTCTTCTTGAATCCTGTTCATCTTTTATCCTTTCTTCAATATCCCCTGTACCCAGTCTTTTCTCTTCCCTGATAGCTACAATCTCCAAAAATTTAAATGCAACGTCAATTGCTATCTTCTATCTTCTTGAATCCTGTTCATCTTTTATCCTTTCTTCAATATCCCATGTACCCAGTCTTTTCTCTTCCCTGATAGCTACAATCTCCAAAAATTTAAATGCAACGTCAATTGCTATCTTCTATCTTCTTGAATCCTGTTCATCTTTTATCCTTTCTTCAATATCCCCTGTACCCAGTCTTTTCTCTTCCCTGATAGCTAGTGTCCAAAAATTTAAATGCAACGTCAATTGCAATCTTCTATCTTCTTGAATCCCATTCATCTTTTATCCTTTCTTCAATATCCCCTGTACCCAGTCTTTTCTCTTCCCTGATGGCTACAATCTCCAAAAATTTAAATGCAACGTCAATTGCTATCTTCTATCTTCTTGAATCCTGTTCATCTTTTATCCTTTCTTCAATATCCCCTGTACCCAGTCTTTTCTCTTCCCTGATAGCTACAATCTCCAAAAATTTAAATGCAACGTCAATTGCTATCTTCTATCTTCTTGAATCCTGTTCATCTTTTATCCTTCCTTCAATATACCATGTACCCAGTCTTTTCTCTTCCCTGATAGCTACAATCTCCAAAAATTTAAATGCAACGTCAATTGCAATCTTCTTTCTTCTTGAATCCTGTTCATCTTTTATCCTTTTTTCAATATCCCCTGTATCCAGTCTTTTCTCTTCCCTGATAGCTACAATCTCCAAAAATTTAAATGCAACGTCAATTGCTATCTTCTATCTTCTTGAATCCTGTTCATCTTTTATCCTTTCTTCCATATCCCATGTACCCAGTCTTTTCTCTTCCCTGATAGCTACAATCTCCAAAAATTTAAATGCAACGTCAATTGCAATCTTCTCTCTTCTTGAATCCTGTTCATCTTTTATCCTTTTTTCAATATCCCCTGTACCCAGTCTTTTCTCTTCCCTGATAGCTACAATCTCCAAAAATTTAAATGCAACGTCAATTGCTATCTTCTATCTTCTTGAATCCTGTTCATCTTTTATCCTTTCTTCAATATCCCCTGTACCCAGTCTTTTCTCTTCCCTGATAGCTACAATCTCCAAAAATTTAAATGCAACGTCAATTGCTATCTTCTATCTTCTTGAATCCTGTTCATCTTTTATCCTTTCTTCAATATCCCATGTACCCAGTCTTTTCTCTTCCCTGATAGCTACAATCTCCAAAAATTTAAATGCAACGTCAATTGCTATCTTCTATCTTCTTGAATCCTGTTCATCATTTATCCTTTCTTCAATATCCCCTGTACCTAGTCTTTTCTCTTCTCTGATAGCTATAATCTCTAAAAATTTAAATGCAACGTCAATTGCAATCTTCTATCTTCTTGAATCCTGTTCATCTTTTATCCTTTCTTCAATATCCCATGTACCCAGTCTTTTCTCTTCCCTGATAGCTACAATCTCCAAAAATTTAAATGCAACGTCAATTGCAATCTTCTCTCTTCTTGAATCCTGTTCATCTTTTATCCTTTTTTCAATATCCCCTGTACCCAGTCTTTTCTCTTCCCTGATAGCTACAATCTCCAAAAATTTAAATGCAACGTCAATTGCTATCTTCTATCTTCTTGAATCCTGTTCATCTTTTATCCTTTCTTCAATATCCCATGTACCCAGTCTTTTCTCTTCCCTGATAGCTACAATCTCCAAAAATTTAAATGCAACGTCAATTGCAATCTTCTCTCTTCTTGAATCCTGTTCATCTTTTATCCTTTTTTCAATATCCCCTGTACCCAGTCTTTTCTCTTCCCTGATAGCTACAATCTCCAAAAATTTAAATGCAACGTCAATTGCTATCTTCTATCTTCTTGAATCCTGTTCATCTTTTATCCTTTCTTCAATATCCCCTGTACCCAGTCTTTTCTCTTCCCTGATAGCTACAGTGTCCAAAAATTTAAATGCAACGTCAATTGCAATCTTCTATCTTCTTGAATCCCATTCATCTTTTATCCTTTCTTCAATATCCCCTGTACCCAGTCTTTTCTCTTCCCTGATAGCTACAATCTCCAAAAATTTAAATGCAACGTCAATTACTATCTTCTATCTTCTTGAATCCTGTTCATCTTTTATCCTTTCTTCAATATCCCCTGTACCCAGTCTTTTCTCTTCCCTGATAGCTACAATCTCCAAAAATTTTAATGAAACGTCAATTGCTATCTTCTATCTTCTTGAATCCTGTTCATCTTTTATCCTTCCTTCAATATACCATGTACCCAGTCTTTTCTCTTCCCTGATAGCTACAATCTCCAAAAATTTAAATGCAACGTCAATTGCAATCTTCTTTCTTCTTGAATCCTGTTCATCTTTTATCCTTTTTTCAATATCCCCTGTATCCAGTCTTTTCTCTTCCCTGATAGCTACAATCTCCAAAAATTTAAATGCAACGTCAATTGCTATCTTCTATCTTCTTGAATCCTGTTCATCTTTTATCCTTTCTTCCATATCCCATGTACCCAGTCTTTTCTCTTCCCTGATAGCTACAATCTCCAAAAATTTAAATGCAACGTCAATTGCAATCTTCTCTCTTCTTGAATCCTGTTCATCTTTTATCCTTTTTTCAATATCCCCTGTACCCAGTCTTTTCTCTTCCCTAATAGCTACAATCTCCAAAAATTTAAATGCAACGTCAATTGCTATCTTCTATCTTCTTGAATCCTGTTCATCTTTTATCCTTTCTTCAATATCCCCTGTACCCAGTCTTTTCTCTTCCCTGATAGCTACAATCTCCAAAAATTTAAATGCAACGTCAATTGCTATCTTCTATCTTCTTGAATCCTGTTCATCTTTTATCCTTTTTTCAATATCCCATGTACCCAGTCTTTTCTCTTCACTGATAGCTACAATCTCCAAAAATTTAAATGCAACGTCAATTGCTATCTTCTATCTTCTTGAATCCTGTTCATCATTTATCCTTTCTTCAATATCCCCTGTACCTAGTCTTTTCTCTTCTCTGATAGCTATAATCTCTAAAAATTTAAATGCAACGTCAATTGCAATCTTCTATCTTCTTGAATCCTGTTCATCTTTTATCCTTTCTTCAATATCCCATGTACCCAGTCTTTTCTCTTCCCTGATAGCTACAATCTCCAAAAATTTAAATGCAACGTCAATTGCAATCTTCTCTCTTCTTGAATCCTGTTCATCTTTTATCCTTTTTTCAATATCCCCTGTACCCAGTCTTTTCTCTTCCCTGATAGCTACAATCTCCAAAAATTTAAATGCAACGTCAATTGCTATCTTCTATCTTCTTGAATCCTGTTCATCTTTTATCCTTTCTTCAATATCCCATGTACCCAGTCTTTTCTCTTCCCTGATAGCTACAATCTCCAAAAATTTAAATGCAACGTCAATTACTATCTTCTATCTTCTTGAATCCTGTTCATCTTTTATCCTTTCTTCAATATCCCCTGTACCCAGTCTTTTCTCTTCCCTGATAGCTACAATCTCCAAAAATTTTAATGAAACGTCAATTGCTATCTTCTATCTTCTTGAATCCTGTTCATCTTTTATCCTTCCTTCAATATACCATGTACCCAGTCTTTTCTCTTCCCTGATAGCTACAATCTCCAAAAATTTAAATGCAACGTCAATTGCAATCTTCTTTCTTCTTGAATCCTGTTCATCTTTTATCCTTTTTTCAATATCCCCTGTATCCAGTCTTTTCTCTTCCCTGATAGCTACAATCTCCAAAAATTTAAATGCAACGTCAATTGCTATCTTCTATCTTCTTGAATCCTGTTCATCTTTTATCCTTTCTTCCATATCCCATGTACCCAGTCTTTTCTCTTCCCTGATAGCTACAATCTCCAAAAATTTAAATGCAACGTCAATTGCAATCTTCTCTCTTCTTGAATCCTGTTCATCTTTTATCCTTTTTTCAATATCCCCTGTACCCAGTCTTTTCTCTTCCCTGATAGCTACAATCTCCAAAAATTTAAATGCAACGTCAATTGCTATCTTCTATCTTCTTGAATCCTGTTCATCTTTTATCCTTTCTTCAATATCCCCTGTACCCAGTCTTTTCTCTTCCCTGATAGCTACAATCTCCAAAAATTTAAATGCAACGTCAATTGCTATCTTCTATCTTCTTGAATCCTGTTCATCTTTTATCCTTTTTTCAATATCCCATGTACCCAGTCTTTTCTCTTCCCTGATAGCTACAATCTCCAAAAATTTAAATGCAACGTCAATTGCTATCTTCTATCTTCTTGAATCCTGTTCATCATTTATCCTTTCTTCAATATCCCCTGTACCTAGTCTTTTCTCTTCTCTGATAGCTATAATCTCTAAAAATTTAAATGCAACGTCAATTGCAATCTTCTATCTTCTTGAATCCTGTTCATCTTTTATCCTTTCTTCAATATCCCATGTACCCAGTCTTTTCTCTTCCCTGATAGCTACAATCTCCAAAAATTTAAATGCAACGTCAATTGCAATCTTCTCTCTTCTTGAATCCTGTTCATCTTTTATCCTTTTTTCAATATCCCCTGTACCCAGTCTTTTCTCTTCCCTGATAGCTACAATCTCCAAAAATTTAAATGCAACGTCAATTGCTATCTTCTATCTTCTTGAATCCTGTTCATCTTTTATCCTTTCTTCAATATCCCATGTACCCAGTCTTTTCTCTTCCCTGATAGCTACAATCTCCAAAAATTTAAATGCAACGTCAATTGCAATCTTCTCTCTTCTTGAATCCTGTTCATCTTTTATCCTTTTTTCAATATCCCCTGTACCCAGTCTTTTCTCTTCCCTGATAGCTACAATCTCCAAAAATTTAAATGCAACGTCAATTGCTATCTTCTATCTTCTTGAATCCTGTTCATCTTTTATCCTTTCTTCAATATCCCCTGTACCCAGTCTTTTCTCTTCCCTGATAGCTACAGTGTCCAAAAATTTAAATGCAACGTCAATTGCAATCTTCTATCTTCTTGAATCCCATTCATCTTTTATCCTTTCTTCAATATCCCCTGTACCCAGTCTTTTCTCTTCCCTGATAGCTACAATCTCCAAAAATTTAAATGCAACGTCAATTGTTATCTTCTATCTTCTTGAATCCTGTTCATCTTTTATCCTTTCTTCAATATCCCCTGTACCCAGTCTTTTCTCTTCCCTGATAGCTACAATCTCCAAAAATTTTAATGAAACGTAAATTGTTATCTTCTATCTTCTTGAATCCTGTTCATCTTTTATCCTTTCTTCAATATCCCCTGTACCCAGTCTTTTCTCTTCCCTGATAGCTACAATCTCCACAAATTTTAATGAAACGTAAATTGCTATCTTCTATCTTCTTGAATCCTGTTCATCTTTTATCCTTTCTTCAATATCCCCTGTACCCAGTCTTTTCTCTTCCCTGATAGCTACAATCTCCAAAAATTTAAATGCAACGTCAATTGCTATCTTCTATCTTCTTGAATCCTGTTCATCTTTTATCCTTTCTTCAATATCCCCTGTACCCAGTCTTTTCTCTTCCCTGATAGCTACAATCTCCAAAAATTTTAATGAAACGTAAATTGCTATCTTCTATCTTCTTGAATCCTGTTCATCTTTTATCCTTTCTTCAATATCCCCTGTACCCAGTCTTTTCTCTTCCCTGATAGCTACAGTCTCCAAAAATTTAAATGCAACGTCAATTGCAATCTTCTATCTTCTTGAATCCCATTCATCTTTTATCCTTTCTTCAATATCCCCTGTACCCAGTCTTTTCTCTTCCCTGATAGCTACAATCTCCAAAAATATAAATGCAACGTCAATTGCAATCTTCTATCTTCTTGAATCCTGTTCATCTTTTATCCTTTCTTCAATATCCCCTGTACCTAGTCTTTTCTCTTCTCTGATAGCTACAATCTCCAAAAATTTAAATGCAACGTCAATTGCAATCTTCTCTCTTCTTGAATCCTGTTCATCTTTTATCCTTTTTTCAATATCCCCTGTACCCAGTCTTTTCTCTTCCCTGATAGCTACAATCTCCAAAAATTTAAATGCAACGTCAATTGCTATCTTCTATCTTCTTGAATCCTGTTCATCTTTTATCCTTTCTTCAATATCCCCTGTACCCAGTCTTTTCTCTTCCCTGATAGCTACAATCTCCAAAAATTTAAATGCAACGTCAATTGCAATCTTCTATCTTCTTGAATCCCATTCATCTTTTATCCTTTCTTCAATATCCCCTGTACCCAGTCTTTTCTCTTCCCTGATAGCTACAATCTCCAAAAATTTAAATGCAACGTCAATTGCCATCTTCTATCTTCTTGAATCCCGTTCATCTTTTATCCTTTCTTCAATATCCCCTGTACCCAGTCTTTTCTCTTCCCTGATAGCTACAATCTCCAAAAATTTTAATGAAACGTAAATTGCTATCTTCTATCTTCTTGAATCCTGTTCATCTTTTATACTTTCTTCAATATCCCCTGTACCCAGTCTTTTCTCTTCCCTGATAGCTACAGTCTCCAAAAATTTAAATGCAACTTCAATTGCAATCTTCTATCTTCTTGAATCCCATTCATCTTTTATCCTTTCTTCAATATCCCCTGTACCCAGTCTTTTATCTTCCCTGATAGCTACAGTCTCCAAAAATTTAAATGCAACTTCAATTGCAATCTTCTATCTTCTTGAATCCCATTCATCTTTTATCCTTTCTTCAATATCCCCTGTACCCAGTCTTTTCTCTTCCCTGATAGCTACAATCTCCAAAAATTTAAATGCAACGTCAATTGCAATCTTCTATCTTCTTGAATCCTGTTCATCTTTTATCCTTTCTTCAATATCCCCTGTACCTAGTCTTTTCTCTTCCCTGATGGCTACAATCTCCAAAAAATTAAATGCAGCGTCAGTTTCCATCTTCTATCTTCTTGAATACTGTACATCCTTTATTGTTTCTTCAATACCCCTGTACCCAGTGCGCACTAGTGTCGATCCTGCCTTGATAGGGTTGAAATAATTTTTTCAAAATACAAGGGGACATACATCACGTGACAGTTAGGTACTCTTTACAACTTGTGTAATAAAACGTGCACAATATTTTTTTTACAAATAATCGTGTTCTTTTTTTTTCTGTAACGTACGAACATAATGATTTTCTAGGCGCAGCTTAGATGTTGCACACTGCCGGAAGTATGGGGCACCCAGTTAGGATCGCCCTCACTACTCAATTGTAATGATTCTAGCAAAACAAGTTTACTCACCATTACACCACGTCGAGGCGTCCAAAACGTATTTTGACATGTATTGAGATGCGAACACTTTTTAGTCTGGTATAGGTCCAAGAAGAAAGATTGTACTGCGCCAGTGTAAAAAGAGAGTGATCATATATGCTACCTTTAGAAAAGGAACATTCGAAATCCATTTTTTTCTTTAGGCTCAAAGGCTGACCATTGCCACCCGCGACGATCGTATCGACAAAATTATTTATATGCTTTTATTTATTTATTATTAAGTGTCGTTTTGCCGCCTAAATTGCTTATTTTCCTATTGCTCTGGCTACTGTAGCCAAGGTTCTTTGGTTTTATTTTTCGGACTGTTGCAGTTATGATGTCGTTGGTGAGGTGGAGTTGCGTGGGTTTGTTTCTTTTTAGCAGAACGAAAGCCGGTACTACAGGCATCTAAAGAAACCCAGGAATATCAAGAGATATTGTTGTGAAAACAAAAATCGAAACATCGATATTTTGGTTCTAAGGATGAAAGGAACAGAAAATCCAATGACAGCATTATTATTTCATTTTATTCATTTGCTTTTTATTTATTTATTTATTTTTTTGTATTTTTTTGTATTTTTTTTTCAATTGGAGTAGATAGATCTAACTATCGCCCGGTTCACACTCCACCCACGTCTATTGAACAGGTGAAGAGGCTCATCCCTTGTTCCCTGTTTAGGATGTGGTTTCCGGCTTTCTCTTTTCCAATCTTTTCACTCTTTTCTTTTTTGTTTTTTTCAATTGGAGTAGATAGACTAAACTATAGCCCGGTTCAAACTCCACCCACGTCTATTGAACAGGTGAAGAGGCTCATCCCTTGTTCCCTGTTTAGGATGTGGTTTCCGGCTTTCTCTTTTCCAATCATTTCACTCTTACGTAGCCCCCTGCACATCAGTGGCGTTACCGCCTTGCTAGGGGTGATATGAAAAAAACCTAAAAAAAAACTTAATTTTCTATTGCTCGTCCATGATACTTGGGTGTAGTTACCTCGGTGATGTTTGTCAAATTGGCCTTGTGCCAAACACAACCGAAGTCCCCACAATTTAAAATATCAGAATGTTGATTGAAGGTTGGAAGAATAAAAGTTTTTTGTTTGTAAAATAAGTGAAATTTTATTAACTGAACAGAATAACAAATTTGTAAGAAGTAAAATGTTCAAATAGAAAATGTAGCAGTTCATTAATTTGTAAGAGTTAAATGTTTAAAGAGAAATGTACGTAGTTAAATGTTACAGAGAAATAGTAGTAAGAAGTTAAATGAATCCAGAGATTATAGTTGTAGTAGTAGCAGAATGTGTGTATGTAGAAAGATTAACAGGTTAATAAAGTTTGTGTTCCTTTCCTTTTTTATGGCCGGCGGGAAAGTAAAAAGGAAGGTGAAGCAATAAAGTGAAAATGGTATTTATCGAAGTTCATTTTTAAGAGTCAGTTGAAGATGTCTTCTTTTTGTTGTTTCTTTGGCGGCGAGTGAGTGAAGGTGAAGAAAGGAAAATTGGAAGGAGAGGAAGAACGAATGTATATCGACGAGACATGACAGGGTTGGCGTCTTGAAATTTCTCCCTTATATTGCGACGTGTTCCTTATCTACTAACTGTCTTTGGCCGGTCAAAAAACGTGGATAAGTAGTGAAATTTAGTCATGTGACTAGATCGAAACCGCATACCCATTTTCTTAGGTGTTAAGAATATTTGACCAGGGTCATAGTTCAATTTGCTACTTTCTATCCACTCAGAATCCAGAATTTTCACACCGACTTGTGAAATTTGCCTTGGTCTGTTTTTTTCCAAAATGTTTTCAATCATTTTGATCAATTTTTGAGGGTGTGTAATTTTACTTTCAGTTAACTGTTGAGTGATATAGGATTTGTATTCTATAAGGGTACTGTTTACATGAAAAAACTAGTAAAATACGAAATATTCTTGAAAAACTGCGATTTACTATGTTGAATTTTCAAACTCTGATTGCTCAGAAAATCCAACTTTTTGCACACACCCACAAGCATTCAAATATTTCCTTACATATTTAAATTAACCAAAAACAAAACCTTTTCCAACAAACATTAGGCTAACCTTAATGTAGACGTCTTAAGAAACCAAAAGGATACAACGTCTAAATTTTGGACCAATCAAAAGATAAAAAAAAAAAAAAAAAATCGACGGGAGCCTTTTTTCGTCTTATCCGATGTTTGGATATAAATATGAGTTAATTTTAACTTTTGAGAGAGACAGACATAGAAAGAGAGGAGAGAAGACGAAGTCGCGTCAGGGCGTTTCGTTCTTTCTTACTTATCTTTCTCGCTTCCTCAGCTACTTACTCCTTCTCTTATCATTTTCCCGCGCCGTCGAACAGTCATAAGAAAGGGACATCAACAGTCAGCAGCACAACGGAACTTTAAAAGTCAGTCAAGTTACTTTCTTCTATCATTATCTTCTTCCTTTTACACTTTGCCGATACGACTTGCTGTGCATCTAAATCCAAACTTCTTTATAAATGGAACTTTGTGTGTGTGTGTGTGTGTGTGTGTGTGTGTGTGTGTGTGTGTGTTACCCATAGACTCCGAAACGGCTGAACCGATTTCCTTGAAAATTTACACAGTTCTACTATAAGCGTCTGCGAGTGTTCTTAGCTAGGTCTTGTGTTGAGGTATCCCCATAAATATCAAAAATCGATTATCAAAAAAAATCGGCTTATAGAAGGAGTGGTCCGATTTTAATCAAATTTGATACACTCATAGACAAAGACATAATAAACGATATTCAGAAGTTTCAAGGTTGCAGTTCTTACAGTAGTGCAGAAAATTGATAATATATATATATATAAGAGGCAAGATGTTTGTGTGTGTGTGTGTGTTTATCTGCCTGTATGTCTGTAATTTTTTCAGCCCTTTTATTTTAGTTTTTGCTCCGAGTTTGGCTCTAAGTAGGTATAATTGTAGTTCTTAGTCTCAGCCATGATACCATTTACTCAGAGGACTTATTTAGCCTTCAAAATTCAGTTTACAACGAAAAAAACTTATTTGATATCGATACTAGGAAATCAAAATTTGACTTGCATCCATTCATTTTTCTTTCAGTCTACGGTTTCGCTTTAACTGGAAACAACTATTGCTTTTTAGTCTTTCGTGTCAACATCCAAAGAGTCTGAGCTCCAGGACCATGGATTAGTTTTAAAGCTTTCATTACACCCGAGCAACGCCGTGCTATACTGCTAGTTTGTTAATATTCCAATTCAAGAAAATGTTTTTGAAAATATAATTTCTTGAAAATATGCATTTTTGCCTGTGTTTCCAGACTTTAGGGACACTCTTTACAAATGCGGTTGCAGGAGAACGTGTGTCTTGAAAGCACAGACCATTTTCTACTCGAATAAATCAAATTTTAATTTAATTTTTTTTTTTTTTTTATCGAGTTCAGTCAGTCAGTTTAGTGCCATACGTGATACACGCTTTGGGTGATCAGGTCTCGAAAGAGACATGACTGACTGGACAGAAGATTATCCTGCAGTAGGTTGCCATTGGTTTCAGCAGTAGACTGGTTGCCGACCAAGGCTATAGAACCCAGTCTGTCCTATTATTAGCTCGTAACTGGAGGGAAGAGTCGGATTAATACCTTTCCCAAGGGTATTTGTGCGTAATTGAATGCAAGGAACTCAACTGGAATTCGAACTCGGTTTCCTCGATTTGTCGTTCCGTGTCGATATCCATTGCACCACAAAGCACATCCGAGTTCACCCCATACAAAGCAGTAAATCCACTAGGATACAAGGGGTTACTAGGTGTTGAAGAATTAGAAACAGAAACACTAGTTTTTATCAATTGGAGTGGATAGGCTGAACTATCGCCCGGTTCACACTCCACCCACGTCTATTGAACAGGTGAAGAGGCTCATCCCTTGTTCCCTGTTTAGGATGTGGCTTCCAGCTTTCTCTTTTCCAATCATTTTTACTCTTTTCTGTTTTTTTATTTATTTCTTTATTTTTTGTTTTTCTTTTGTTTGTTTTTTTCAGTTGGAGTAGAAAAGCTGAACTATCGCCCGGATCACACTCCACCCACGTTTATTGAACAGGTGAAGAGGCTCATCCTATGTTTTGCGAGTGTGCACTCTTACTTTGGGTTTTTCCCAAATGATTTTAGTCGTGGTCTGGGCTTTTCCAAAATGTTTGAGTTGTTAAATTCTTATCCACTACAGTATAAACAGACATAGATAGATAGATAGATAGATAGATAGATAGATAGATATGAACAGACTAGATAGATAGATAGATAGATAGATAGATAGATAGATAGATAGATATGAACAGACTGAGATAGATAGATAGATAGATAGATAGATAGATAGATAGATAGATAGATAGATATGAACAGACTGAGATAGATAGATAGATAGATAGATAGATAGATAGATAGATATGAACAGACTGAGATAGATAGATAGATAGATAGATAGATAGATAGAATCAGACTAGATAGATAGATAGATAGATAGATAGATAGATAGATAGATAGATAGATAGATATGAACAGACTGAGATAGATAGATAGATAGATAGATAGATAGATAGATAGATATGAACAGACTGAGATAGATAGATAGATAGATAGATAGATAGATAGATAGATATGAACAGACTGATAGATAGATAGATAGATAGATAGATAGATAGATAGATAGATAGATAGATAGATAGATAGATATGAACAGACTGAGATAGATAGACAGATAGATATGAACAGACTGAGATAGATAGACATATAGATATGAACAGACTGAGATAGATAGACATATAGATATGAACAGACTGAGATAGATAGACATATAGATATGAACAGACTGAGATAGATAGATAGATAGATAGATAGATAGATAGATAGATAGATAGATAGATAGATATGAACAGACTGAGATAGATAGATAGATATGAACAGACTGAGATAGATAGATAGATAGATATGAACAGACTGAGATAGATAGATAGATATGAACAGACTGAGATAGATAGATAGATAGATATGAACAGACTGAGATAGATAGATAGATAGATAGATAGATAGATATGAACAGACTGAGATAGATAGATAGATAGATAGATAGATAGATAGATAGATAGATAGATAGATAGATAGTGTACTGACTGTGATATATTTTAGGAATAATCTGTCGAAATAATTCCAACTGATCATAATTTTGCTTATAATCTACCTTCTCGACTTCAAATCTTTTTGTATATCTTGTTATTTTTAACTTTTTTACTTTGTTTCATTTTTTTTTAAATTATTTATTTTGGGTTTTGCGTCTTTGTCAACTCTAGTGCCAAAAAAAATGGAACAATTTAAATGTGAAAAATGCTTATATTGACAGAAAACCCACATACTTCCCACCAAGACAATAATCTCCAGCATCTTCAGTAGGGGGCCGCACCCTGCTCAAAATACCAAATCCACCCTGTACAAGTGAAATAAATCATCTTGCAACATTTTTCTTTGTATTGTTTTGCAGTCGTGTTTCTGCCTGTTGATCAGGAGCGTAACTCGAGAGTGTGCCGCCGACTCTCTCTACCCCAGCCTCCTCAAAATGCAATGTATTGCACAATGTCCCCCTCACGTGTAGGCAACTATGCACATGACAAAAGTTTTTACTCCATTTTCGATAAGAAATCTACCAAGTCTGACAAATTAAACCTCGCTGCTGGTCTCGGAAAAGACCTTCAATCTGTGGTGGATTAGCGTAAGAAGTCTCTCGTAAATTGTAATGCTTCCAATACGAGGCTGCTCTCCTTTACTCGCCACAGACAAACTTTCCTACCTTCCACCCGTAATGAATGAATTCTTTCAATGTCGAAACAAAATGTACACTTTTGAAGTAGATTGTACTTTGAACATGTTCAAAAATATAATTCATAATAAATATTCATAGCTCTATTTATATATTGAGCACTTTTTAAATAAACGCTTTAAACGTTTTAAATATTTTCTTCGTTATATACTAGCAGTATAGCCAGGCTTTGCTAGGGTGTAATGAAAGCTTTAAAACTAATTCATGGTCCTGGAGCTCAGACTCTTTGGACGTTGATACAAAAGACTAAAAAGCAATAGTTGTTTCCAGTTAAAGCGAAACCTTAGACTGAAAGAAAAATCAATGGATGTAAGTCAAATTTTGATTTCCTGGTATCGATATCAAATAAGTTTTTTCGTCGTAAACTGAATTTTGAAGGCTGAATAAGTCCTCTGAGCAAATGGTATCATGGCTAAGACTAAGAACTACAATTATACCTACTTAGAGCCAAACCCGAAGCAAAAACTAAAATTAAAGGGCTGAAAAAATACAGACATACAGGCAAATAAACAGACACACACACAAACATCTTGCCATTTATATATATATATATATATATTATCGATTTTCTGCACAATTGTAAGAACTGCAACCTTGAAATTTCTGAATATCGTTTCTTGCGTCTTTGTCTATGATTGTATCAAATTTGATTAAAATCGGACCACTCCTTCTATAACCCGATTTTTTCGATTATCGATTTTCGATATTTATCGGGGGTACCTCGGCACAAAACCTAGCTAAGAACACTCGCAGACGCTTATAGTACAACTGTGTAAATTTTCAAGAAAATCGGTTCAGCCGTTTCGGAGTCTATAGGTAACGGACACACACACACATACAGAGACAAAGTTTCATTTAAAATAAGTTTAGATATATGTATATATATTTATCTGTAAGTTCAGAAAAAACTTAGTGAGGAAATAGCCATTTTGAACATGTCATTTTAAGACATGCATTCTCAATCCCATATAAACAAATAGCGAGGAAAAATCCCAAACTCAGAGGTTTGCCCTAGTAAAGGCAGGAATTGGGAGATATTTTTATAGGGTTAAGCTAGCGGAATTTTAGTAGTAATTTCTTCTTTGGTAGTGGGAGGTATGTGGCTTGACCCTTAAGTTAGTAGTGGTAAGTAGTGTGGAAGTAACTGCTAAGCCAAATTAAAAAAAATACTAATGATAAAGTACGGCATTTGAAATGATGTTTGCTGTATTTTTCTTCCTGATTGTATCACTAATATTCTCAGAGGTGGTGGTAACGATCTTCGTGTTTGAGATGGAAGACTGAAGTCACAATTGAATTTACATATGAATTTAAAACAATCAATTTTCTACTTATCCTCTATGTCATATTAATACGCAAGAATGAAAAATTAGATTTTAAAGTTTACTGAGAATCCATGAATAAAAACGTCCTAATCAATTTCTATTCCCAACACAACCTGAGAATAAAATCTAGATTAATCATAGGATTTTACTTCAACGCCTTTAGAATAAGGAGCCGGGAATACCTAAATAAAGAAGAGAAATATATTCAGCAAACATTCAAACTGCTCCATTACCCACATCATTTCATCCTTAACGCTAAACGCTGATCCTATACCTGTTTTTATGTCTGCACTTAAAAATCAGTTCGTTTCTGTGGTTTAATAGTTTATTTGGATTCTTATATAAAAAAAGACGAACTTATAAAATCCACAAAGCGAAAAATGCATACTTCTAATAAAAATTAACTTAATTTCATAATCCTTCCTTCAAACAACCTTTCAATTAAACTCGTAAATGGTGATATAATCAGGAAGAAAAATACACCAAACACCATTTCAAATGCCAGATTTCATTATATATATATGTATTGTCATCCGCAGACAGATCTGTTTCGCTGTATCACAGCTCATCAGTACGGTTAGACTCCGATTGCTACACAACCCAGGCTCGAAACCCGACCGATTTGGCGTGTGTGTGTGTGTGTGTGTGTGTGTGTGTGTGTGTGTGTGTGTGTGTGTGTGTGTGTGTGCGCGCGCGCGCGCGTGTGTATCAATTGTACATTGCGACACGGAAATTTCTGTTTCGAGATAGATTCTCATCATCAGGCAATGTTGATGTTAGTTGTGCAGATGATTTACATTTAAATGACAAAAACCTTTGGTTTGCTGTGAATGTATGTGGGTGTTTCTTGTGGCTAATCAGAATGGAGATTCATTTTGGAATTGGACCCCAAAGAATACATACTAACCAACTTTATATCTTTTTTCCATTTTTCCTTTTAACCCCTCATCCTACCCTTAATGTACAATTGATACATAATGATATAATTATATTAAGCTCTATAATACTCATTATATTGAGCACTGTTCATTATAAAATAAATGCCAGAGCAAAAGAACCATTTTGTTTTCATTTACAATGATTCACTTGGCAACAAATAATAAAAAATAGTATGAAATACATCTTTTTTTTAAAACACTGGGGTCGGCTAATAATTATGGCCGGTAGTGTGTGTGTGTGTGTGTGTGTGTGTGTGTGTGTGTGTGTGTGTGTATATAAATAAAAAACCTTGAGTCCTCTTCACATGGAATTTTATATATATATATATATATATATATATATATATATATATATAAGAATCCAAATAAACTATTAAACCACAGAAACGAACTGATTTTTAAGTGCAGACATAAAAACAGGTATAGGATCACTTAGCAAGATGAAAATTCAAACTATAGGTTTGCTTATGAGAATAACCTGGAATGTCCCATTTAAGACTCTATACCCTCAAAAATGTTACAGTATTGCTATCATATGCACTCTACTACCATGCTATTATTATTATTATTATTATTATTATTATTATTATTATTACGCTCACCGTTATTAAGGGTCAGTCAGTTAAGTGACATATGTGATACACGCTTTGGGTGATCATGTCTCGAAATAGTCATGACTGACTGGGCAGAAGATTATTCCGCAGTAGGTTGCCATTGCTTTCTGCGGTAGACTGGTTGCCAGCCAAGGCTATAGAACCCAATCTGTCCTGTTATTTAGCCCATAACTGGAGGGAAGAGACGAATTAATACCTTTCCCAAGGGTATTTGCGCTTAAGTGAATGCAAGGAATTCAACCGGAATTCGAATTCGGCTCTCCGATTCGTCGTTCCGAGCCGATACCCACTGTACCACAACGCACATCCTCCTGATTATAATATTCTGTTAAATTTAGCAATAAAATTTAACATTGAGTTCTCTTTGGAGTCTGTCTATTGGAATTTACCTTACTAAATTTCAAGGATTTTACTTAAACTTTACACTATATATATATATATATATATATATATATATATATATATACTGCCGGCCATAATTATTAGGCGACCCCATTTAATAATTACCTATATTTCAGTTTCATTAATGAAAGAGTGAAGAAAATTTAGGGTGATTCGGATGAGTTCATCTCGGCTTCCTTGCCTTGTAAAATTTTGCGAAGTAATAATAACAAAAAAACCATTCTATTTTCATTTGGCAATAAATACTAAAAATAGTATGAAATACATCATTTCTTAAAAAAAAAAAACTGGTGTGGACTAATAATTATGGCCGGTAGTGTGTATATATATATATGTGTGTGTGTGTGTGTGTGTGTGTGTGTGTGTGTGTGTGTGTGTGGCTGTGAGTATACCACATACAAAAAAACGAACGACATTTCAGTTCCTCGCAGATATTTAAAGGAATTAAAAAACAACAAAGATATACACATATCTTCTTCCGACAAATGTGAGAGAATCGTAATCATGGACACACACACACACACACACACACACACACATACATTATATATATATATATATATATATATATATATATATATATATATATATAACTATAAACCGGTTCAAAAGACGAAAAATAGAGCCACAGTAGTATTGCCCGACGTTGCTCGGGTGTAATGAAAGCTTTAAAACTAATCCATGGTCCTGGAGCTCAGACTCTTTGGACGTTGGCACGAAGACTAAAAACCAATAGTTGTTTCCAGTTAAAGCGAAACTGTAGACTGAAAGAAAAATGAATGGATGTAAGTCAAATTTTGATTTCCTGGTATCGATATCAAATAAGTTTTTTCGTCGTAAACTGAATTTTGAGGGCTAAATAAGTCCTCTGAGTAAATGGTATGACGGCTGAGACTAAGAACTACAATTATACCTACTTGGAGCCAAACCCGAAGCAAAAACTAAAATAAAAGGGCTGAAAAAAAAAATACAGACATACAGGCAGATAAACAGACACACACACAAACATCTTGCCTGCACGATTGTAAGCAACGACCTTGTGTTGGAGATGATGCAAACGAGAAGAAAACTCATACTTAACATTAGGAAGAGACAGCTGAGGTTCCTGGGACCCGTAATGAGCAAAGTAGGCCTAGAGAATCTAATACTCACAGGAAGGATAGAAGGAAAGAGAGACAGAGAAAAGCAGCGTGGATCATATTTGCTAGGATAACAGAGTGGGGTTTGGGAGAGATAGCAAGTCTCCCTGAAAGCAATGCACTGCGCCTTCTCGGCCTTACCCTATCTCCCGAGCTCAAGTGGAATCATTACATTGAATCAATAGCTAAATCCACTGATAGGAAGGTTGGGTCACTGTGTCAGTTTTTTCAGCCTGAATCCATCTTGCAAATTTACAATTTAACCATCTGACCGTGCATAGAACACTGCTGTCATATCTGGTTAGGCTCCCTTGCTGTTCATCTCAGTGTTCTCGACAGGCTCCAAAGAAGAATCTGCAATGTGATTGGTCCCGACCTGGAAGCTCGACTCCAACCACTTTCTCATCGTCGGGATGTGGCTTCCCTCTGTTTATTCTACAAATATTTTCATGGCTTCTGCTCTGACGAACTTGGGTCACTGGTGTCCCCTCCACAAGAATTTACTCGGGCAACCAGACTGGCAACAAGGTCTCAGCCTTTTACAGTTAAATCAACCAAATGCAGGTGTAAGTTCTACTCCATCAGCTTCTTTTCTTGCGCTTCCCGCCTGTGGAACTCCCTTCCATGTACTTGCTTTCCTGACGGCTACAACCTCCAAGAATTTAAATGGAAAGTCAATTCCCATCTCTTTTCCACTTAACTCCAGCCCTTTCTACATCACCCCGTGTATCTTGTTCTTTTCTTTTCTCTATACCTTCGCAACAGTCTTCATTCCTGTGTTCACATCCTTCTCTTGCCCTTTCTCTTTCACCCCCTGTAGCTGGTTCGTCTTTGTCTTCACTCTCCTCCTGCCTAATACTTCTACTCTCTTATGTAACCCCCTGAACATCAGTGGCGTTAACGCCTTGCTTGGGGTGAAATGGTTTTAAAAAAAGCAAGAGGAAAATTATTGACAGCGACAAGAGACAGGGCCAAGTGGAAATCCATGATCGCCTACGTTCTGAAGTAACACAGCACATGAAGAATAAGGTGAAATCGTGTAGAGTCTATGGTAAAGTTATCACTGTTGTAAAATGCGCAAATCTCCCATATCAGTAATTTGTAATCGATACAAGTGTAATGAATACGCGAGGCTACATTGTCGTATAATCAGGGAAAGTATACATTACACCCTGTACGCTTTTTCTTTTTGTTTTGTCATGTTTTAACACTTGCTAAATCTAATCTAAACTTATTTATAAATGGAACTTTGTATGTGTGTGTATGTGTGTGAGTGTCTATGTGTGTGTGTCCGTTACCTATAGACTCCGAAACGGCTGAATCAATTTTCTTGAAAATTTACACAGTTGTACTATAAGCGTCTGCGAGTGTTCTTAGCTAGGTTTTGTGTCGAGGTAACCCCGATAAATATCGATAATCGAAAAAATCGGGTTATAGAAGGAGTGGTCCGATCTTAATCAAATTTGATACACTCATAGACAAAGACATAAGAAACGATATTCAGAAGTTTCAAGGTTTCACTTCTTACAATAGTGCAGAAAATCGTTAATATATATATATATATAAAAGGCAAGATGTTTGTGTGTGTGTGTCTATTTATCTGTCTGTATGTCTGTATTTTTTTTCAGCCCTTTTATTTTAGTTTTTGCTTTGGGTTTGGCTCTAAGTAGGTATAATTGTAGTTCTTAGTCTCATCCATGATACCATTTACTCAGAAGACTTATTTAGCCTTCAAAATTCAGTTTACGACGAAAAAAACTTATTTGATATCGATACCATGAAATCAAAATTTGACTTACATCCATTCATTTTTCTTTCAGTCTAAGGTTTCGCTTTAACTGGAAACAACTATTGCTTTTTAGTCTTTCGTGCCAACGTCCAAAGAGTCTGAGCTCCAGGACCATGGATTAGTTTTAAAGCTTTCATTACACCCGAGCAACACCGGGCTATACTGCTAGTAAACAACTAAACCGACTGAAACAATAAAATACAATTCTTCTTTTATGTAATGTGTCCCTTCAGAACTTAGGCAATCATGGCCCGCCACATCTTCCCTATCCCTTGTAGCTCTTAAAACCTTTTCGCTTCTTATTTCCCCAAACCCTGCTCTGTCATCCACTTGCTCAAGCCTATCACATATGTCATGCATTGCTTTCCCCTGTCTTTTTTCACACTATACGTCCTGTGAGTATTACATTCTCTAAGCCCTCCTTCCTCATTACGCGTCCAAGAAACTTCAGCTGTCTCTTCCTGATGTTAACTATAAGTTTCCTTTTCGGTTCCATTCTCTCCAAAACCTCGTTGTTGTTCACATATTCGGTCCAGTATATCCTCAGCATCCTTCTGTAGAACCACATTTCGGTTATCTTAAGTCTTTCCTTTATCTTTGTGGACATTTTCCAGCATTCGTTGCCATCTAGAAGAACAGTTATTACATAATAGTCCAGTATTCTTTTCTTTGTTTCCAATTTTTCTGTTTCACAATATCCGGCTTAACTTTTGGAATACATACTTGGCCATGCTATTTCGTCTTCGGATCTCAGTGTCACACTTTCCGCCCTCTGTTAGAACACCTCACAGATATTTAATTTTCTGTATCTGCTTAATTTTAGTATCCCTGGTCTGTAATTGACATGTTGGGTCTCCTTTTTGCTGATGACAATGAATTCAGTTCTTCTTTTTAGTTTATGTTTAGTCCTTTCTTTTCGCTTTCTTTAGCTACCTTCTGTAGGTCTTATGGTTTTCTTTCCGTCTCTTGTTTGATTTTAGTATCCCCTGGCCTGTAGTTGGCATTTTGGGCTCCTCCTTTTACTGATGACCATGCATTCAGTTTTCTTGTAGTTTATGTTTCGTCCTTTCTTTCTTTCGCTTTCTTTAGCTACCTTCTGTAGGTCTTGTGGTTTTCTTTCCGTCTCTTGTTTGATTTTATTATCCCCCGCCTGTAGTTGGCATTTTTTGAATGCTATTTACTGATGACCATTCATTCAGTTTTCTTGTAGTTTATGTTTCGTCCTTTCTTTTCGCTTTCTTTAGTTACCTTCTGTAGGTCTTGTGGTTTTCTTTCCGTCTCTTGTTTGATTTTAGTATCCCCGGCTTGTAGTTGGCATTTTGGTCTCCTCTTTTTACTGATGACCATGCATTCAGTTTTCTTGTAGTTTATGTTTCTGGAAATCCTTTCTTTTCGCTTTCTTTAGTTACCTTCTGTGGGTCTTGTGGTTTTCTTTCCGTCTCTTGTTTGATTTTAGTATCCCCGGCCTGTAGTTTGGCATTTTAGATACTCTTTTTACTGATGACCATGCATTCAGTTTTCTTGTAGTTTATGTTTCGTCCTTTCTTTTCGCTTTCTTTGATTACCTTCTGTAGGTCTTGTGGTTTCTTTCCGTCTCTTGTTTGATTTTAGTATCCCCGGCTTGTAGTTGGCATTTTGGTCTCCTCTTTTTACTGATGACCATGCATTCCAGTTTCTTGTAGTTTATGTTTCGTCCTTTCTTTCGCTTTCTTTGAATTTTCACCTTCTGAGTCTTGTGGTTTTCTTTCCGTCTCTTGTTTGATTTTAGTATCCCCGGCCTGTAGTTGGCATTTGGGCTCCTCTTTTTACTGATGACCATGCATTCAGTTTTCTTGTGGTTATGTTTCGTCCTTTCTTTTCGCTTTCTTTAGTTACCTTCTGTAGGTCTTGTGGTTTTTCTTTCCGTCTCTTGTTTGATTTTAGTATCCCCGGCCTGTAGTTGGCATTTTGGTCTCCTCTTTTTGCAGTGACCATGCATTCAGTTTTCTTGTAGTTTATGTTTCGTCCTTTCTTTTCGCTTTGTAGCTGCCTTCTGTGGGTCTTGTGGTTTTCTTTCCGTCTCTTGTTTTGATTTTAGTATCCCCTGCCTGTAGTTGGCATTTGGGCTCCTCTTTTTACTGATGACCATTCATTCAGTATTCTTTTGGTTATGTTTCGTCCATTCATTTCGCTTTCTTTAGTTACCTTCTGTAGGTCTTGTGGTTTTCTTTCCGTCTCTTGTTTGATTTTAGTATCCCCCGGCCTGTAGTAGGCATTTTGGTCTCCTCTTTTTACTGATGACCATTCAATCAGTTTTCTTGTAGTTTATGTTTCGTCCTTTCTTTTCGCTTTCTTTAGCTACCTTCTGTAGGTCTTGTGGTTTTCTTTCCGTCTCTTGTTTGATTTTAGTATCCCCCTCCTGTAGTTGGCATTTTGGGCTCCTCTTTTTACTGATGACCATGCATTCAGTTTTCTTGTAGTTTATGTTTAGTCCTTTCTTTTCATTTTCTTTAGCTACCTTCTGTAGGTCTTGTTTTCTTTCCGTCTCTTGTTTGATTTTAGTATCCCCCTCCTGTAGTTGGCATTTTGGGCTCCTCTTTTTACTGATGACCATTCAATCAGTTTTCTTGTGGTTCATGTTTCGTCCTTTCTTTTCGCTTTCTTTAGCTACCTTCTGTAGGTCTTGTGGTTTTCTTTCCGTCTCTTGTTTGATTTTAGTATCCCCCGCTTGTAGTTGGCATTTTGGGTTCCTCTTTTTACTGATGATGATGCATTCAGTTTTCTTGTAGTTTATGTTTCGTCCTTTCTTTTCGCTTTCTTTAGTTACCTTCTGTAGGTCTTGTGGTTTTCTTTCCGTCTCTTGTTTGATTTTAGTATCCCCCGCTTGTAGTTGGCATTTTGGGCTCCTCTTTTTACTGATGACCATGCATTCAGTTTTCTTGTAGTTTATGTTTCGTCCTTTCTTTTCGCTTTCTTTAGTTACCTTCTGTAGGTCTTGTGGTTTTCTTTCCGTCTCTTGTTTGATTTTAGTATCCCCGGCCTGTAGTTGGCATTTTGGGCTCCTCTTTTTACTGATGACCATGCATTCAGTTTTCTTGTAGTTTATGTTTCGTCCTTTCTTTTCGCTTTCTTTAGTTAGCTTCTGTAGGTCTTGTGGTTTTCTTTCCGTCTCTTGTTTGATTTTAGTATCCCCCGCCTGTAGTTGGCATTTTGGTCTCCTCTTTTTACTGATGACCATGCATTCAGTTTTCTTGTAGTTTATGTTTCGTCCTTTCTTTTCGCTTTCTTTAGCTACCTTCTGTAGGTCTTGTGGTTTTCTTTCCGTCTCTTGTTTGATTTTAGTATCCCCGGCCTGTAGTTGGCATTTTGGGCTCCTCTTTTTACTGATGACCATTCATTCAGTTTTCTTGTAGTTTATGTTTCGTCCTTTCTTTTCGCTTTCTTTAGTTACCTTCTGTAGGTCTTGTGGTTTTCTTTCCGTCTCTTGTTTGATTTTAGTATCCCCGGCCTGTAGTTGGCATTTTGGGCTCCTCTTTTTACTGATGACCATGCATTCAGTTTTCTTGTAGTTTATGTTTCGTCCTTTCTTTTCGCTTTCTTTAGTTACCTTCTGTAGGTCTTGTGGTTTTCTTTCCGTCTCTTGTTTGATTTTAGTATCCCCGGCCTGTAGTTGGCATTTTGGTCTTCTCTTTTTACTGATGACCATGCATTCAGTTTTCTTGTAGTTTATGTTTCGTCCTTTCTTTTCGCTTTCTTTAGCTACCTTCTGTAGGTCTTGTGGTTTTCTTTCCGTCTCTTGTTTGATTTTAGTATCCCCCGGCCTGTAGTAGGCATTTTGGTCTCCTCTTTTTACTGATGACCATTCAATCAGTTTTCTTGTAGTTTATGTTTCGTCCTTTCTTTTCGCTTTCTTTAGCTACCTTCTGTAGGTCTTGTGGTTTTCTTTCCGTCTCTTGTTTGATTTTAGTATCCCCCTCCTGTAGTTGGCATTTTGGGCTCCTCTTTTTACTGATGATCATGCATTCAGTTTTCTTGTAGTTTATGTTTAGTCCTTTCTTTTCATTTTCTTTAGCTACCTTCTGTAGGTCTTGTTTTCTTTCCGTCTCTTGTTTGATTTTAGTATCCCCCTCCTGTAGTTGGCATTTTGGGCTCCTCTTTTTACTGATGACCATTCAATCAGTTTTCTTGTGGTTCATGTTTCGTCCTTTCTTTTCGCTTTCTTTAGCTACCTTCTGTAGGTCTTGTGGTTTTCTTTCCGTCTCTTGTTTGATTTTAGTATCCCCGGCCTGTAGTTGGCATTTTGGTCTCCTCTTTTTACTGATGACCATGCATTCAGTTTTCTTGTAGTTAATGTTTAGTCCTTTCTTCTCGCTACCACTTCACTACTAATCCCAAGATAAATCATGGTTATGACCAAAGTATGAAATACAATTACTATCTTTTGACTCTCGTGTAGTGGGTATAAGACAAGGGTGTGTCTTCTCACAGGATTTACTCAATTTATACAGTGAGGCGTTTCTGAGAGAATTAGAAGTCCTACAATGAATCATTATTGGCGGACACAATTTTAACAATATCAGATATGCAGATAGCACTTTTGATAGCAGTTTACGGCTATATCGTGTTGAATACACCGGTTCCCGTCCGATCACCGAAGTTAAGTCAACATCGAGCCTGGTCTGTACTTAAATGGGTAACCATTTGGGAATACCAGGTGCTGTAAACGTAAGGACCAAGAATGATCCACTGGTCCTCCAGGTTTGGGGGTTTGGGGTTTGGGCGCAGGGGCTAACAACCCTGCCCCGTAAAAAAACAGTTTCTTTACCGAAACAGCAACAAAAAGTTGCTGCCCTATGCACCATTGGGTGTGATGGATAACTGATGATGACTGCTGTTGTTAGCAGGTGAATAAAATTACAAGAGCTCCCACAAAAAGGAAAGCGAGAAAAAAGGACTAAGTGTTGTGGATCCCGGTAATGGGAATCGCACAAAATAAAGGAACAACAACCAGAATTTGAGACAGAAAAATAAGTATATTAACGAAAATGATACAAACTTGAACGCAGGTTAGTAATCCAGAAATACGATTTGTAGGATATATATTTATATATATATATATATATACAAGTCACTGAAGGGAAGTCGTAGTATGCTTAATATGTCTACGTCGGAAGCTGACGGTTGCTGTGTAATAATATTCTCGCTGAATGGAGTTCAGAGCTGCTATGAACTATTGACGCTGTATTCTCCGTGAAACCTCGGTATCTTCCGGTATCTCTCGGACTCTGTCGGATCTCACTATGGCAGCAGTATATGTATACTATAGGCGAGTCCATTATAATGGAAAAAGAGGTGACTCTATAGCGGGTTATCCATTCTTTTCCAGTTTATAGTGGGAGTCCGTTCTAGTGAAGGGTGGTTGTATATTGTTACAGATTAACGGAATTTGGCCTCGTCGTAGATGGCCCACTATAAGTCATAAAATGATTATAAGTCAAGAAAAGCAAATTGAGTTGAAAAATAACATTTTATATATACACGTATCAATTAAGGTTTTTACAATTAAAGTAATACTGGAAGTACAGGTCCAACGGACGTTAAAATGTTCATGTCAAAAAAATGCTGAAAAAAGAATTAATGCTTAGGAATGTGGGAGCGCTGTAAGTAAGGAATGCCTTTGTTGTATTCGCTCCTTAGGTCAGTAAGTAGTTTTGAGACAGCGGAGAAGGGAAGGAGAGGTGAAGGAAGGCGAGCATAGTAGCCGCTTGACTTAGTCAAGGGGAACACTAATTACATTCGTCTCTCTCGAGTCTGTCTGGCGATGCTTTCTGTATCGGTTTTTATATCTTTTTAGATCGCAGCAGATCATTTGGGAATTCATATGCGTATTTGATTCTGGGCTTCCCACTGGCCGATAAATAAAATTTGCGTAGGCTCGCGAACTGGAAATTTAATGTTTAATTATTTTTTAGTTTTCAACAGGAACATCTGCGCGAACCCGAATGCGCACCGTCGACTTTTGTTCATTTGCTTTTTGGTTGTGAGGTTGCAAACATCCGGTCCCTCGTTATGCTCGGTCGTATCACCACAACACCACAACACTAAACATCCATTGCAAGATAGAATATTTGATTGTCAGAAAAAAGAAACAGTTTGTTACAGTTTGTATTTAGATGTCTTTCTGATTCACTCTATAAGCGCCAGGAAGACAAGAAACAAAATAAAAGGTTGTTTTCTGAGCATCGTTGTGGCGCAGTGGATATCGGCTCAGAACGAGAAATCGGGGAACCGAGTTCGAATTCCAGTTGAATTCCTCGCATTCACTTACGCGCAAATACCCTTGGGAAAGGTATTAATCCGTCTCTTCCTTCCAGTTATGGATTAAATAACAGGACAGATTGGGTTCTATAGCCTTGGTCGGCAACCAGTCTACCGCAGAAAGCAATGGCAACTTACTGCGGGATAATCTTCTACCCAGTCAGTCATGTCTCTTTCGAGACATGATCGCCCAAGCGTGTATCACATCCGTTCTACGAAAAAAAAAACCCCGCAATGAAAATGATACAACAGCCAATCACAAACGTTCTCGCCGGGAAAAGAGATGACCCTGGGGACTACCAGATTTGCTTAAAAGAAAGCCCCTTGTAACGATTGACGCAGTAAAGGAGGCCATCATGATAGTTTCTCTCATCACAACCGTGACCCCGCCAAAGCTTCACTAATCTCATAGACTCTTCCCACGCAGAATGCGGCTGACAGACCAGCTTCGACACCACCAGGCTCCCGATGCCAACCGTCATGATATATAACACCCCGAAGTCGTCACCCTACAATTCCGTATCCCGTCTCGTTGATAACACGACCAGAATTCATCAGAGACATTCCGTTCGATCGACCGACCGTCTCACTGACACCACTTCGACCAGAATCCAACAGAGACATTCTGCACAAACAGCCTTAACCGTCTACTTCAGGCCACCGTCGTCGTCACCACCGTGACCTCGTTTCGACCCGAATCGAACAGAAGTATTTCACCCGATACGCTCCAATCATCTCTCGCTGTCACCACCGTGACCTCGTTTCGTTGATACTACTTTCGACTCGAAAACAACAGAAACATTCCACTCAACGCACTTCACGCCTCACTCGTCGTCACCATCGTGACTCCGTCTCGTTAATACCACATTGGACACGAATTTAACAGAGTCTATCCAGTAGATCAACATTCACCAGCTACACCTCCGTAAACTCGGCAATCAACCTACCACTGTGACCTCGATCAATCAACACGCCAACCCTACTTACCAGGCAGTTCGGCTTCAATATATCGTCATCTCATAACCGCTAGCCCATCAAACGTAATCAACATTAAAAAAGGTATGCATCAAATACCACCAACGGCTAATCCTCTGACCCCATCAGCCAAACCTACCCAAGAAATCGGTCAATTCCTTGCACTACCGACATCACCCTTTATACCTAATCTCTTTTCGGACAAACAACAAGTGAAAATGACATGTTAACACTTTTTGCCAATTGTCTCTCTCTCTCTCTCTCTCTCTCTCTCTCTCTCTCTCTCTCTCTCACACACACACACACACACACACACACTCATATATATATATACATATATATATATATATATATATATATATATATATGACTTAACTTTGATCTTCAAAAATTTAAATGCAATGTCAATCGTTATCTTCTGTCTTCTTAATTCCTGTTCTTTTATTGTTCTCTCTCCTTAATTATGTTTTCTTCTTCTCATATTATTATAAGTCCTATGCTAACAGTTTCTTCTCTCGCTTGTGGAACTCACTTCCGGCTTCTTGTCTTCCACTCAACTTTGATCTTCAAAAATTTAAATGCAATGTCAATCGTTATATTCTGTCTTCTTAATTCCTGTTCTTTTATTGTTCTCTCTCCTTAATTATGTTTTCTTCTTCTCATATTATTATAAGTCCTATGCTAACAGTTTCTTCTCTCGCTTGTGGAACTCTCTTCCGGCTTCTTGCTTTCCACTCAACTTTGATCTTCAAAAATTTAAATGCAATGTCAATCGTTCTCTTCTGTCTTCTTAATTCCTGTTCTTTTATTGTTCTCTCTCCTTAATTATGTTTTCTTCTTCTCATATTATTATAAGTCCTATGCTAACAGTTTCTTCTCTCACTTGTGGAACTCTCTTCCGGCTTCTTGCTTTCCACTCAACTTTGATCTTCAAAAATTTAAATGCAATGTCAATCGTTCTCTTCTGTCTTCTTAATTCCTGTTCTTTTATTGTTCTCTCTCCTTAATTATGTTTTCTTCTTCTCATATTATTATAAGTCCTATGCTAACAGTTTCTTCTCTCGCTTGTGGAACTCTCTTCCGGCTTCTTGCTTTCCACTCAACTTTGATCTTCAAGAATTTAAATACAATGTCAATCGTTATATTCTGTCTTCTTAATTCCTGTTCTTTTATTGTTCTCTCTCCTTAATTATGTTTTCTTCTTCTCATATTATTCTAAGTCCTATGCTAACAGTTTCTTCTCTCGCTTGTGGAACTCTCTTCCGGCTTCTTGCTTTCCACTTAACTTAGATCTTCAATTTGATCGTTTTTTGTTGTTGTTTTTTTTTGTTGTTTTTTGTTTTTGACGAAGATGTATCTTCGAATTTTTAGACGAGGACGTATTTTAGGAAATTTTTAGAAACAGCGTTTTAGATCGTAACATTTTTTTTTCTTTTCTTTATTTTTTAAAGATTATTATTTCATTCGTGTATTTCTTTATTATTTATCTTTTCTAAAATTTATCTTTCATTTGAATAAGTTCTCGCTATTTTCCGATAGATGGCGTTCCCTGATCTGCGTGCGTGTAGTTTCAGATGGTAACGCGTCCATAAGGAAGTTCTATAAGCAAGATTGAAATTCAGTGTATGTCATTTCACCGAAATGTAAATAACTTTATTTTTCATAGCGTTAAACATGTCGAATTTCGTGCCAAAGAAAGTGTATTTGCAGGGAATTTTACTGCACTACTTTATTCAAAAGAAATTTGTAGCTGAAACACACAGAATTCTTGTTATGACTCACGGCGACCACGCTTCATGAAGATTAATTTCAGGCGCAGATAGAATCATTACGTGTTGATCACACAACAGTTTTGAAACGTTTGAAAGTATTTGGAATGATTTAAAAGCAAAAACATTGGATGTCGTACGAGTTGAAGCCGAGAGACGTCGAATAGCGTCTTTTTCAATTGATATAGATTAAAATTTCGAACCGAAAACTTTATTTAGTCCACGGTGGGTAGTTTCCTCTCTGTCCTCGTGCCATTATTTTTCTGTATATCTCCATTTCAGTTATTTCCCTTCAGTAACCAGAAGAATATACGGCCCAATGAATAGATGGTTGATGTAATTCAATGGCTTCACCCAAAGAGTAGTGAGTTTAATCGTTGGCCAAAGGGAAAGAGAACAAATACATGGAGAACTGAGTTACTAAAAGTAAATAACTGAAACTTAGATGTCCATAAAAGTCATGTCATGTAGAACTAGAACAATCTATCCCATTGGTCTAAATAAAGGGTTCGATTCAAAATTTTATGTCATTTCACCAAATTGTAAACAATTTTTTTACATAGCGTTAAACATGTTGGGTTTTGTGCCGAAAAGGTGTATTTGTTGAAAATTTTACTGCACCAATTTATTCAAAAGAAATCTGTATTTGCGGGGAATTTTACTGCACTACTTTATTCAAAAGAAATTTGTAGCTGAAACACACAGAATTCTTGTTATGACTCACGGCGACCACGCTTCATGAAGATTAATTTCAGGCGCAGATAGAATCATTACGTGTTGATCACACAACAGTTTTGAAACGTTTGAAAGCATTTGGAATGATTTAAAAGCAAAAACATTGGATGTCGTACGAGTTGAAGCCGAGAGACGTCGAATAGCGTCTTGACACGTGTGAACAGCTGCTTCAATGGCAGAAAAAGGAAAGATTTTTTGAATCGTACCTTGACCAGCGATGAAAAGTGGATACACTACGATAATCCTAAGCGTAGGAAATCGTGATTTAAGACCGGTCATGCAATAAATGACTGTTATACGAGCAGAGAAACGAATAAGTGATTTATCAACGTGGCAATGCTAGGCCACATGTTGCAAAACGGGTGAAAAACTGCCTGGAAACGCTTAAATAGGAAGTCCTACCCCCACCCACTGTATTTACCAGACATTGCCCTGTCTGATTATCACATATTCCGGTCGATGGCACATGGCCTGGCTGAGTAGCACTTTCATTCTTATGAAGATGTTAAAAAATGGGTCGACTCATGGCTAGCCTCAAAATAAGTGCCGTTGTTCCGACGTGGAATTCAAATGTTGCCAGAAAGATGGGAAAAAGTAGTGGCTAACGATGGAGAATGCATTTTGTGGTATGTTTCTTACTAATTTTTGTCAATAAAACATCACGAAAAATCAGCGAGAACTTAAGGTCCTAATATTATTGTCATGAAAATAATAATGAGTCAAAAATGATACATTTGATAAGGAACTGTTCCCTCCGAAATCCAGCCTAAAATACACATGGTCGTTCCTTGATTTTTTGTGATGGGAGCATGCTTGTGTTTCCCAGTGATCCCAAAAACGAATCCGTCTGGAGTTCCAATTTCTATAGGAGTAAGGTCGAGGAAGAAGGACCAGACTTGATGTGAACAACCTCGAAGAACTGGATGTGAACAACGGTGGAATAGGCAACGTTCTACACGATCTCATTGGCCAAACCGGCAAAAGAGGGCAGCGCCAGTCGGGCTGAAATAACTATGGCGAACCTTCAAAGACCAAACATCCGACAGTCCGATGCAGCCAGGCTTGCGAGATCTCGCCTGTCTCAATCTCTTTTGAACCCAAGCAAAAGATTAGGCAAAGATCTACACGATATTAACTGCCAAACCGTCGGAAGAGGGCGGCGACAGTCGGGTTGGCGTAACCAAACATCCGACAACCCGATGCGATCAGTTTTGCCATATTTAGCCTGTATCAGTTTTGCCATATTTAGCCTGTGACTTTTGAGTCACGGGGGAGGCCCTTCTGGCCAAGTATGTGTGGCTTCTCTGGTAAGCAGAATTCATACTCAAAATTAAATTCACGCGAATGACTTTGTCAAACTATTTTTGACTAGGCTGGGCCCTCACGGCCATCTCTATGACATCAAACTCCTCCTGGTTTCAAAATTACGTTGCGTGTGCTAACTGAGTCTGCAGGTGTTCGCTTCCGTTCCGCCTCCTGGTGATCGAAGATGTCAAGTGATCAGTCGAAAAACTTTCACTCCCTCTGTCACGTTGTGATTTCTGATCTCAGAGAAAGCTATGGACCGACGAAAAAAGACGGTTGTCTTTGTACTGCATTCTTTGACCACTGAAAACAAGAGGTGGTTGGGTCTATATGCATAAATAAAGGAAACAGGCAAGAACAAAAACATAAGGCCGTAACGAAGGCAAGTCTATGGGGATTAATGATTATATTGTCATTCTAAAATACAATTAAACTTTTCAGAGTCCACAATTTAGTCGCGGTTACTATGTTTGTTGTTAGTAGAAGCAATCAATCTTTCTGCTTTGCCTGTAAGTGCTGTTTTGGGTTATTAGCGCGTGGGAGAGAGAGAGGGGGGAGAGAGACGGAGAGAGAAAGAGAGGGAGAGGGAGAGAGAGACGGAGAGAGAGGGAGAGAGACGGAGTGAGAAAGAGAGAGAGACGGAGAGAGAGACGGAGAGAGAAAGAGAGAGAGTGGGAGAGAGAGAGAGAGAGAGAGAGAGGGAGAGAGAGAGAGAGAGAGAGAGGGGGAGAGAGAGACGGAGAGAGAAAGAGAGAGAGACGGAGAGAGAGATGGAGAGAGGGAGAGAGAGAGACGGAGAGAGAGAGAGAGAGAGAGGGAGAGAGAGACGGAGAGAGAGAGAGGGAGAGAGAGAGAGAGAGAGAGAGAGAGAGAGAGAGAGAGAGAGAGAGAGAGAGAGAGAGAGAGAGACGGACGGACGGAAGGAATTTTTCCGCGTCTTTACTTCATGCGTTCCGAGCGAATCTCTTGTCTCGTCTCTCTGATGTTCTGTGGTTTCTCTCTTCAAATTCATTGTGTCTTGTTGAAACCGTTTCAATTTGGCGAATAAAAACTTTATAAAGTTTTTTTTTTCTAATTATTTGAAAATGGTTTTTCCAATCTTTTTTTTTTTAATTCGATCGCAACAAAATAAATATCTGCACATTTAATCTTTCTATATATTTTTTTAGATAGTTTATTCATTTGGAATATTCCGTAACGTAGCAGCACGAACGTTATATACGCCGCTACAGCGAAGTAAATTAAGATATTCTTTTAATTGATTTTACCCGAAGAATAGCAGTAAAGACAGTAAGACACAAGGGGTTACTTGGCGTGGAACATTTAAAAACAGGAACATTATTAATGAGCGGGAAGAGAAAATAGGTAATCAGGTGGAAAGTAGTTAACGATTCATATTGTATTTAAATTTTTGTAGATTAAAGCTGGTTGGAAAACATGGAGGCGGAAGGGAGTGCGAATAGAATAGAATATACGGTTACACCTAGCCAACTCAACTGCAAATTGGTGAGACCTCGTTTCCACTCTAGTACTGCACTCGAATTCAAAAAGTCTAGGCATATGTGCTGTGTCTTATTTTATTTTCCAAACTTAACACCCCCCCCACACACACACAGAATAAAATTAGTTCACACCACGTGTATCTCAAAAAAATACAATTGCGCGGGCATTCACCCCTTACCATACCCTTTGGGGTCAAAAACAAGGACGGCGCACCCAAAAGCTCGGGCGTGGTGGAAAGCACGCCACGTTGTCAAAAATATGAATTTTCGAACAATCAGGGCTCGACATAAGAAACACATTTTTTGATCTCCCCAGAGCCTCACCGTCAAGATAAAAGGAAAGCAGAAACTTTCAACGCCAGAGGGAAGAGCAGCCAGCTCGAAAAAACACAGAGAGGCACGGACAGCTTGGAGCACACACACACACAGAGAATTCAGCAGTTCACACAACAGGCAGTATCACGTATCAGTGAACATTCTTTCACCCTCTCTTTCTCTCATCTCGCTCGCAACACATCGTCCTTCCTTTTCCCCTCACATTCCCAGTTTCTTTCTTTCTTCCTTTTTACAGCTTCTTCAAGCGATCGCTATTATTGTCTCTATCTTTCTCTCTCACCTCTCACCACTCACCACCATCCTCTTCATCGTTCACGTCTCACCTCCTTCCTTTTCACCATTTACCCTGAGCGATAACTTCAAAGACTATCCTACCTAACAATAAACGCTCATATATACATATACACATACGTTCCTGCCTACGTACGCATAAACTCACTGTTACAAGGACTACTACGAACTCTTGACACCCTTAACCTTTTAATACTGTTTTTCATGAACGTTTAACATCTCTACCAATTTATGTTATTCTTTTTTATTAATAAATTTCTTACTTAAACATACAAAAGGTATACTTTTATTCTTCCACAAATCCACCTTCTGATAATTCTGGATAAAACCGGTAAGTTGTATGAAGTTTGGTTACGTTTCACACAAGGCCAATTAAAAAAAACATTAATCATCTCCCTACCACAACATTGGTAAACCCCGACATCGAAGAAGAACACGCAATGGAAGAACCATTTCTACAGACTTATAGATATGTAAGTCAAGCAGTATAGCCAGGCGTTGCTCGGGTGTAATGAAAGCTTTAAAACTAATCCATGGTCTGGAGCTCAGACTTAGCCTAAAGAATATTTGTATGAAGTTTGATGAGAATCGGATAAAAATTGTGGATTAATACAGACAGATAAACAGACATACACACAAACATCTTGCTTTATATATATATATATATATATATATATATATTACGCTCTCACACCCTGATGGGGCACTCTGAAAGAAAGGTAGACTTTGAAAAACAGTTGCCACTCTAGCGTGTACGCATCGCTCATTCAGTAAAAATGAATTTGATCACTCTAGCTAATGGGCGCGTAATATGATATGCGCTAAAAAGACTGCCTTCTTCCACCGAACGCCCCGTGGCGCAGGTAGAGTCGCCGACTGACGCCATATCGGTCGGGTTTCGAGCCTGGGTTGTGTAGCAATCGGAGTCTAACCGTACTGATGAGCTGTGATACACCGAAACAGATCTGTCTGCGGATGACAATATATATATATATATATATATATATATATATATATATATATATTATCGATTTTCTGCACTATTGTAAGAACTGCAACCTTGAAACTTCTGAATATCGTTTCTTATGTCTTTGTCTATCATCCTCATTTATCCATCACACCCAATGGTGCATAGGGCAGCAACTTTTTGTTGCTATTTCTGTAACAAACTGTTTTTTACGGGGCAGGGTTGTTAGCTCTGCACCCAGCCCCCAAACCTGGAGAACCGGTGGACCACTCTTGGTCCTTACGTTTACAGCACCTGGTATTCCCAAATGGTCACCCATTTAAGTACTGACCAGACTCGATGTTGCTTAACTTCGGTGATCGGACGGGAACCGGTATATTCAACAGGATATAGCCGTAGACTTGTCTTTGTCTATGAGTGTATCAAATTTGATTAAAATCGGACCACTCCTTCTATAACCCGATTTTTTCGATTATCGATTTTCGATATTTATCGGGAATACCTCGACACAAAACCTAGCTAAAAACACTCGCAGACGCTTATAGTACAACTGTGTTAATTTTAAAGAATATCGATTCAGTCGTTTCGGAGTCTATAGGTAACGGACACACACATAGAGACACAGACAGATACACACACACATACAAAGTTCCATTTATAAATAAGTTTAGATAGACTCTCTCACGATACATTGAAGCAATTTTCTTACCAGCTGACCTAGCAATGTATACAAATGTTCACTTATGCCATTCTTTTCGTCACGCATCACGCTTTTTTTTTCATTCCCGATCCACTTTCTCTTGCAGTCCTGCTTGAATAAATGCTGTTATTTGTTGAAAGATATCTAAATATCTTTGCGATGGATGACTCAGCGTTGAAAGAAACACGCAGGTCCTTCGAACCTATTTTTACTCTCTTTATGTAGCAACGTTTGGGGGCGTTGGCGGAATTAGTGGTGTAGATTTAATTCAGGTATGCGTCCGCATGGATGTGCGCTATGGTGCATTGGATATCGGCTCGGAACGACAAATCGGGGAGTTGAGTTCAAATTCCAGTTGAATTCATTGCATTCACTTACGCGCAAATACCCTTGGGAAAGGTATTAATCCGTCTCTTCCTTCCAGTTATGGATTAAATAACAGGACAGATTGGGTTCTATAACCTTGGCTGGTAACCGCAGAAAGGCGTAAAGTGGGGGATCAGTTTTATATTTTTATGAAGTAATAAACTGATCCCCCACTAATTACTACATAATAATATAATACATCTTTTCCCCATCTAGCTATGAGTCAAATAACAGGACAGATTGGGTTCTATAGCCTTGGCTGGGAACCAGTTTACCGCATACAGCAATAGCAACCGACTACGGAATAATCTTCTTCCCAGTCAGTCATGTCTCTTTTGAGACATGATCGTCCAAAGCGTGTATTACTTATGGCACTTCTGACTGAATATAAGAGTTGCAAATATGATTAAGGCTTCTACTGGGCATAAAGTGGGGGGGTCAGTTTATTATTGTTATGAAGTAATAAACTGATCCCCCACTAATTACTACTTAATAATATAATACATCTCTTCTCCCTTTAGCTATGATTTAAATAACAGGACAGATTGGTTTCTATAGCCTTGGCTGACAACCAGTCTACCGCAGAAAGTAATGGCCACTTACTGCGAGATAATCTTCTGCCAAGTCAGTCATGTCTCTTTCGAGACATGATCGCCCAAGCGTGTTTCACGGATGGCTCTTGACTGACTGATACGTCCGCATTCAAAAGAAGATTTGTGACAAGCATCACTGGGTCGTGACACAAACAAACAAAAGCCGAGTGAAACTACTAGAAATATCGGTAAAGTATCCGGTGGTTAGCGAATATATAGCGTCGAGTTAATGGTATGAAGAATGTCGCATATAAGAAAAATATTTACGTTGTGGTGCAGAGGCTATCAGCTCGGAACGAGAAATCAGAGAGCCACGTTCGAATTCCAGTTGGATTCGTTGCATTCACTGACGAGCAAATACCCTTAGAGAGGTATTAATCCATCTTTTATTCCTCCAGTAATCTAAACTTGTTTATAAATGGAATTTTGTCTGTGTGTCTGTGTTTGTGTGTGTGTCCGTTACCTATAGACTCCGAAATGGCTGAACTGATTTTCTTTAAAATTAACACAGTTGTACTATAAGCATCTGCGAGTGTTCTTAGCTAAGTTTTGTCTCGAGGTACCCCCGATAAATATCGATAATCGAAAAAATCGGGTTATAGAAGGAGTGGTCTGATTTTAATAAAATTTGATACACTCATAGACAAAGACATAAGAAATGATATTCAGAAGTTTCAAGGTTTTCTTACAATCGTGCAGAAAATCGATAATATATATATATATATATATATATATATATATATATATATATAAAAGGCAAGATGTTTGTGTGTGTGTCTGTTTGTCTGTCTGTATGTCTGTATTTTTTTCAGCCCTTTTATTTTAGTTTTTGCTTCGGATTTGGCTCTAAGTAGGTATAATTGTAGTTCTTAGTCTCAGCCATGATACCATTTACTCAGAGGACTTATTTAGCCTTCAAAATTCAGTTTACGACGAAAAAACTTATTTGATATCGATAGCAGGAAATCAAAATTTGACTTACATCCATTCATTTTTCTTTCAGTCTACGGTTTCGCTTTAACTGGAAACAACTATTGTCTTTCGTGCCAACGTCCAAAGAGTCTGAGCTCCAGGGCTATGGATTAGTTTTAAAGCTTTCACTACATCAGAGCAACGCCGGGCTATACTGCTAGTGTTAAATAACAAGGTAGCTGATTCTCTAAGCGCCACTTAGATGTGGCACAAGAAAACTATATGGTACTCAGTGAGGATCGAACTCACTGCTCAGTTTTAATAGGTTCTAGCGAGACAACCTTGCTAACCATTACACCATGTCGTGTTCAGTCAGTCAGTTAAGTGCCATACGTGATAAACGCTTAGGCGATTAATTCTTGAAAGAGACTTGACTGACTGGGCAAAAGATTATCCCGCAGTAAGTTGCCATTGCTTTCTGCGATAGACTGGTTGCCAGCCAAGGCTATAGAACCCAATCTGTTCTGTTATTTAACCCATAACTGGAAGGAAGAAACGGATTAATACATTTTCCAAGGGTATTTTTGCGCACATCCAGAACAGATTAGATTTTATAGCCTTGGTTGGTAACCAGTCTACCGCAAAAAGTAATGGCAACCTACTGCGGGAAAATCTTCTGCCCAGTCATTCATGTCTCGAAAGAAACATGATCACCCAAGTGTCCATACATGATACACACTTGGGTGATTATGTTTCTTAACTTAACTGACTGACTGATCTAGCGGTAAATGAATATGTAACATAGAGTCAATAGTATGGAGAATGTCGCATATACAAAATACTAGCATCATAACCCGGCGTTGCCCGTGCAACTCAGAACATTTTAGTAGAAGGAGAAGTGCCACTTTTTATTTTACATATTTTGTTTTTGTTTGAAAAAACGCTTTTTAAAAAAAAATATGTCATTTGTTTCAAAATTACGGGGAAAAATATTCACATTTTTTTATTAACCAAATGAATTTTTAAAACGTCGGAAAAAATTGAATATAAAGGCTCATTTTTTTTTATAATAAAAAAAAATTTAGTCACATTTGACACGTGTGATTTGATTTCTGTGACGTAATTCAACAACCATCTTAGATTTTAGATGTTTTACGGAGCAAATGTAAACAATCGGCTCCATTGGCCAAAACGTGCAAAAGGGAAAATTATTGAATTGAACTTAAACTCCAAAACTATGTGTCAACTTGGCTTCCCTGTAGATATGTGTCCCTAGAAAGTTTGAATGGCGTAGCTTAAAAACTGTAAGCGTGCATAGGGAACAGTCACACACAGACTCACAGATTGCCTTTTTATATATCAGTTTCATTAAGCGTATTAATTAAAAAAAAGAAGAAAGAAAGAAGAGGAGACACGGTCGAGTAATGGATAGCGGCTATGATTGAGGAATTAGAGAGCCGAATTTGAATTCCAGTCGAATCCATAGCTTTTCCAAGGGCACGCAAGCACCTTGAGGAGTCCATCTCTTCTCCCCATTCAGCTATGGGTAAATAGCAGTGAGGAGACTGGGTTCTATAGACAACCAGTCTATCAAAGTAGGCATTGCTGTGGAAAAATCTTCGTATCACATGTGGGGACCGCGTGTGGAGCCAAAAAGTCCCTAGGAAAGAAGCCGCTCAGGGTGACTGCCACCACACGCGCGCAATGAATCAAAAAATAACTTTTAAAGAGAAATGAAAATAGAATGAATCTTTTCGTGATAAAAAAAGTGTGTTATCACCAGAAAGCTTTCATAGTTTTGCCAAGAAGTCGTTAGAGTTCACGGTTAAGAAATGGGACGCTTCCTCTCTTCATTCTCTTTCCTCCGTTTCGCATCCGGCAGAACGCTGTAGCGACGACTGAATACGCGAGATTTTGTTCCCGAGTATAGAAACATATTTCTATCTTTGTTTTTTTTTAATCATTTCACCCTAAGCAAGGCATTCCACTGCCACTAAAGCGTAGGGGGGTTGTTACATAGAGTGATTGGTATAGGAAATGTTAGGAGGAGGATGATAGACGAGTTATGATGTACATAGGGAGAGTGTTGGAGAGAATGGGTGCGAGTTAGTGTGTTAGGAGGTGTCTGTTGACCTTACATTTAAACTCCTGGAGGTTGTAGCCGTCGGGGAAGCAATCATGCGGAAGGGAATTCCACAGGCGGGAAGTGCGAGAAAAGAAGCTGTTGGAGTAGAAATTGAGGTTACATTTCATTGGTTTCACTGTAAAAGGGTGGGACCTAGTTGCTAATCTAGTATCTCGTGCAAATTCACACCTAGAGGGCACCAGTGATTTAAGTTCATCAGAGCAGAAGCCGTGAAAGTATTAATAGAAGAGGCAGAGGGAAGCTACGTCACGCCGGTGAGAGAGTGACTGCATGCGGTCAGCTAAGTCGGTATCGATCACATTACAGATTCTCCGCTGTATTTTGTCAAGAAGCCCGAGGAGAATAGCAGGGGCACCCGACCAGATGAGGCAGCAGTATTCAATACACGGGCGGACGGTAGATTTATATATGTGCAGGATAGATTCAGACGGAAAGAATTTCCGGGCCCTGCACAGAGAGCCGACTTTCATAGCAGCGGATTTAGCAATGGATTCGACGTAGTCATTCCACTTGAGGTCCGCTGAGAGCGTGAGGCCAAGCAGGCGTAGTGTTTTACTCTCTGGGAGGTAAGCCTGTTCCATGCTAATGGGAGGGAGGTGCGGTTGTCTGTGGTGGTTAATTGACAGCAGCTTCGTTTTGGAAGAATTGAATTTTACGAGCCATTTCTTACCCCAATCCACCACGATTGGAGGTCCTTTTCAAGCTCGGCAGCGAGGGTCACCTTGTCACCAACACCAGATTTTTTGATCGAGGCGAGAGTAAACTGAATCTTTGCACACACACACACACACACACACACACACACACACACACACACACACACACACACACATATATATATATAAAATAAATTTTCAATGTTCAAATTTCACATATCGTCAAAAACTAACACTTTTTCAAAATGAAAAAAAAAAGACGGTTAAGAACTAAGAAATTTACGTCACAAAAAAAAAATTTGATTTGCAATTAACGTCTATTTTTAAGATTTTACTTTTACATAGAGATGTAAGGGAAAAATTTGAAAATTTGGCTTCGTCAAGCTTATCAGGGGGAAGAGGTTAAAAGATGGAATAGGAAGTGGTGTTAAACTGAGAATTGGGTTAAACAAAACAGAAGGGAATGGAGGGGGGGGGTAAGAAATATAAAGAAAGGGAAGAAAAGAAAAGAAAAAAGAAAAGAAAAGAAAACAGATTCATATATTAGAGACGCTCAATACGTGTCAAACAAAATTAGCATTTATACATGGGTTAACGTATTAGAAAACAGATTTTTTTATTAAAAAATATTTAGCGGAAAAAATAGATATAAGATTTAAAAAAATTAAGTTAATTTAATTAAAGATAAATCTAGATATAGATAAACTAAAATAAAAAATAAAATTTAATTAAAAAAAAAATATATAAAAAATAAAATTTAATTTTAATTACATTGAGTTCTCCACCTGTCTCATTTTTTAATATTAAAATTTTAATATTTATTAGGCTCGGGTTTTTGGGATTTACTTTCCTACTTTTCCGTTTGGATTAAAGTTATTTTAATATATATATATATATATATATATATATATATATATATATATATATATATATATTTTTAATTCAGATACTTTAATCCAAGTGAAAAAAGCAGGAAGGTAAATTCCAAAAACCCGTTTAATATTAATTAGGTAATATTAAAAATTTGTTTTAATATTAAAAAATGATACAGGAAGAGAGCTCCATGTAATAAAATATTACAGAGCAAATATAAATTAAAAAAGGATTAATTCAATGATGTTGAATGACCATTTCGATATGAAAATCCCCACGGGGATAACACATCACCTCAGCAACATAAAAATCCTTTCAGAAACTGGAGAAAAATCAGTCTAATTTTCCTTTTTAAATAGATTTGCAAAGAAATTAAAAAAGAAAAGAAAAAAGAAAAAGAAAAAAAGAAAAAAAAGATAAAACAAAATAAAATCAAATAAACAAGAAAACAAAAAAATTGACATCGTCTGGGTTTGCAAAAAAAGGAAAGAGAATTGTAACTTAAAAATTAACAGACGGCCGTGTTGAATTGATGTAAGGTTAAGCAACACGGAAAAAAGGTGGGTGATAAGAGAGATAAAGGAAGGAAGGGAGGGAAAAAGAAAAGAAAAGAAAGAAAATTTTTTTTATATATTACAGACACTGGACCTATTCAAAAACCTAACTTCCCCAAAACTTTGAAGTATTAGAAAAAGGCCTTTATCGAAATGGTCATTCAACATCATTGGATTAAACCTTTTTTAATTCATATATATATATATATATATATATATATATATATATATATATATACCGAATAAAAGGTGTTGAAAATTTAACCCTTGTTATTCGTTTCTTTCGCACGTTATAGCAAGTGCAACATACAAATTACACTTACTTTACCAATTCCCTGTTTTTGGAGTATAATACAAAATTTACTGCAAGCTATTGTGCCCTATCACATTCTAGAAGGAAAAGAGCCGAAAGGGGAAGTTTATATTCGAGCTTTTACAGTCCTGAATTAGTCCCGCAGACCAAGTGGGGATAAATCCCACGATGATTAAATAACAGTCTGGATATTTACTTCAAGGGTTCCACTATGAGTCAGTTACATTTAGGGATTTTATTTCATATTGCCTATCCTGTTAAAATTGTTCTAAAAAAATATTATTTATTGATTCGCTGTGTTCTGCTAGACAACATTTCTCGCCAGAAATATATGTCTACTATTCGGCCATTCATTGAATATTGCTGTTGCACATTGCTACTCCTGTTTTATATTTATAGATCCTTGATAAACCAAAAAAAGAATGCGCAATAATATCGATCTTGACCTGGCTTGATCTTGAGTCACTTTCTCACCGCCGTAACATAGCTTCTCTGTCTTTTCTTAAAATATTTTCATGGTAAGAGACAAAAGGGGAAGTTTATATCCGAGCTTCTACATTCCTGAATTAGTCCCACTTAATGCGTATCTTGGCAGACCAAGTGCGGGCACACACACACACACACACACACACACACACACACACACACACACACACACACACACACACGTCTATCATCCACACAATTCCTCATTTTTAAAGTATTCTTTCTTCTGCATGCATACTAGTGTTTGTTCTGACGTTTTTATTCTGTTATGTGTGTTTCGTCTATGTATAACAGTATATATAATACACCTTCTTTCTTTTTATGTGCCGTGTCCCTTCAGGACGTAAGCTGTTATGGCTCTCCGCACCTTTCTGTCCCTTGTAGCTCTTAATATGCTCTGTTATGTTATTTCTCCAAAACCCTGCACGGCCATCCATTTGCTCAAGCTCATCAAGTATATCACGAGCTGTGTTCCCCTGTCCATCTTTTCCTCTATCCGCCCTGTGAGTATCAGATTCTCCAAGCCTTCTTTCCTCGTTACACGTCCCATAAATTTCAACTGTCTCTTTCTGATGTTCAGTATGTTTCCCTTTTTCTTCTTCTCCAAAACCTCGTCGTCGCTCATATATTCGGTTAGTTAGCAGTATAGAGTTCAAGTAGACTTGAGAAGGAAACGAAAACCCAATCCTAAACAGGAAACAAGAGATAAACCTCAACTACTGTTCAAAAGACCAAGAGTAATGGGAGACGGACGATAAGCGAACCGCCCAACTATTGTAGAAAATAAATAGTAAATAATATTTCAGTGTTTAGGCAGTATAGAGTTCAAGTAGACTTGAGAAGGAAACGAAAACCCAATCCTAAACAGGAAACAAGAGATAAACCTCAACTACTGTTCAAAAGACCAAGAGTAATGGGAGACGGACGATAAGCGAACCTCTCAACTACTGAAGAAAATAAATAGTAAATAATATTTCAGTGTTTAGGCAGTATAGAGTTCAAGTAGACTTGAGAAGGAAACGAAAACCCAATCCTAAACAGGAAACATGAGATAAATCTCTACTACTGTTCAAAAGACCAAGAGTAATGGGAGACGGACGATAAGCGAACCTCCCAACTATTGTAGAAAATAAATAGTAAATAATATTTCAGTGTTTAGGCAGTATAGAGTTCAAGTAGACTTGAGAAGGAAACGAAAACCCAATCCTAAACAGGAAACATGAGATAAATCTCTACTACTGTTCAAAAGACCAAGAGTAATGGGAGACGGACGATAAGCGAACCTCCCAACTATTGTAGAAAATAAATAGTAAATAATATTTCAGTGTTTAGGCAGTATAGAGTTCAAGTAGACTTGAGAAGGAAACGAAAACCCAATCCTAAACAGGAAACAAGAGATAAATCTCTGCTACTGTTCAAAAGACCAAGAGTAATGGGAGACGGACGATAAGCGAACCTCTCAACTACTGAAGAAAATAAATAGTAAATAATATTTCAGTGTTTAGGCAGTATAGAGTTCAAGTAGACTTGAGAAGGAAACGAAAACCCAATCCTAAACAGGAAACAAGAGATAAACTTCTACTCCTCTTCAAAAAACAATGGAGGAGTGTGAACCGCGCGATAATGGAACTTATCTATTCCCACTAGTCAACGACGAGAGCGGAAGCTTTCCCCGTCGGAGGACATGGGCTCTGATAGGTCTATTTGTCAAAGACAAGCTACACACGAATCCTCCGGCCTTCAACCTAGATATATAGAGGGAACTGGTCAGGTGCTCATTTGCGCAGTAGTCCTACGACCACACCCGGTCATGTGACTGATGATAATGATGATGATGACAATAACGATTTCTAAAATGTATAGACTTAGCGTGCATATCTTATGGTCATTTCATTTTGGAACACCAGATCGCCGAAGTTAAGCAATGTTGCGTTTAGTCAATACCTGGATAGGTGTCCGCTTGTATATACTCGGTGCTGTTAGCATGGATGTGCATGTGGTTCGATGGATAACGGCTAAGAATTAGAAGTCGCAGAGCCGAGTTCGAATACCAGTCAAGTTAGTTGTATTACAGCTCATCAGTACGGCTTAGACTCCGGTCGCTTCCTAACCCAGGATTGAAACCCGACCGAATCGGCGATTCTACCTCTAGGCCACGAACGTCCGGTAGAAGAAGGCAGGCTTTTTAGAGCGTATAAACACACCCAATAGCTAGAGTGCTCCAATTCATTATCGAATGAGCGGTGCGTAAATGCCGGAGTAGCTACTGTTTACAAAGTCCTCCACTCTTCCAGAGTGCTCAATCAGGGTGTGAGAGCGTATATATATATATATATATATATATATATATATATATATATAGTAATATTAATTATAGTAATAATACCAATAGCAACAGAACTAATTCTGTCAATACTAGCAATAGTTAAACTACAAGTGAGATCGTCTTGAAAGTTTCAAGACGATTTTATATATATATATATATATATATATATATATATATATATATATATATTAATTTTTTTTTTAATCGTATCACCCCGAGCAAGGCGGTAAAGCCACTGATGTGCTGGGGGTTACGTAACAATGAAAAGATTGGAAAAGTGAAAGCCTGAAACCACATCCTAAACAGGGAACAAGGGATGAGCCTCTTAACCTGTTCAATAGACGTGGGTGGAGTGTGAACCGGGCGATAGATAGATCTATCTACTCCAATTGAAAAAAAAAAGTGAGAAGATTGGTAAAGAGAAAGCCGGAAACCACATCCTAAACAGGGAACAAGGGATGAGCCTCTTAACCTGTTCAATAGACGTGGGTGGAGTGTGAACCGGGCGATAGATAGATCTATCTACTCCAATTGAAAAAAAAAATAATAATAACAACAACAACAACAACAACAAATCTACACTTTAAAACGTTCACGGTTACTTGCACCTTTTCTTCTATACCAATTTCTCTTGTTGGAGTAAGCCCTATTATATATATATATATATATATATATATATATATATATAGATATACACACACACAAGTGTTATATATATATATATATATATATATATATATATATATATATATATACTTGGAAGTAACACAAATTAAGAGGTGGTTCCACGCTTCTCAAAACCTCCTGGCGGATGTAGTTTGTCGTCATACCCAGGATAGAACGTTGATTTTCAATCAGACGACCGCAGAAAGTAATGGGAGCATACTGCAGGAATTTTTTTCTGCCAAGTCCATCCTGAATCGAAAAGATACATGATCGACGAAGCATAAATGACGTATGACACCTAAGGTATGAAGCACTCAAGTATAACACAAGTCTGTAATGTTACTAGCAAGGATTACTGTAACATGTTTTATTGATTAGACCTTAAGCAGTGTCCTCTTCAAATTTCTAAAAAATACGAAAATAAATCCAGAATAATTAAATGTCGGCCATTTCATAAAATCATTGGTGACCGAAGAAAATTCTGTACGCACAGAATTTTATCTCTTTTTCTATACGTGCTGATCCGGTTTCTTATCGGCACAGAAAGTAGGATTGGTGTGTCGAGTTCAAATTCCAGATGAGGTTAGTCTGACATAAGGCTATATTCATAGGGGCACCGAATTAAGATCGAATTCATAGTGTTTTGTTATCCACTGCTATAAATCAGTGCTCGTTATTGCCATACCATATGTAGATATGAATGCGTGAGTAGCGTTGCGGTGATTAGCACGGAAATGGGGACTTTCAGCTCAGGTTAGTCTGACATAAGGCTATATTCATATGGGCATTGAATTAAGATAGAATTCATAGTGTTTTGTTATCTACTACTATAAATAAGCAGTTTTTATTGTCATGCTCTATATCGATATGTGAAGATGAGACAAACTGTTATTAACGACGTGTTTTGCCGTGAGCGTATGCTCTTTTTGACTTCCTCGAGTTAGAATGAAAGAAAGAAAAATGCACCGGGATCTATGAAGATAAGTAGTGACCATAAATCAAATTACGTTAGCTTACCACCTGCCAATGCCCGGACTCATGTGTGTGTCCGTCCGCCTGTTTGATTGTTTTATCGAAATTAGGGTCGTTTGGTATTGATTGTCCTTTCAAAATTTCGCAACAATCCGAGTCTCTTTGTTTTCTTCTCAATGCTTTTAATTTCCAACTCAGAATTCTTTAATGAAAAATAATTAATTCTTTTTATTTGTTGCGAGTGGTATATTAGCTCGGAAACAAATATTGAAAAAAGAAGACATCCGACGAAACGAAGACATGAGTAAAGAGAATATATTGCGAGTATCGCCCGGTTCACACTCCACCCACGTCTATTGAACAGATGAAGAGGCTCATCCCTTGTTTCCTGTTTAGGATGTGGTTTCCGGTTTTCTCTTTACTAATCTTCTCACTCTTATGTAGCCCCCTGCACATCAGTGGCGTTACCGCCTTGCTTGGGGTGATATGATTAAAAAAAAAAAGTTTATTTTTGTTAGAGAAAATACATCTAAAAAGAAAAAGGGTTGCAGCACACAGCACCATAAATATTTCTGCAGGTTCGTATGGAGGGCGAGAAGAGCATTAGTCACTGAAAAATGTTGTCCTGAAAAGCACAGTTTTGTAGTCGTTTAAAAGTGTTGTCCTAAAACGGACAAGTTTTGTATTCGTTGAAAGATGTGGTCTTATAGTAGGCTATCTACTAACTAGTCCAAATTTATTAATCTGTTTCAACACACAAACACACTTTACCATAACGGATAACCCACTATAAGCAGTCGTTGAAAAGGGTTGTCTTAAAAAGAACAGATTCACAGTCGTTGAAAAGTGTTGTCTTAAAAAGAACAGATTCACAGTCGTTGAAAAGTGTTGTCTTAAAAGGAACAGATTCACAGTCGTTGAAAAGGGTTGTCTTAAAAAGAACAGATTCACAGTCGTTGAAAAGGGTTGTCCTATAGTGGGTTGCTTATCTATTCTTTTCTGTTAGTAGTGGAGAGTCCGTTCTAGTGAAGGGTAGTTGTATACTGTTGCAGGTTAACGGAATTTGGCCTCGTTGTAGATAGCCCACGATAAGTCATAAAGAAAGGTTATAAACCAAGAAAAGGAAATTGAGTTGAAAGATAACATTTTATATATAACACATATCAATTAATGTTTTTACAATTGAAGTAATACATGAAGTATAGGTCCAACGCAGGTTAAAATGTTCATGGCAATAAAATGCTGAAAGAGAATTAATGCTTAGAAAATTGGGAGTGTGTAAGTAAAGAATGTCTTTGATGTATTCGCTCCTTAGGTCAGTAAGTAGTTTTTCAGGCAGGGAAGCAGGAAAGAGGTAAGGGAAGCGAGCGTAGTAAGCCGCTTGACTTGGGTCAAGGGAGATACTAATTACTCTCTTCTCCTCGAGTCGGTCTGCCTGTCAATGCTTTCTGTATCAGCTTTTTATATCTTCTTTTTGGATCACAGCAGCTCATTTGGGATTTCACACTTGTATTTGGTTTTAGGCTTCCCATTGGCTGATAAATAAAATTCGCATACGCTAGCGAACTGGAAATTTAATATTGAATTAATTTTTAGTTTTCAACCGGAACATCTGCGCGGAGCCGGCGGCGCAGCGACGACTTTTGGTCATTTTCTTTTTGGTCGTGAAAGCGCAAACATCCGGTCCATCGCTTTTGCTCGGTATCACCACAGTCCTAAAAAGGACAGATTAGCAGTCGTTGAAAGGGGTTGTCCTAAAAAGAACAGATTAGCAGTCGTTGAAAAGGGTTGTTTTAATAACAAAGGTACAGTGAGATGTGTTTATTTCAAACCGAGTCTGGTTCCGCCTGCTGTGACAAATGAAAATATCTTTCGCAGAAATAAGTTGTTGCTTCATAAAAATTGTAATAATGTCCCAATTAATCTGCGGGCCATCAAAAATTTTGCATGGACCACCGGTGTTCCTTAGAGCACCGGTGTTCCTTAGAGCACCGGTTAGCGACCACTGGTCTAAGTCCAATGTCGGCTTGGAGAAAAGAGGCAGGACAGCGATGTAGATTTTCAAACACAAATCTGGCTGTGGATACGAGAAAGGCTTCCACGTGAGAAAGTCACCAGCCGAGGAAAAGAAAGGTTTCGGCATTCATAAAAAAAAACAGGTGCTACCACTCCCGGGTTAGGGTGAACCAGGGAACAACAGCAATTAAGAGGTGGTTCCATGCTCCCCACAACCTCCTAATCAGATGCCTTGCTGCCGGATGGGTCAGGGTGGACCTGGGAACAACAGCAATTAAGAGGTGGTTCCATGCTCCCCACAACCTCCTAATCAGGGACCTTGCTGCCGGATGGGTCAGGGTGGACCTAGGAACAACAGCAATTAAGAGGTGGTTCCATGCTCCCCACAACCTCCTAATCAGAGGCCTTGCTGCCGGATGAGTCAGGGTGGACCTGGGAACAACAGCAATTAAGAGGTGGTTCCATGTTCCCCACAACCTCCTAATCAGAGGCCTTGCTGCCGGACCCGTTTATCATCGTACCCAGGACTACACTCGGGGGTAGATCAAACGGACCAGGATTTTAAATTTATGGTAACGAAAGCCAACATTTCATTGAACAATAAAAACGAAGGTATTAAATATTTTTTTAATTAAAAGATGAATAAGTACGTTTTAGCAGAAAATGATATTTTGAGTTCCGTTGACCTTTTTACCGGTCTTAGGGTTAAGTGTTTGTTTTTGGCAGAGTTCATGTCACAATGATAGCTATTTCTGGTGGTTCTTTTTTTGAGAACCAATTCTAAATAAAGACAAGTTTTTACATACACAAAAATAAAACGAATATTCTTACTGTCTGGCATTTTTCCATATATCCCTCACCACCAAAAAAAAAAAAAAAAAAAAAAAAGCAGTAAGTGTGTAGAATCACTTCATGTACATACTTATATACATATTGCCATGCACGCACACACACACACATACGCATATACTTATACATTAGTACCACGCGGGAAACCTCTTTTTCCCGCGCTTCATTCAGAAATATATAAGCTGATGTTCACACGTGTTAGACCAGTTGGAAACTGCTTTTCGGAGCTAACAGTCCGAATGCCGTTAGTTCCTTTCCAACTCACATACTGCGCTAATTGCGTTTAGCAATTAGTTACACCAAGAATATTTCTCTCTCTCACAAGCCTACTTCATTGCATACATAATTATATTTAACTACTGATTAGTACAAACATCAGATTTCCTTATTCCAGTATGAACACTGAAGCATTTTCTTCAATATCCAAGAGAGAACTTTTTCCACTATGTGCGCTGTGGTCCAGTGGATATCGGCTCGGAACGAGAAACCGGGGAGCCGAGTTCGAATTCCAGCTGAATCCATTGTATTCACTTACGCGCAAATACCCTTGGGAAAGGTATTAATCCGTCTCTTCCTTCCAGTTATGGGTTAAATAGCAGGACAGATTGGGTTCTATAGCCTTGGTCGGCAACCAGTCTACCGCAGAAAGCAATGGCAACCTACTGCGGGATAATCTTCTGTCCAGTCAGTCATGTCTCTTTCGAGACATGATCGCCCAAAGCGTGTATCACGTATGGCACTTAACTGACTGACTGAATATAATAATTGGAATCATGATTAAGGCTTCTACTGGTCATAAAATGGGGGATCGGTTTTCTATTGTTATGAAGTAATAAACTGATCCCCCACTAATTACTACCTAATAATATAATACATCTCTTATACTTCTAGCTATGAGTCAAGTAACAGGACAGATTGGGTTCTATAGCCTTGGTCGGCAACCAGTCTACCGCAGAAAGCAATGGCAACCTACTGCGGGATAATCTTCTGCCCAGTCTCTTTCGAGACATGATCGCCCAAGCGTGTATCACGTATGGCACTCAACTGACTGACTGACTTGCATGCACAAAATAATCAATCCTGTAAGTATTTTTAATACAGTGTTATTATTCATGTTATATTGTTCTCTGAGTTATTTTTATTATTAATGTGGTGGATTGGACAACCAGTCTACTTTATAATGGTGACTCCACTTTCAAATTACTGCAACGTTGTCCGAACCACAACAAGTGTATGAGACAACCTCAGGTTATCTGACACTTATTTACACTACTAATGTATCTTATTTTATATTTTCGCTTCATCCTCAGGTGATTTTTTTTTGGAAATGAGAATTATCCATTTGAAAAAGCCAGTTTATTTGTGTTGGATTTGTTGTTTTGGGGTGTAAAAAACAAAAAAACAAAACAAAAAAAAAGCACACACCCCAATACAAAATAACATACATTAAATTAAGGAGAAACCAACCCCAAAACAAAACAACACCTACCAACCCCTAAACCAAACAACAACACGCTAGGCACCAGCAGCACCAGCCCTTTCAAGATTAATAGATTAACCTATCATGAACTCTGCCAAAAACAAACATTTAACCTGAGGGTTAAAAGGTAAAAAGGTCAACGGAACTCAAAATACAGACCAACCCCTCTAACACCCAAAAGTAACAAATCCAACACAAATAAACTGGCTTCTTCAAATAGATAATTCTCATTTCTAAAAAATCACCTGAGGAAGAAGCCAAAACATAATGGGCTGGCTTCGAAACACGAGAAATTTTTTGTGTAGTGATACTATGAATTTAAAAACATTGTAACAACCATTACAGTATAACGCTCTGCATTTGTATCGAGCACTCTTTATAAAAGTAAATGCATGAAAAATAGGTAAATAAACCTACGAGTTCAACAACTTAGTTACAATATATATATATATATATATATATATATATATATATACAGGGGCCCGACAATATTTTTTGGACACTTTGAAAAAAGTACTTCAAGGTGGTTACTAGTGCCAAAAACTTTTGAGATTGTAAGTACGTAGTTGAGGAGTGAAAATCCACTACTAGTGTAATCATTTTTTTTTTTTAGTTTGGCTTTGATAATTTTAGTTTTTTGTGATTTTTGCGAAAACTTGTGCGACACTATTTTTCGGACATGACAAAAAATGCTATTATATTAAGAGCTAAGTTCATGTATATGTTGCTGTATGCAAATTTTCGGCTTGTACACTTAGCTGTCATCATTAGAATCAATTATCTGTTCTATTTTACTGGCAAAACAATTAAGTTTAATGAGGTAAAATGCATTCAAAAGAAGTCGTTTGTTTGGCACGGAAGAAGCGGGATGATGGCCTCAGTATCAGAAGGATCGCCATGGATTTGAAGCTGTCGAAATCAACGGTCGAATACATGCTGAAGACAAACTCCGAGCGGAAAAAGAAGAGAGGACGGAAAAGATCAATTGGCAAGAGGACTGAAAGGAGAATGAAGAGGACTGTGACACAGCTTTTGACATCTGGAGAAAAAGTTACAGCAAGAAAAGTGAAGGAGAATTGTGAATTGGATGTAAACGTCCGAACAGTACAAAGAACACTGCACAGGATTGGTTTGAAGTATGCAAAGGCTAAGAAAAAAATTACACTAACAAAGAAACACAAAGGAGCAAGACTGGAGTGTGCTAAAAGGTGGTTAACAAAGCATGTTGACTTTAAGAAGGTTATATTTACTGATGAGAAGCGTTTCAAGTTTGATGGACCCGATGGATGGTGTACTTGGTCGAGAAGGGGTGAGCCTGCTGTACTGAACAAACGACAGATGGGAGGAGGAGGAGGAGTTATGGTTTGGGGTGTGATCTTTGCTAATGGAAATATATGGTTGGAGTGGCTGAAAGGACGACAGAACAGCGAAAGCTACAAACAGTTGCTGGACGAGAAAGCCCTACCAAGGATAAGAAGAGAGATAGGGAATGATTTCGTTCTACAGCAAGGCAATTGCAGCATCCATATGTCAAAACTCATGAAAGAATGAATGGCTAAAGTGAATATGACTACTTTGGAATGGTCTGCAAAAAGCCCAGATCTAAATTTAATAGAAAATGTTTGGGAAATGCTTGCGCAACTTGTCTATGATGGACCTGAAATAACGAAAGAGGCCCAACTATGGGAACGGATACTAGATGCCAAAAAACAACTAATAGAAACACGTAGAGATGTTATTGTGCATATGTTTGATCATTATGAAGAGAGATTGATAAAAGTTATTGAGAAGAAAGATGATATTAAAGACTATTGACAGTTTTTCAACGATGTCCGAAAAATAATGTCGCGTGTGTTTTGTAAAAAATGATGAAAAATAAATATTTTTCCTTACCTAATCGATTTTCTTCCATTTTTATTACAGGTATTGTCTTTATATGTTTATGCTATTCTATTGAAGGAATTTCGCCACTCTATAGTACTCGGAAAGTCGAATACTAAAGTGTCCGAAAAATATTGTCGGGCCCCTATATATATATATATATATATGTTTATATATATATATATATATATATATATATATGTGTGTGTGTGTGTGTGTGTGTGTGTGTGTGTGTGTATATATATATATATATATATATATATAAAAGTAAATGCATGAACAAAAAGGTAAATAATCCCACGAGTTCAACAACTTAGTTACAATATCTTATTTTATATAAATAAATTTGATTTCCATCTGTTTTTTTTTTTTTTTTGTTTTTTGTTTTTTTGTATCATTTTCTGCTAAAACCTACTTATTTTACGAACACACTAATATATTTAACTTACATTCAGGGCCGAATTTAGGTCTTAAGTGGACCCCGGAATAATAAAATTTAGGGGTCCTCCTGTGGGGCTTCATGTTGCAAAGTTAATTTAAATTAATTTCTCACCTGGCACAAGGCCACTTCCAAAAGGAACTTCCTACTCAAATCCTCACGAACCACCATTATTTTTATAAGCATTGATAAAAAATTATTCATTAAACAAGCGAAGAGAAAGTGAAATGAAGTTGAGAAGAAATTTGCAACGATTCAGTGTATCAACAAATATTTTACAAGAATACATAAAAATTACGTACATGTTGAATATGATGTGAAATTGGTTGTTTGAAATTGTCTCCCATAGACTGCGTGAAAATTACTGAGATGGATATTTAACGTAAGTCTCAGCGTGTTAAGAAAATTATGTAGGTAGGAAAATTGTTGCTAAAAAGGATTTTTCAGATCTGAGAGTTCACGATTAAAGTTCATGTTGTTAGTTGTGCAAAATATAGGATATATGAGAGTGAATTGGCTTTAGGTTTGTTGAGTTTTGGCATTATGTGTGCTTTTGAAATGTTAGTGCCAACTGCTAGAAAATGCGCTGCAAATTGTATATATAGGGGTTCAAACACCCTTACAATTTGGCGGTAAAACTGTAGTTCACTTACCTTGATTTGGATTGGCTAACTCAGCCCAATCAGCAAACAGCTTACATTTATTCAAATACATAACGATTACATACGATTGCGTGATTGCGAAAGTAAGTGTATATGTGTGTGATTCCACAAGTGTGTGTGTGTGTGTGTGTGTGTGTGTGTGTGTGTGTGTGTGTGTGTGTGTGTGTGTGTGTGTGTCCACACCCTCATTACGTATGTTCGCCCACCGTGTTTATAAAAAAAAAACGAAACAAGATATATTTTTAGATGATGCTTTTTTGGTATAAAAGATGAAATGCTTAAAGTAAAATCTTTAATGATTGTGAAGTTGTGGGGTCTTTCACATTATAACAGCAGGAATAGTCTTGTTGGATTAGCCTTAAAAGCTATCCACCCTTTTTTCAGTAAGATATCTTTTGGAACAGTCCAATAATATATACTAACCAATCATGGTTTAATAATGTGTTTATTAACATTTCATTGGCCAATATCTATTTGGCGCGTAAATTCTGCAAGCTTTCGGATTTGGTCAAAGTACCATTCAGCCGGCTTCGAATCAAAGAATTCTTGGCGGCCCTACAGAAAGTGTTGCATTGAGCAGAAAAGGCCGTAATCTGATGGAGCACAGTCAGGACTGTAGGTTGGATGTGGCAGAACCTCAACGCCGTCCAGCTTTTCTTCAAACTTGTCTTTGGTCTTCCTGGCGGTGTGTGGCTTGGCATTGTCCTGCTGCATCAAAGCGCGCTTTCAGTTGATCAGAACCGGGTACTTTTGCTTCAACTTTTCGTAGACCCGCTCAAGTTGCTGACAGTAAAGTTCGGCACTGATGGCACGACCATTCGGAACCAACTCAAAATGCACGATTCCTTCAAAGTTCCACCAAACGCACAACATGACTTTCTTGTCGAATCGATCTTGTTTTGGAACCGACGGTGTCTCTTGCTCTTTCTGAACCCATCACTTGTCTCGATTGTGCTGGACCAGATAGACCCATTTCGCAAGTGTTTACGAATTTTTGGGACAACCTAATAATAAGGATTTTAGTGAATCCATAGCTTATAGTTGACAGTAGAATGTGTGTATGTAGAAAGATTAAAAAGGTTGCTAATAAAATCTGTGTTCCTTTCCTTTTTTATGGCCGGCTAAAGAGTGAAAAGGAAGGTGAAGCACTGAAGAAAAATGCACTTATCGGACTTTAGTTTTTAAGAATCAATTGAAGCATCCTGTTGCTGTTTCTTTGACGAGGTGTGAGTGAAAACAGAAGAAAGAAAAATTGGAAGGACAGGAAAAACGAATGTATGACGGCACTTTATATGTCCGGGGTCGGCTTGAAGTTTCTTTTGTTACATTTTTGCGTATCGTCTATAATTTCTGCTCCCATCGGACTGTTTTTGGCCGGTCAAGAGACGTGGTTAAGTAATATAATCTAATCATGTTATAGCGGTTGCTATGTTTTTCTTACAGACATTCGCTCTAAGTCATTTACTCGTCTGAGATTGGCTAATAAATCACTACTGATTTTGTATAGGACAATCTAGCAACCGCAGTCGCCTTTGAATCTTTTGGCTCTGAAGCAGCTGTTTCATATGTGTGTGGTGACTGGTTAATTTTTAGCCAATCACATATTTTTTTTATGTAAAATCTTAATTTTCCCGCGTGTGCTCTGGGAGACACTTTTCCTCGTTAAATTCGGTTACTTTTCGCAAGTTAGCCAGTAGACTGCGAAACGACGCCACGTACATTCTACTCAAACATTTCTTAACGCACACACGGATATAGAACTTTGTAATCACGTTTTTCTCTGAACATTTTCATCAAGAGCTTCCTTTGAACATTTGTGAACTCTTGATCAAAATTTGTGTTATTTATAATCACATTCGAAATAATTGTATTCTTCATGTTATTCATTCTTACATAAAAACCTTTCTAACAGTTATAAAAAAAAATATTTTCAGCGCAAGAAAAAACTTTCCACACTTGGTTGACTCCTATCAACAAGCAGTCAAAGGGTTACAACTTTTTCCTCCTACTCTATGTGTACTGATATTACATATTTTGTTTGTTTATTGCTGTATTCAATCTTCTAATCTTATTTATAAATGGAACTTTGTCTGTGCGTCTGTTTATGTGTGTGTGTCCCCGTTACCTATAGACTCCGAAAAGGCTGAACCGATTTCTTGAAAATTTACACAGTTGTACGATAAGCGAGTGTTCTTAGCTAGGTTTTGTGTCGAGGTACCCCCGATAAATATCGAAAATCAATAATCGAAAAAATCGGGTGATAGAAGGAGTGGTCCGATCTTAATTAAATTTGATACACTCATAGACAAAGACATAAGAAACGATATTCAGAAGTTTACAGGTTGCAGTTCTTACAGTAGTGCAGAAAATCGGTAATATATATATATATATATATATATATATATATATATATATATATATTTATAAAAGGCAAGATGTTTGTGTGTGTGCCTGTTTATCTGCCTGTATGTCTATTTTTTTCAGCCCTTTTATTTTAGTTTTTGCTTTGGGTTTGGCTCTAAGTAGGTATAATTGTAGTTCTTAGTCTCAGCCATGATACCATTTACTCAGAGGACTTATTTAGCCTTCAAAATTCAGTTTACGACGAAAAAACTTATTTGATATCGATATCAGGAAATCAAAATTTCGCTTACATCCATTCATTTTTCTTTCAGTCTACGGTTTCGCTTTAACTGGAACCAACTATTGCTTTTTAGTCTTTCCTGCCAACGTCCAAAGAGTCTGAGCTCCAGGACCATGGATTAGTTTTAAAGCTTTCATTACACTTGAGCAACGCCGGGCTATACTGCTAGTTGAATATACAGATATTTATTGGTTACAAATTGGAGTTGTTTTTATTTTTCTTGTTGGACGAATCGTAATATAAATCGTAAAGGACCTAAAAATCCTCTACTATGTGACTGGATCGAACAGCATAACCTTTTTCTTGGTGCTAAGAAAATTTAACCGGGGTCATAGGTCGATTTGCTATTTCCTATCCAATCAGAATCCAGAATCTTAATTTTCACACTGGCTTGTGAAATTTGCCTTGGTCTGGGTTTTTCTGAAGATGTTTTCAGTCGTTCTGATTCATTTTTGCGGGTGTGCAATTTTACTTTTTGTGTTTTAGTTAATTGTTGGATGATAAAGGATTTGTATCTCTCTCTAGTGCTCCCTTCTCCGTCCACTCCACTCTCATCAGTATTATCATCCTTCTCTTACCCACTTCCTGACACCCCCTATAACCCCTCACTCTTTCTCATAACTTTCCTCCTATGTAACCCCCTGCAAAACAGTGGCAGTAAAATGCCTTGCTTGGGGCGATATGATTATAAAAAAATTATATTCTATTATAATGTGAATATAAAGTGGGGGATCAATTCTACATTACAATCAATATATAAATTGATCCCCCACTTGATGGGCGCTGTCATCTTTCTCTTACACATTTCCTAACACCAGCTATATAACCTGTCACTCTTTCTCATAATTTTCCTCTTATGTAACCCCCCTGCAAAGCAGTGGCACTAAAATGCCTTGCTTGGGGCGATATGATTATAAAAAAAATTATATACTATTATAATGTGAATATAAAGTGGGGGATCAATTCTACATTACAATCAATATATATATTGATCCCCTACTTTATGGCCACAGTCATCTTTCTCTTACACATTTCCTGACACCAGCTATATAACCTGTCACTCTTTCTCATAATTTTCCTCCTATGTAACCCCCCTGCAAAACAGTGGCAGTAAAATGCCTTGCTTTGAGCTATATGAATATAAAAAAAAGAGAAAAAAAAACGGTTTTGTATCTTATAAGCTGGATTCAGAACTTATTCACAAATGAATCAAATTAATTTTTAAATGTTTCTTTTTTAGAAAAAGATTTTATAAAAAATATATTTTTTTTATCAGTGTTTGCCCCACTTCATTTTATGAAGTTAGAGAGAAAAAGAAGTGGGATTAGTTTAATCTTATTCAAAAGACACGAAAATTCTTTTTCTTAAATAATATGTTCCTTCAGAATTTGGATGATATAAAAAAAAATCCTTTCTTTTAACTGTGAATTGCCGTATCTAGTTAAAAATGACATCTAAATTGGCCACCTTGTAAATAAAGGGAAATAATTCTTTCTAGTAAAGTTACTTCCCCTGAACCAAATTTAATTAAATTTCTATTTTCATTTTTGATAAGTGTCAGTCAGTTAAGTGTCATACGTGATAGACGCTTGAATGAATTTCAATGAATTTTTATAGTTAAATGATTTGCAATGCATTTTTACAGTAAAATCATTCGTAATGTATTTTCATACTAAAATCATTGGCTCCCCGGCTTCTCGTTCTGAGCCAATATCCACTGTACCACAACGCAAGTGTAGACTTCCTAAAATATGATTGTAAAATCTTGGCCTTTTGGCTAAGATCAAAGTGTAGTATCTGTTCTTATCAGCTTAATATCCGGCTCCCTGGTTTCTCGTTTCGATCTGATATCCACAACGCACATTCTCTTTTGTTTTTATCTTCCTGGTAGGGAGACTGGGCTGATTCCTGGAGGTACTGCAATACCAGGCCAACCCGTGGTAAAGGCGGAGCAAGCCCCTAACTCTTTGCCATGTTCCAAAAATCAGTTTAATATCGAAGTCCCCAAATCGGGGACGTATCAGATATTAAGCTGATAAGAACAGATACTACACTTTGATTTTAGCCAAAAGGCCAAGATTTTACAATCATATTTTAGGAAGTCTACACTTGTGTTGTGGTACAGTGGATATCGGCTCAGAACGAGAAGCCGGGGAGCCAATGATTTTAGTATGAAAATACATTACGAATGATTTTACTGTAAAAATGCATTGCAAATCATTTAACTATAAAAATTCATTGCCAATGATCTTCCTATAAAAATACATTGCCAATGATTTTATTATAAAAATGTAAAGACTATGATTTTACTATAAAAATGTATTGCCAATGATTTTACTATAAAAATACATTGCCAATGACTTTACTATAAAAATACATTGCCAATGACTTTACTATAAAAATACATTGCCAATGATTGTGCTATGAAAATGCATTACACATGATTTTACTATAAAAATGTATTGTCGATGATTTTACTATAAAAATACATTGCCAATGATTTTACTATAAAAATACATTACTAATGATTTTACTATAAAAATGTATTGTCAATGATTTTACTATAAAAATGCATTGCCAATGATTTTACTATAAAAATTCAATGCCAATGTTTTTACTATAAAAATGCATTGCCAATGATTTTATTATAAAAATGTAATGACAATGATTTTACTATAAATATGTAATGATGATGATTTTACTATAAAAATACATTGCCAATGATTTTACTATAAAAATACATTGCCAATGATTTTACTATAAAAATACATTGCCAATGATTTTACTATAAAAATGTATTGCCAATGATTTTACTATAAAAATTCATTACAAATAAGTTTATTATAAATATGCATTGCCAATGATTTCACTATAAAAATACATTGCCAATGATTTCACTATAAAAATACATTGCCAATGATTTTACTATAAAAATGTATTGCAAATTAATTCAGTATAAAAATCTATTGCCAATCATTTTACTATAAAAATACATTACCAATGATTTTACTGTAAAAATGCATTGCAAATCATTTAACTATAAAAATTCATTGCCAATGATTTTATTATAAAAATGCATTGCCAATGATTTTATTATAAAAATGAAATGATTATAATTTTACTATAAATATGTAATGACGATGATTTTACTATAAAAATACATTACCAATGATTTTACTATAAAAATACATTTCCAATGATTTTACTATAAAAATACATTTCCAATGATTTTACTATAAAAATACATATCCAATGATTTTACTATAAACATGCATTGCCCATGATTTTACTATAAAAATACATTGCCAATGATTTTACTATAAAAATACATTGCCAATGATTTTACTATAAAAATACATTGCAAATGATTTTACTATAAAAATGTATTGCCAATGATTTTATTATAAAAATGTATTGCAAATGATTGTATTATAAAAATACATTGCCAATGATATCATTATGAAAATACATTACCAACGATTTTACTATAAAAATGCATTACAAATGATTTTTACTATAAAATTCTACTGCAAATGATTTTGCCATAAAAATATATTGCAAATGATGTTACTATATAAATTCCTTGCCAGTGATTTTACCATGAAAATGTATTGCAAATGATTTTACTATAAAAATCTATTGCCAATAAATGTACTATAACAGTACATAACAAATGCTCTTCTTATAAAAATATATTGCCAATGATTTTATTATAAAAATACATTGCCAATGATTTTACTGTAAAAATGCATTGCAAATCATTTCACTATAAAAATGCATTGCCAATGATTTAATATAAGAATGAAATAACAATGATTTTACTATAAAAATACATTTCCAATGTATTTACTATAAAAATGTAATGAGAATAATTTTACAATAAAAATGCATTACAAATAAGTTAATTATAAATATGCATTGCAAATGATTGTATCATTAAAATACATTGCCAATGATATCATTATAAAAATACATTACCAACGATTTTACTATAAAAATGCATTGCAAATGATTTTTACTATAAAATTCTATTGCAAATGATTTCACCATAAAAATATATTGCAAATGATGTTACTATATAAATTCCTTGCCAATGATTTTACCATAAAAATGTATTGCAAATGATTTTACTATAAAAATCTATTGCCAATAATTTTACCATAAAAGTACATAGCAAATGATCTTCCTATAAAAATATATTGCCAATGATGTTATTACAAAAATACATTGCCAATGATTTTACTGTAAAAATGCATTGCAAGTCAGTTCACTATAAAAATTCATTGCCAGTGATTTTACTATATAAATGCATTGCCAATGATTTTATAATAAAAATGTAATAACAATGATTTTACTATAAAAATACATTTACAAAGATTTTACTATAAAAATGCATTGCCAATGATTTTAATATAAAATACATTGCCAATAAGTTACTAAAAAATACATTTAAAATGCATTGCCAATGTGCTTACTATAAAAATGTAATGAGAATGATTTTAATATAAAATACATTGCCAATGATTTTACTATAAAAATGCATTGCCAATGATTTTACTATAAAAATGCATTGCGAATGATTTTACTATAAAAATGCATTGCCAATGATTTTAATATAAAAATACATTGCCAATGATTTTAATATAAAATACATTGCCAATAATGTTACTAAAAAAATACATTTAAAATGCATTGCCAATGTGCTTACTATAAAAATGTAATGAGAATGATTTTAATATAAAATACATTGCCAATGATTTTACTATAAAAATGCATTGCCAATGATTAACTTTAAAAATATATTGCCAATGATTTTACTATAAAAATGCATTGCAAATGATTAACTTTAAAAATATATTGCCAATGATTTTACTATAAACAAGCATTGCAAATGATTTTACTATAAAAATGCACTGCCAATGATTTTAGTATAAAAATGTATTGCCAATGATTTAACTATGAATATACATATCCAATGATTTTACTATAAAAATACATTGCCAATGATTTTACTATAAAAATGCATTGCCAATGATTTACTTTAAAAATGTATTGCCAATGATTTTACAATAAACAAGCATTGCAAATGATTTACTATAAAAATGCACTGCCAATGATTTTACTTTAAAAATGTATTGCCAAAGATTTTACTATAAAAATGCATTACAAATGAGTTTATTATAAAAATGCATTGCCAATGATTTTACTATAAAAATGTATTGCCAATGATTTTACTAAAATATGCATTGCCAATGATTTTAATATAAAATGTAATGAGAATGATTTTACTATAAAAATACATTGCCAATGATTTTACTATAAAAATGCATTGCAAATGATTTCACTATAAAAACGCATTGCCAATGATTTTACTATAAAAATGTATTGCCAATGATTTTACTATAAAAATACATTGCAAATGATTTCACTATAAAAATGCATTGCCAATGATTTTACTATAAAAATGCATTGCCAATGTATTTACTATAAAAATGTAATGAGAATGATTTTACTAAAAATACATTTCGAATGATTTTACTATAAAAATGCATTGCCAATGATCTTAATATAAAAATACATTGCCAAGGATTTTATTATAAAAATGCCTTATAAATGATTTTACTATAAAAATGCATTGCCAATCATTTTACTATAAAAATGCATTGCAAATGATGTTACTATAAAAATTCATTGCCAATGATTTTAATATAAAAATTCATTGCCAATGATTTTAATATAAAAATTCATTGCCAATGATTTTAATATAAAAATTCAATGCCAATGATTTTACTAAAAAATGCATTGCCAATCATTTTACTATAAAAATGCATTGCCAATGATTTTACAATAAAATGCATTGACAATGAATTTACTATAAAAATGCATTGCCAAAGATTTTATTATAAAATGCATTGCCAATGATTTTACTATAAAATTGCATTGCCAATGATTTTACAATAAAAATGCATTGCCAATGATTTTACTATAAAAATGCATTGCAAATTATTTCACTATAAAAATGTATTGCAAATGTTTTATAGATTATATTTATAATATAATATTTTTTAATTATATTTATTTCTGTAAACTTTACACTGTATATTTGAAAGAGAAATTATTTCTCACTAATTTATAAACATGAGGATGAGCTGGAAAGTTCATAGGTTGTCTATGAGGAATTGATGATAAAGCGTTTGGTCGCTCCAAAGCCAAACTATTACATTTTCATTATCCCCAAGCAGATTTTAATTTCTCACCAGCCACAATGCATGATTGCACTCTTCAAGTTTGGATTGTTTGCTTTGATTTTTTTTACAGTAAAGTTTCAGCCTGTACAAGGCCTGGGAGCAACTCAAGGTAGAGGACTACACTAAGGGGCAGCTTATATGGATAGGAGGGAAAGGCAATGGTTAACTCTAGACTTGAACAGGCTGAGGTGGTAGGGATCAAGGAAATATTCTCTCGGGAGTCTGTTTCACAACTCACTGGCTTGATGTGGCTTCCTTCTGCCACTTCTACAAATACTTTCACAGCTTCTGCTCCAATGAACTTAGCTCACTGGTGCTCCCTATGTATAAATTTACATGAGCTACTAGATTAGCAACTAGGTCCCACCCTTTTACAGTGAAACCAATAAAAAGCAATCGCAATTTCTACTCTATCAGCTTCTTTTCTTGCATTTTCTACCTGTGGAATTCCCTTCTGTTTACTTGCTTTCCCCGCCAGCTACAATCTCCAGGAGTTTAAGTGTAAGGTCAATAGCCATCTCCTATCTCACTAACCTGCATCCACCAGTATCCTCATCCGTCTATTACCCTCCTCCTGACATTTCCTATAACTAACTCCCCTTTCTCATCACTTTCCCCTATGTAACCCCCTGTGCAACAGTGGCAGTAAAACTACCTTGCTTGGGGTGAAATGATTATAAAAAAAAGAAAAAGAGACTGCTCAATATAGTAATTCTTTTTCTTGTTTCTGAATACAATTCAGTGGTTCATTGTTCTTCTTCTTCTATATGCCCTGTCCCTTCAGGGCGTAGGCGATCATGGCTTTCCCTATCCCTGGTGGCTCTGAGCACGCCTTCTCCTGTTACACAGTGCAATCCTCGTTCTGTCATCCACCTGATTAGGTCCTTCAAATATGTTATCCATTGCTTTCTCCTGTCTCTTTTTCCCTCTATCTGGCCTGTTAGTATCAGATTCTCCAAGCTCTCCTTCCTCATTGCCTGTTCCAGGCACTTCAGCTGTCTCTTCCCGATGCTCAGTATTAATTTCTTTTTTGTTTCCATTATTTCCAAGACCTCATAATTGCTCACATGCTCAATCCATGATATTTGCAGCATCATTCTGTAGAAACACATTTCAGTTGCTTCAAGTTTTTCCTTCATCTTTGATGATATTGTCCAGCATTCACTGCCATATTGAAGAACTGACATCACATAGCAATCCAGTAGTCTCTTCTTTGTTTCTAGCGAAATTGTCCTGTTTCTTAGTACTCTTCTCACCTCCTGGAATGAATCCTTGTGCCTTTGGATCTCAGCAATATAATTGTATAGAAACTGCTCTGACCACAAATCGAGGGGTCAGTTTATGTATTGATTGTAATATGGAACTGATACCCCACTTTATGTCCAGATTGCTTCTGTAGAACCACATTTCAGTTGCTTAAGTTTTTCCTTCATCTTAGATGATATTGTCCAGCATTCACTCCCATATTGAAGAACTGACATCACGTAGCAATCCAGTAGTCTCTTCTTTGTTTCTAGCGAAATTGTTCTGTTTCTTAGTACTCTTCTCATGATATTGGTTCATTTGTCATCTGGTTCACTCTCCTCCCTGCTTCTAGATGTTTTTCCCTTGTTTTTTGATGTTTCAACATGATATGACTAGAAGATGTGCACACTAAGTGACTTATCTGAATCTCTGCATTTCAGAAATCATTGTAACCGCCATCATCAGTGCAACTGAGAACCTAACCAGTCCCCTCTATATATCTATATATCAGACTGGAGGATTTATGTGTAGCTTGTCTTGGACAAGTAGATCTGGCAGAACCTATCTTTTGATGTCCTTAAAAGGCCAACATGTACATAGTCATGTGATTCATTTGTCAAGGTTTCCCCAGTGGAATCACCAAGTACTGTGTCCGCCCTCATTTTTTGACGACTTTCTATCTCTTGTTGCTCGTAATAAACATTGTCATTCTGTTATTTCTCTTAATCCTTATACAGCCATCCATCAGTACCTCGATGGGTGACCGTTTGGGAAGCTTGGATTTGCAGGCCAGGTGATGGATAATGCCACAGAATTGTTAATCAGGGTGTGAGGTCTTAATTCCAGTTGTGTTCATTATATGGATTTTCTTTGGTTAATTCACTCCAAATAATGTAAAGTTACTTATCACAGATATTGGAGTAGATAGACTAAACTATCGCCCGGTTCACACTCCACCCACGTCTATTGAACAGGTGTAGAGGCACATCCGTTGTTTCCTGTTTAGGATGTGGTTTCCGGTTTTCTCTTTTCCAATCTTTTACTCTTTTCTTTTCCGATTGGAGTAGATAGACTAAACTATCGCCCGGTTCACACTCCACCCACGACTATTGAACAGGTGTAGAGGCTCATCCCTTGTTCCCTGTTTAGGATGTGGTTTCCGGTTTTCTCTTTTCCAATCTTTTACTCTTTTCTTTTCCAATTGGAGTAGATAGACTAAACTATCGCCCGGTTCACACTCCACCCACGTCTATTGAACAGGTGTAGAGGCTCATCCCTTGTTTCCTGTTTAGGATGTGGTTTCCGGTTTTCTCTTTTCCAATCTTTTACTCTTTTCTTTTCCAATTGGAGTAGATAGACTAAACTATCGCCCGGTTCACACTCCACCCACGTCTATTGAACAGGTGTAGAGGCTCATCCCTTGTTTCCTGTTTAGGATGTGGTTTCCGGTTTTCTCTTTTCCAATCTTTTACTCTTTTCTTTTCCGATTTGAGTAGATAGACTAAACTATCGCCCGGTTCACACTCCACCTACGTCTATCGAACAGGTGTAGAGGCTCATCCCTTGTTTCCTGTTTAGGATGTGGTTTCCGGTTTTCTCTTTTCCAATCTTTTACTCTTTTCTTTTCCGATTGGAGTAGATAGACTAAACTATCGCCTGGTTCACACTCCACCCACGTCTATTGAACAGGTGTAGAGGCTCATCCCTTGTTTCCTGTTTAGGATGTGGTTTCCGGTTTTCTCTTTTCGAATCTTCTTACTCTTACGTAGCCCCCTGCGCATCTGTGGCGTTACTGCCTTGCTTGGGGTGATATGATTAAAAAAAAATAATAATAATTCACCCCAAGAAATTATAAATTTTGAATCAATTTTTTTAAAATTTGATTTTTGGCACTCATTTGAAATTATGAATATTAAATCAAAATTTATTACTTTATATTGCCTTAATAATAACAATAAGAGTAGATAGATTCACACTCTTCCCTGGTCTTTTGAGCAAGAGTAGAAATTTATCCATTCTTTCCTGCTTAGAGTTGGGCTTCCGGTTCCTTCTAAAGTTTACTTCAACTCTATAATTCTTAGATCTCTGCCTAAAACCCTGATCTTTTATTTAGAATTGAATAAACTTCTTCTTTTTCTCAATATATAGTTTGATGACTGTAGGATTTATGTGTAGCTTGTCGTACAAGGTTTTCATGGTCTCCCATTCAATTAATGATATGGTCTCTCCTTTCATTCTGCTACATGTCAATAGAAATGAATGCATGGTCATCAGTAAAAAGAGGAGCCCAAAATGCCAACTACAGGGGGGGATACTAAAATCAAACAAGAGACGGAAAGAAAACCACAAGACCTACAGAAGATAGCTAAAGAAAGCGAAAACAAAGGACTAAACATAAACTACAAGAAAACTGAATGCATGGTCATCAGTAAAAAGAGGAGCCCAAAATGCCAACTACAGGGGGGGATACTAAAATCAAACAAGAGACGGAAAGAAAACCACAAGACCAACAGAAGATAGCTAAAGAAAGCGAAAACAAAGGACTAAACATAAAGTACAAGAAAACTGAATGCATGGTCATCAGTAAAAAGAGGAGCCCAAAATGCCAACTATAGGCGGGGGATACTAAAATCAAACAAGAGACGGAAAGAAAACAACTAGACCTACAGAAGGTAGCTAAATAAAGCGAAAAGAAAGGACAAAACATAAACTACAAGAAAACTGAATGCATGGTCATCAGTAAAAAGAGGAGCCCAAAATGCCAACTATAGGCGGGGGATACTAAAATCAAACAAGAGACGGAAAGAAAACCACTAGACCTACAGAAGGTAGCTAAATAAAGCGAAAAGAAAGGACAAAACATAAACTACAAGAAAACTGAATGCATGGTCATCAGTAAAAAGAGGAGCCCAAAATGCCAACTATAGGCCGGGGATACTAAAATCAAACAAGAGACGGAAAGAAAACCACAAGACCAACAGAAGGTAGCTAAAGAAAGCGAAAATAAAGGACTAAACATAAAGTACAAGAAAACTGAATGCATGGTCATCAGTAAAAAGAGGAACCCAAAATACCAACTACAGGAGGGGTATACTGAAGTCAAACAAGAGACGGAAAGAAATCCACAAGACCTACAGAAGATAGCTAAAGAAAGAGAAAAGAAAGGACTAAACATAAACTACAAGAAAACTGAATGCATGGTCATCAGTAAAAAGACAAGCCCAAAATACCAACTACAGGAGGGGGATACTGAAGTCAAACAAGAGACGGAAAGAAATCCACAAGACCTACAGAAGATAGCTAAAGAAAGAGAAAAGAAAGGACTAAACATAAACTACAAGAAAACTGAATGCATGGTCATCAGTAAAAAGACAAGCCCAAAATACCAACTACAGGAGGGGGATACTGAAGTCAAACAAGAGACGGAAAGAAAATCACAAGACCTACAGAAGGTAGCTAAAGAAAGTGAAAAGAAAGGACTAAACATAAACTACAAGAAAACTGAATGCATGGTCATCAGTAAAAAGAGGAGCCCAAAATGCCAACTACAGGTGGGGGACACTGAAGTCAAACAAGAGACAGAAAGAAAACCACAAGACCTACAGAAGGTAGCTAAAGAAAGTGAAAAGAAAGGACTAAACATAAACTACAAGAAAACTGAATGCATTGTCATCAGTAAAAAGAGGAGCCCAAAATGCCAACTATAGGCGGGGGATACTAAAATCAAACAAGAGACGGAAAGAAAACCACTAGACCTACAGAAGGTAGCTAAATAAAGCGAAAAGAAAGGACAAAACATAAACTACAAGAAAACTGAATGCATGGTCATCAGTAAAAAGAGGAGCCCAAAATGCCAACTATAGGCCGGGGATACTAAAATCAAACAAGAGACGGAAAGAAAACCACAAGACCAACAGAAGGTAGCTAAAGAAAGCGAAAATAAAGGACTAAACATAAAGTACAAGAAAACTGAATGCATGGTCATCAGTAAAAAGAGGAACCCAAAATACCAACTACAGGAGGGGTATACTGAAGTCAAACAAGAGACGGAAAGAAATCCACAAGACCTACAGAAGATAGCTAAAGAAAGAGAAAAGAAAGGACTAAACATAAACTACAAGAAAACTGAATGCATGGTCATCAGTAAAAAGACAAGCCCAAAATACCAACTACAGGAGGGGGATACTGAAGTCAAACAAGAGACGGAAAGAAATCCACAAGACCTACAGAAGATAGCTAAAGAAAGAGAAAAGAAAGGACTAAACATAAACTACAAGAAAACTGAATGCATGGTCATCAGTAAAAAGACAAGCCCAAAATACCAACTACAGGAGGGGGATACTGAAGTCAAACAAGAGACGGAAAGAAAATCACAAGACCTACAGAAGGTAGCTAAAGAAAGTGAAAAGAAAGGACTAAACATAAACTACAAGAAAACTGAATGCATGGTCATCAGTAAAAAGAGGAGCCCAAAATGCCAACTACAGGTGGGGGACACTGAAGTCAAACAAGAGACAGAAAGAAAACCACAAGACCTACAGAAGGTAGCTAAAGAAAGTGAAAAGAAAGGACTAAACATAAACTACAAGAAAACTGAATGCATTGTCATCAGTAAAAAGAGGAGCCCAAAATGCCAACTACAGGCGGGTGGGGGTTACTAAAATCAAGCCGGGTCAGAAATTTAAATACTTTTAAAGTGTTGCAAAAGAGGATGGACAGTGAGACACTGAGATCCGAACGCAAATTTGCATGACCAAGAATACATTACAGGAGTTGAGTAGAGTATCGGGAGACAGGAAATCTTGACTTCTCCTCCCTTCTCTTGTAGATGTTCTTCCTTTGTTTTTTGATGTTTCAACATTATTAGAGTCTTGAGAGATAGGAACACTTTTCTGGGAACAAAGAAGAGAGTACTTTAATATGGCAGTGAATGCTGGACAATCTCCCTAATGATAAAGGGAAAACTTGAAGTAACGAAAATGTGGTTCTACAGAAGGATGCTGAGAATACCATGGACAGAACATGTAAGTAACAACAAGGTTTTGAAGAGGATGGGCATGAAAAGACAACTGATACTTAACATCAGATACTTAACTTAATATGATTATAAAAAAAAAAATCAATCAAGAGGTCATCACCTAATACAGAGATATTAGCCTAGATGAGCAATATTTTGAAATAATTTTTGAAAATTTGAAAAACAAAAAGTGGATAAATGATCTCCCCCCAGCCTGAGTTTGCTCCCCAAAAAGTCCTAGTGTCCACTTTCAGCTTAACAAAACCCACCAAGGAGAGCTAGTGCCCATGATGGAAAACACTGGTCTAGCTAGACCAAAATACTTTTAATAATTTCCCTCCAAGCAAGGCAATAAAGTCACTAAGACACAAGGGCCAAGATGAGTGTGGACTGGGAGCTGTGCTTTATGACTTTTCACTAACAGTGGACCCGTTTTACCAGCTGGTGGACTGTTCATGGTTATCAGAAATGAACTCTGTTTGCTTATCTTATTTTTAGTTTCGTTGATCAAGGGAGCCGAGTTCAAATCCCAGTTATATTCCTTGCATTCACTTACGCACAAATACCCTTGGGAATGGTATTAATCCGTCTCTTCCCTCCAGCTATGGGTTAAATAACAGGACAGATTGGGTTCTATAGCCTTGACTGGCAACCAGTCTACCACAGAAAGTAATGGCAAGCTACTGCTGGATAATCTTCTGTCCAGTCAGTCATGTCTCTTTCGAGACATGATCGCCCAGTGTGTGTATCATGTATGGCACTTAACTGACGGATGTGCGTTGTGGTGGTCGGATAGTGACACGGAGCGACAAATCGGGATGCCGAGTTCGAATTCCAGTTAAATTCCTTGCATTCACTTACGCACAAATACCCTTTGGAAAGGTATTAATCCGTCTCTTCTCTCCAGTTATGGCTTAAATAATAGGACAGATTAGGTTCTATAGCCTTGGCTGGCAATCAGTCTAGCTCAGAAAGCAATGGCAACCTACTGCGGGATAATCTTCTGCCCAGTCATTCATGTCTCTTTCGAGACATGATCGCCCAAGCGTGTATCACGTATGGCACTTAACTAACTGACTGAATATAATAGTTGGAATCATGATTAAGGCTTCTACAGGTCATAAAATGGGGGATCAGTTTATTACTTCTTAACAATAGGAAATCGACCCCCCACTAATTACTACATAATAATATAATACATTTCTTTCCCCTCTAGCTATGAGTCAAATAGCAGAACAGATTGGGTTCTATAGCCTTGATCGGCAACCAGTCTACCGCAGAAAGCAATGGCAACCTACTGCGGGATAATCTTCTGCCCAGTCATTCATGTCTCTTTCGAGACATGATCGCCCAAAGCGCGTATTACGTATGACACTTAGCTAACTGAGAAGTCTTGATGTTATTGTTAAGGCACACCTACAACTCAGAATGATTTCTTTTAACTGTTTTACATCGTTCATGTTTTTTTGCTTTTTTTTTTTCGACAACGGGGTAACTTCTTTTTTTTTTTTTTTTTTTTTTTATCACGCCACCATCTTGTTTCCTTCCCGCCACAGCGATCATCTGAAAAGCGGCATTTTTTAAAACCTCCAAACAGGTGCTGGTTCAAAACTCAACGTTACAAAACTTTCGACTCGGCAGCTGATGTGCTTGACAATCAAAATCTGCTTCGTATCTTATATGAAATTTTGCTTCTTTTATATATATATATATTTTTTTTTTTTACCGAATGCCTGGTATTTAAAGTAGCAGTAGCTTTTTACTTTGAAATTTGATAGAAATATTCGATACCGTATTTAGACACAACTATATAAAAAAAAAATCCATAGGAAAAAAGTTAAAAATGTGTGAGTAAAAAAACAAAAAGGCATGATTGATTTATGATCCAATGTGTTTTTTAAAAGGTAGCAGGTGGAAGAGAAACTATCGAACGGAAATATATTCAGTCGCTTCATCTGTACGCAGATGCACATGTGAAAATGTATTTATTTATTTATGGAAGCGATCTTTGACTGCTCCCTGACGATAGGAAACGATGAAATCTGAAAAAGTATAAAAAATGAAACAAATTTAACAATGAAATTAATAAAAATAAAATAAAAAATCGCAAAAAAATGTTTGAAAGAAAAAAAGGTAAATTTAAACCGTGTAAAAAAACGAAAAAGTAGGTAAAGTTTTATAAAATTTATTTTAGGCTTAAAAAAAAAATAAAATTAGAATTTAGTGATACATACACGACGCTATAAATTAAAGAAAATTTTAAAAATTGTTTGCATAAAAAAAAAGGCGGTCGGCGTGGGTGGGAAATCAGGTAAGTTGAAGATACCCCTATCTATAATTTTAAGATTAGAAAATGAATATTTTTTTGATCAGTTATCGGACTGTAAACATTTTTTTTTCATTTGGATTTTTAAAATTTGGATTTTTTAAATTTGGATTTTTTAAATTTGGACTTTTTAAATTTGAATTTTTTAAATTTGGATTTTTTAAATTTGGACTTTTTAAATTTGGATTTATTAAATTTGGATTTTTTAAATTTGGATTTTTTAAATTTGAATTTTTTAAATTTGGATTTTTTAAATTTGGATTTTTTAAATTTGGACTTTTTAAATTTGGACTTTTTTAAATTTGGATTTATTAAATTTGGATTTTTTAAATTTGGATTTTTTAAATTTGAATTTTTTAAATTTGGATTTTTTAAATTTGGACTTTTTAAATTTGGACTTTTTAAATTTGAATTTTTTAAATTTGGACTTTTTAAATTTGGATTTTTTAAATTTGGATTTTTTTTTCATCAACGATATAAAAAGGGATGGTTTCATTTTCGTTTTCTTTTTTCTTTTTTTTCGCAACAACTCCAACCCTCAGAAGAAAAAAAATTAACAAAATTCAGAGAGTTAGATACTTTTGCGGATGATATTCGAAGTACTTAGAATTTTTTACAATTAAAAAAAATTATGTTTTTGGCTTGTTTCTCGGGGTGATCGCGAATGTAGACCCCTCACTTAGAAAAAGCGCACCTGAGTCGCCTACATTTAGGGCGATCACAAAGGTCAACCCAACCGAAGTGCAATGGAAGGGTCTAAAATCTGGAAGAATATGGGATGAATTTTAGGAAATACAATTTTTTTTTTTTTTTTGGAGTGAATTAATATTTAGGGTTGAATTTAACAGAAAAGATCCCCTTAAAAAAATTATTTATTTTTTAAAAAATTTAAAAGCAGTAATTATTTTTTTTAGACAAATAATTAAGGAGAAGAAGATAATGTTGATTTGTTATTTAATTTAATTATCAGTTTCAGTAAATAAAAAAATAAAAATAAAAAAATGAAGTGAAACTCATCCAGCGCTATTTTTTTTTTTTTTTTTTTTTTGCGTCGTGGGTGGCAACAACAAAAATAAATAAATAAATAATTTCATTTATTTATTATAAAAAAAAATAAAAATAAAAACTACTTTTCGTGGACCATGAAAAAGAAAATGCTTAAAAAATGTCATTTATTCACTGTTCATTGTTAAAAACAAAACCACGAAGTAAATCAATATTACTGACATTATACATCTTTAATATTTTATTTGGCTATAATTGGCGGTGGAGGTGTAGTGGAGGTGTAGTGGAGGCCGAGACAAGACAGTTTTCACTTTTCATAATGAATGTCTACTGAAGTCGAGATGCAGAGTTGTCGGAAAGTTCTACAGTCCGCATCACCAATGACGTCATGAATCACGTGACAGGGTCGATGCACGAAATAGGTCAGCTGGATGCAAGTAGCGTTGCTGGGACGAGTTACCCTTGCAATTGACATATACTTTTCTGTTTTTTAATTCTTACTAACTAATCCAGATTGACTATTGGTCCTGAGTTCGATCCGTACTAGATGCACCACAGAAAATTTCTAAATATTAAGATCAATTTATTATAATAATTGTGCGAATACTGAGTTACAAGCAGTTTTTTTTTTCGTCACTTTGTTTTCTTGCTTTGTTTTTTTTTTCAATTGGAGTCGATAGATCTATCTATCGCCCGGTTCACACTCCACCCATGTCTATTGAACAGGTTAAGAGGCTCATCCCTTGTTCCCTGTTTAGGACGTGGTTTCCGGTTTTCTCTTTTCCAATCTTCTCACTTTGTTTTCTTGTTTTTTTTGTTTTTTTTTTTTCAATTGGAGTAGATAGATCTATCTATCGCCCGGTTCACACTCCACCTATGTCTATTGAACAGGTTAAGAGGCTCATCCCTTGTTCCCTGTTTAGGACGTGGTTTCCGGTTTTCTCTTTTCCAATCTTCTCACTTTGTTTTCTTGTTTTTTGTTTTTTTTTTCAATTGGAGTTGATAGATCTATCTATCGCCCGGTTCACACTCCACCCATGTCTATTGAACAAGTTAAGAGGCTCATCTCTTGTTCCCTGTTTAGGACGTGGTTTCCGGCTTTCTCTTTTCCAATCTTCTCGCTTTGTTTTCTTGTTTGTTTGTTTTTTCAATTGGAGCAGATAGATCTATCTATCGCCCGGTTCACACTCCACCCATGTCTATTGAACAGGTTAAGAGGCTCATCTCTTGTTCCCTGTTTAGGACGTGGTTTCCGGTTTTCTCTTTTCCAATCTTCTCACTTTGTTTTCTTGTTTTTTGTTTTTTTTTTTTCAATTGGAGTCGATAGATCTATCTATCGTCCGGTTCACACTCCACCCATGTCTATTGAACAAGTTAAGAGGCTCATCTCTTGTTCCCTGTTTAGGACGTGGTTTCCGGCTTTCTCTTTTCCAATCTTCTCACTTTGTTTTCTTGTTTGTTTGTTTTTTCAATTGGAGTAGATAGATCTATCTATCGCCCGGTTCACACTCCACCCATGTCTATTGAACAGGTTAAGAGGCTCATCCCTTGTTCCCTGTTTAGGACGTGGTTTCCGGTTTTCTCTTTTCCAATCTTCTCACTTTGTTTTCTTGTTTTTTGTTTTTTGTTTTTTTTTCAATTGGAGTAGATAGATCTATCTATCGCCCGGTTCACACTCCACCCATGTCTATTGAACAGGTTAAGAGGCTCATCCCTTGTTCCCTGTTTAGGACGTGGTTTCCGGTTTTCTCTTTTCCAATCTTCTCACTTTGTTTTCTTGTTTTTTGTTTTTTTTTTTCAATTGGAGTCGATAGATCTATCTATCGCCCGGTTCACACTCCACCCATGTCTATTGAACAAGTTAAGAGGCTCATCTCTTGTTCCCTGTTTAGGACGTGGTTTCCGGCTTTCTCTTTTCCAATCTTCTCACTTTGTTTTCTTGGTTTTTGTTTTTTTTTTCAATTGGAGTAGATAGATCTATCTATCGCCCGGTTCACACTCCACCCATGTCTATTGAGCAGGTTAAGAGGCTCATCCCTTGTTCCCTGTTTAGGATATGGTTTCCGGCTTTCTCTTTTCTGATCTTTTCACTATTACGTAGCCCCCTGCACATCAGTGGCGTTACCGCCTTGCTCGGGGTGATACGGTTAAAAAAAAGTAAAATAAAAAATAAAATGAAATTCAAATTAACATGTCTAAATTTTTGAAACTTACAAAATTTTAATATTGGTCTTTTTTAAAGACTCTTTTTATTTCGATGTTTTAAGATAAAACTTTTTTTAAATTTTTTATTCAAAAACCAGAAAGAAAAGTCTACACAAGAAAATAAAATTTTTCAAATTTTAGAATCTAGGTTTATTCGGACTATTGATTGTCTTCAGTTGTCATGCATTTTGGTTGTTGCACCCGCCGCAGCGCCATGCTTAGAAACATCGCTCCCCACCCCACCGCAGATGCACCTTGCGCCCCCTGAACATACTGAACCCACAATTGATGCTACTTAAAAAAAATAACATGCTCTCGGAACGCTGATATTCCGTGATCACGAAAAAAAAAAAAACGGAAGAAATAAATATATACATGTTATGATCTTATGTTGAAACAGATATCTATAATCTATTTCTATCTCAAGTTCATTTTTTAAAAAATTACAAATGATGTGCAGCCTCTTCAGGGCCGGAAGGCTTCTATCAAAGTTTATACATTTATATACACCGTACACCGGATATTTATATACTCTGCTCCTTACCTTCGGGAAATTAGAGTTCTTCTCGGAATAACCCTTACACGAATGGTGATTTCTTTGGATTCATTTATAAAGGGAGCGATCTGTATTTTTATTTCTGGGTTTGATTTTTTCGGGGTCTTTATTTATGATTTCCATTTGTGTAAAATCCTCTGTACAATAAAGACGGAAGCTGACGATGATTCGCCTGAAATAGGCCTATACTCCCGCTTAACCATGGAATAACGTGTATGTCTTAATTTTTACTTACACACACACACACACACACACACACACACACACACACACACACACACACACACACACATCTATCTAAACTTATTTAAATAGAACTTTGTGTGTGTGTGTGTGTGTGTGTGTGTGTGTGTGTGTGTGTGTGGTTCCGTTACCTATATACTCGGTAAAACCGATTTTCTTGAAATTTTACACAGTTGTACTATAAGCGTCTGCGAGTGTTCTTCGCTAGGTTTTGTGTCGAGGTACGCCCGATAAATATCGAAATGGATAATCGAAAAAATCGCGTTATAGGAGGAGTGGTCTGATTTTAATCAACTTTGATACACTCATAGACAAAGACATAAGAAACGATATTCAAAAGTTTTAATGTTGCAGTTCTTACAATAGTGCAGAAAATCGATAATATATATATATATATATATAAAGGCAAGATGTTTGTGTGTGTGTCTGTTTATCTGCCTGTATATCTGTATATTTTTTTCATCCCTTTTATTTTAGTTTTTGCTTCGGGTTTTTGCTTTAAGTATGTATAATTCTAGTTCTTAGTCTCAGCCATGATACCATTTACTCAGAGGACTTATTTAGCCTTCAAAATTCAGTTTACGACGAAAAATCTTATTTGATATCGATACCAGGAAATCAAAATTTGACTTACATCCATTCATTTGTCTTTCAGTCTACGGTTTCGCTTTAACTGGAAACAACTATTGCTTTTTAGTCTTTCGTGCCAACGTCCAAAGAGTTTGAGCTCCAGGACCATGGATTAGTTTTAAAGCTTTCATTACACCCGAGCAACGCCGGGCTATAATGCTAGTATGTATATAAAGACATAGCGAGACGGCTTGATGGATGTCTATTTCAACATACAAGTATGATGATAATTTTCCAGTTAATTCTAATAATTAATTTGTTAATTTTTTTTTCATTACAATCAATCTGCGGAGCCATGGAGCCTTGCGGCTACCCGGGGTCTTGCGGCTCCTCCAACAATTGCGGGGTCTGCGGAGGTCTTAAGCATGGCCCTGGCCCTTCTCAAGTGTATATCGATCTGTGTAACTTACAGGAAATTCTGAACAGAAGCCCCTTTTTTTTTTCAATCTACGGTGATTCCACTGCTCATGTCTAGTTCTGTTCTGAGTATAAAATAATAACTCACTTTATTACCAACTCCTTTCAAATTTGGACGAGCTGATAAAAAAGACGCAAACTAATTCGCAAGCCTATGTGAAATTTTCTTTTCTCTTTTTTTAATCATATCACCCTGAGCAAGGCGGTAACGCCACTGATGCGCAGGAGGCTACGTAAGAGTGGAAAGATTGGAAAAGAGAAAGCCGGAAACCACATCCTAAACAAGGAACAAGGGATGAGCCTGTTCACCTGTTCAATAGACGTGGGTGGAGTGTGAACCGGGCGATATTTTAGTCTATCTACTCCAATTGAAAACAAAATTTAAAAAAGAAAAGAGTGAAAAGATTGGAAAAGAGAAAGCCGGAAACCACATCCTAAACAAGGAACAAGGGATGAGCCTGTTCACCTGTTCAATAGACGTGGGTGAAGTGTGAACCGGCGATAGTTTAGTCTATCTACTCCAATTGAAAACAAAAAAAAGAAAAAAGAAAAGAGTGAAAAGATTGGAAAAGGGGAAGCCGGAAACCACACCCTAGACAGGGAACAAGGGATGAGCCTCTTCACCTGTTCAATAGACGTGGGTGGAATGTGAACCGGGCGATAGTTTAGTCTATCTACTCCAATTGAAAACAAAAAAAAAAAAAAGAAAAAAGAAAAGAGTGAAAAGATTGGAAAAGGGGAAGCCGGAAACCACACCCAAGACAGAGAACAAGGGATGAGCCTCTTCACCTGTTCAATAGACGTGGGTGGAATGTGAACCGGGCGATAGTTTAGTCTATCTACTCCAATTGAAAACAAAAAAAAAGAAAAAAGAAAAAAGAAAAGAATGAAAAGATTGGAAAAGGGGAAGCCAGAAACCACACCCTAGACAGGGAACAAGGGATGAGCCTCTTCACTTGTTCAATAGACGTGGGTGGAGTATGAACAGGGCGATAATTTAGTCTATCTACTCCAATTAAAAGACGACATTTCACCCTAGGCGGTTTTTAGCTGGCTTCTTCCCTAGAAGAAATTTTGTAGTGAACAAAACCAACTTAAAATTCAAATCTGATTTTGTTAGGAGAAAAAATAAAAAAATAATAATAACAAATTTTCTGGAATGTGCAAACTTTGCGCACAAAACTCGTGAACTTTCACACTTCGGTGTGAAATATTTTTCGGTAAATAGTAAACTAGGAAACATTTTAAAAAAAGTTCAAATAATTTTTAATTATATATATATCAAATTCCTTTTTACGGACCCTTTTCGCGAGCCGACGCGAAGTTTATTTATCGTCCAAGGGAAATCCCATAATTATATTCGGATGTGAATTCCCAAAGGACCTGTTTGGAGCCCCAGTAAACGAAATAAAAGGACGAGACAAGAAGACGGTCAGAGTAGAGAAAATACGAGCATGATTAACACGTCCCTTGACAAACGTCAAGCGATCGTATTATGGTTGCCTCCCCTTTCTCTCTCATCTTCTTTTTCACTGTTCACTGAGCCACTTAATAACTGAACCGTACCCGAAAGACTGAGCGGAGACTTCAAAGACACTCCTAACAAACAAAAGCTCACGCATCATGTCGGGGTCACCAATTTATAGTGGGTTGCGTGTTCTTTGGATGACGGGAGGCACCAGATTATAGAGGGATATCTACTAACAAGGCCAAATCAAACTAATCTGTTTCAACATACACATCACTAGAACGGATAACCCACTATAAACTAGTGACTCCTGACTTCCAAAGAACACGCACCTCACTATAATTTCATGATTCTTTTTTTGTTTTATTTTTAGTTTCAACTGTATCTGGTACGGAGACTTCCCACAGTGGGTTGCCAATTCTAAACTGAGGTAAGCTGGTTGCCAACCAAGGCTATAGAACCCTGTCAGCCCTGCTATTTATCCATAGCTTGGGGTGGTAGAAGAGATGGATTCATACCTTTCACAAAGGGTATTATAATTAAGTAAAGGAATGCAATGAGCTTGTCTGGAATTCGAACATGGCTCTCCGATTCCCAAGTCCGAGTTGTCATCTACTGTGCCTTCAAATTTTCTTTGGACCAATGAAAAAATTAGTTTTCACGGGGATTGGCCGTCATATACTGTGCCTTCAAATTTTCTTTGGACCAATGAAAAAATTAGTTTTCACAAGGATTGACCGTCATCTACTGTGCCTTCAAATTTTCTTTGGACCAATGGAAAAATTAGTTTTCACGGGGATTGGCCGTCATCTACTGTGCCTAAAAATTTTTCTTTGGACCAATGAAAAAAATAGTTTTCACAAGGATTGGAGGTCATCTACTGTGCCTTCAAATTTTCTTTGGACCAATGGAAAAATTAGTTTTCACGGGGATTGGCCGTCATCTACTGTGCCTAAAAAATTTTCTTTGGACCAATGAAAAAATTAGTTTTCACAAGGATTGGAGGTCATCTACTGTGCCTTCAAATTTTCTTTGGACCAATGAAAAAATTAGTTTTCACGGGGATTGGCCGTCATCTACTGTGCCTTCAAATTTTCTTTGGACCAATGAAAAAATTAGTTTTCACAAGGATTGACCGTCATCTACTGTGCCTTCAAATTTTCTTTGGACCAATGAAAAAATTAGTTTTCACAAGGATTGGAGGTCATCTACTGTGCCTTCAAATTTTCTTTGGACCAATGAAAAAATTAGTTTTCACGGGGATTGGCCGTCATCTACTGTGCCTTCAAATTTTCTTTGGACCAATGAAAAAATTAGTTTTCACAAGGATTGACCGTCATCTACTGTGCCTTCAAATTTTCTTTGGACCAATGAAAAAATTAGTTTTCACAAGGATTGACCGTCATCTACTGTGCCTTCAAATTTTCTTTGGACCAATGGAAAAATTAGTTTTCACGGGGATTGGCCGCCATCTACTGTGCCTAAAAAATTTTCTTTGGACCAATGAAAAAATTAGTTTTCACAAGGATTGGAGGTCATCTACTGTGCCTTCAAATTTTCTTAGGACCAATGAAAAAATTAGTTTTTACAAGGATTGGCCGTCATCTACTGTGCCTTCAAATTTTCTTTGGACCAATAAAAAAATTAGTTTTCACGTGGATTGGCCGTCATCTACTGTGCCTTCAAATTTTCTTTGGACCAATAAAAAAAATTAGTTTTTACAAGGATTGGCCGTCTTCTGCTGTGCCTTCAAATTTTCTTTGGACCAATAAAAAAATTAGTTTTTTTTCAAGGATTGGCCGGCGAGCTGAGGAAAACACTGTTGTGGCGAATCTTCGTCGCCAAATTGTTGTGGCTTGTTTGGGTCAGGAAGAAAGACACGAAAAACAAGAAGGTAGGTTGAAACAGTGCATTTGAATAGCAGAACATATATACAAGTCAGAGTGTTAGTAGTCAGCTGATAGAAGTGTAAGTCCGAACGGTATAGTTACGCCGAGTCACCACTGTCTTCCGACTGTGTCTAGACCAGGACTCGGCAACTTATTCGATGCCGCGGGCCGGATCGTGTTATAATGACGGGTCGCCAGCCGGACGAAGACCATTAATGAAAAATTAAGGAAAATTACATATGCAGACCCCTGTGAAACTAAATATTTAAAACCATAATGAAAATAAACATTGACAAATCAGAAAAATAAAAGAAAATCTAAAATTAAAAAACACCTAACAAAAATTACTTTTCATCAAGGAACATCAAAATATTTCAAAGTGAAAAAAAATTTTTTGTTTATATCCGGGAAACAAAAATTGCAATATATTTTATATTTTCTGGATTTTCTTTCAATTTTCAAACAAATTACTAAAACGAAACAAAATCCTGAATTTATTTATTTTTGAATAAGCAAATACGAAGAACACTGATAACATTCATTTGAATTTTATTTCGGTATCTAAAATTACTTTTATGTTATATATATATATATATATATTACGAAGAAATGGAGGTGATTGGGTTTTGATCGTGTTTTTGCGGTCACAGTATTCAAATTCGGTTGGGTGGATCAGAGGCAGATAACAGCAGGCCTTTTGTTGAATTCGAAAGCCTCGTCTCTCATGTTATAAATAGAGTCATTGGTAATCAGGCTTGCGGGCCGGTTAAAATGCTTTCGCGGGCCGGATCGGGCCCGCGGGCCGTAGGTTGCCGATCATTGGTCTAGACTGTGTCTCGACTGCCACAGCTGCGCCTTGACTGCCTCTTGACTGCCTCACAGCTGCCTCGCCGCAAGTCACGCAGGTCGAATTATATGAAGGAGTAAGAGTCGATTTACTGTAAATAGGGCAACACGACAAAGACAAGAATAAATTTGCGTGCCTATGTGAAATTTTCCTTGGAATAATGAAAACCTTGACTTTACAAGAATTAGCCGGTGAGCCCAGAGAAAAGGAAAACAAGAAAATAGCAAACCTTAAATATAACACAGCAAGAGAAGAGCATCCGATGTCACATAAAAAGTTTCATTTTTCTGTACGCGTCCAGCGTCTGAATTTTTGCCACTGTTGAGTTACTTGCTAATTATATTATCCGTTTTAAGCAATCACTTAGCATGTTAAAGAATTGTTTATTTCATCAATCAAAAAAAAGCCAAGTATTTAAACTGTCTTTCTTCCTCTACTTTTGAACGTATGCAAGCGTATAACCCTTCTATGAACAACGTTTAGATGAATGTTATACTCGTCTTCTCCGAAGAGTACTTGAGCTTTCATGG